>OZ022588.1:9006535-9068866 GCA_963669155.1 Arbacia lixula
TATTGGCTGCCTTGGACATCTACTTTGCTTTTGGAGATGTCTTTTGTATTGTTTGTACCGTTTCTTCCTTCTCTTCTGTGTTGTTTACTTCATTTTTTTATTTTCGTCTTTTTTTTCATTTTCGTTTTGCTCGTCTCCTTTCTCGTTTTTCCTTTCCATCTTCTTTTCTTCCTCTACTTTAAATCTGCCTTGTTCTTGTTGTTGCTCTTTTCCGCCCTTTTCTACCGTATTTTAATCCTCTTCTGTCATTTGCACTTTTATTGTTAACTCTTTGTGTGCCAGGTGCGCATTTTGTCACCAACCATGCACACAAATCCCACTGTGCTGCATTTGATTTGGCACGGGAAGGGTTAATCTCTTTCTTCGCCATTTTCACTTTCTGCTTCTTTTTTTTTGACATCTTCCTCACTTTATCATTCCACTCCTCTTTTTACAATTAATGTTAGCCTATGCAGTATATAAATATTCATGAATTTCCAATCATACATGACCAATCAACACTATCACCTTACTTTTTTTTTTCGTTCTTCTCTCTCCCTCACTCCAGTTTCAGAGAGACGGCGTCACATCAGTGACCTTGTGGCTCGGCTCAGGCGGAGGTCGATGGCCGCAGCTCACCAGAAGAAGATTTAAAGCCAGGGTGTCCCATTCGCAAAAGTCATTAAATTCGGCAGAAAACCGCAATATACCCTAACAATAACGTTTATGAAATGGCACATTTCATAGCGACCAACATCTACATTCATG
The DNA here is from genome assembly GCA_963669155.1 of Arbacia lixula. Taxonomy (NCBI): domain Eukaryota; kingdom Metazoa; phylum Echinodermata; class Echinoidea; order Arbacioida; family Arbaciidae; genus Arbacia; species Arbacia lixula. The sequence goes on from OZ022588.1 coordinate 9,007,283, forward strand.
TACCATATTACGCAGCGCAGTGTATCACTCGGCGCTGCGTCCCTCGCCTCACCGTGTCACTGCAGAGCGGAGAACCGCGATATACACTCTCACGGTCTCCGATCTCTATGCTATATTAGAAATCGTTTCAATCTATAATCGCAATAGAATCCTTGAAATTCAAGGAGAGACAACAAGTCAATTGTAAATATTGTACATAATTATTTATCATGAACGATTTGTTTAAATAGCATAAGACAAAATGTTTTCCTTCGTTACTATGAATTGACGATCATAATTATGCACAGTGAGAATATGTTGCAATCTCAACGTTTCATAATTATGATACAATACGATGTGTGCCTGTTCAGTTTTTGGCTTATAATTTTAAATGTAGGCATATGCGTCCGTAATCCCGTTATTATCAGCATTTCTATATACTTTGTTGCGCAAAATGATGATGAATCAAATAAATTATTTAATACGCCTATAATAAGTAGTCGCATACATTCGTTATTATGTGTAGTTGTTTTGTTCACTGTGATATCACAACTAAAAAGAGATATCTATACAATCGATTCGTTAACAACTTCACAAAGTCACAACGTCACAACGTCACAATTCAAAAGAGACATTAAAATATTTAAGTTTATCACAATTTTACAAACAGCGGGGCCCTGTCTTATATCGAGTTGCGATTGGTCGCAATGTGATTTAATTGCGATCGATATCAATCGTAACTCTGCAAATTAGAGATAATGGCCTGCATTCTGAAGTCGGGTTTAACTTTGCTTACAGAATACCGGCCAAGGGGTTGGATATGCGATCAATTCAGATCAATCGCAACTCTATATATGACGGGACCCATGCAGGGCCTCTGCTAGTCGGAGCTAGTCAATCATATCGATTGAGCTCACTCGGAGGCAATTCGGAGCTAGTCACGAATCGATGGAGCTATCCAATCACTAGTGATTGAATGAATGGATTGAATGAATCCTAGGTGAATGATCAAAGCTATAGGCTCGTTTCCTTTAAAAATACGACATACATTTTATGTTTTTCAATCATCAATTAGGTCTATCATGCCCATTTAGGAGTTCTTATGCGCCATTGGTGCATGTCACTTTAGCTATACAGAAAAATCCTATAGGTCTACAGTATCTATTTATCTGCCAAATGAACAGTTCAAAGTAAGTGAAATCCACTAATTCAGAAAGCCCGACACAATTCGCTGGTCTCCGTGTTGAGACAGACAATACGAGCGACCTGGAACCAGCGAATGATAATTAATGGTTGTTGTTTTTATGTTACAAACACATTTCTCTGATTTCCATTTTCTTTGAATACATTTGAATTGGAAACATCTAGGAAAGCAATACATGTAACGTACGAAAATCAGACAAATATATTATTGAACGTTTACATCTGAACGCACGAGGGAAATAAAAAATGCATTCACCTATTTTTTTTTAAATATACAGTTGTATTCTCTCTAAATGTAAAATATGCCCTTGCAAATTTCGTGATGGTACGATTATTTTATTCATAATTACGTATTTTGATCTACCTCATAACTAGAATTATGTTTTCGTGTTGTATGTCTATATATTCATGTTGTTTTCTTATTTATGTATTAATCGGAACAATTTTCGGAACGTTTCGTAATAAACAGTCACATTAAATCGTTCATGAAATTATTATTTTGTGTTTTTTTTTTTTTTTTTTGGTATTTAGATTGGATGAAATAGTTTTTAAAGAAGCGTCTTTATGACAACAAACACTAGAAAAAGTAGCATTTATAAGTTACGTCATATAAATGAACCTAAAAGTATCCCTACTTTTTAAACTTGTCTGACGTATGAACCTGTCAGCATTTGTTCATGATTATGTCTTGATATATCGTTATCCTCCCAGCATATGTGGTACCTTTTCATTTGGATCGTTGCACGCATGACTAAACATCAGACAATATTCAGAAGACTGCAACATCTCCAGTTATGTGAATGAAAAAGAAAAGGAAGAAAGCAAAACGCTTGCAGAGAAAGGAAAAAATAAGGAAGGCCACAAACTAACGTAAGAAGCACAGGCCTACTGTGCATAAAGAGAGTGAGAGAGTACAGGACAGAAAGGGAAGTTTGAAAAGATAAAAGGGAAGCAATTGAATAAATAAATTAATATAATGTCTGATAACAGTAAGATAAACGTGGATGCTAAGATGATTACGAGCGCCAGCTGTAATCATTGTCATAAAAAACAGCGGCAATTGTCGAAATAAGAGTGCACGTGTATGTAATATCCATTGTTACTCCCTTATCTTCAGTGCAAATGAAGTAGAAATCATTATAACTTATTTGGACATTACAGATTTGCGACAGACATGTTGGGCAATGTGCCCCGCCCCCCCCCCCCCCCTTCCCCCTCTCTCCTTAGGCCTGGCTTTTCACATGGGCCAAACAAAATGTGTGCTATGGGGCACATTGTGCCCATCCATAGTCTCGAATTAACATTGTTAAAGGGATAGTCCACCCTGAAATTAAGTTGGTTTTAATAAGAAACGCGTGTTTATACACACATACCTCTCTGAAAACAAAATTCTTCGTCAAAAACGGAAAAAGAGCAATTTATGGAATTATAAAGCACACAACATGTGGGAAAGCACCTCATACGAAACATCAAAAAAATTTCATTTTAAAGGACCTAACTTTTTTTTATATCCTTTGATGGGTTTTCGTCAAACCTTTACTAGACTCATTTGTTTCTGCTTTTATTGAAACCAACTTCACTTCAGGGGAACATTTCATGAAGTTGTCAGCACTGTTGTCTTTCTCCGACAGTTACCATAGTAACAGTCAGAGGCTAGTGCCTCTCAGCCAATCAAAACCGAGGATTTCACTGAAATTGTTGGCACTCAGTGTTGACAACCTTCATGAAATGCTCCCAGGCCGGGTGAACTATCCCTAGATCATGCACCTCGACATCACAGACCCATCGTCATAGTTTCCTCCTTCCTTTTGTTCTTAATTTCTTCTTATTTTCTTCTTATTTTCCCCTCCTTTTCTGCCCCCCCCCTCCGTTGTAGGCCAACACCCATTTTCATAATTAGCCAATCTATAGACTGTAAACAAAAAATTTTGTTGATAATCGAAGCTAATCGAGTGATCTGTGAGTTTGTTCTGCAAGGATTCGGGCCGGAGAATCTGCGTTCGAGAAGTGCATGTTGTGGTGATGTCGCCATCTCGCGGTAAAGTTAAGTGAGAAAGCAAGCATTTCATTCACACTCACACAGTTCGAGTGATTGTTTATTTTGTGCAGAATGGATGGCACGCTGAAATAAATAGCGCCCCAGTGCTATCCGCGCACGCACGTACATGTGTAGCTAGCAGACTGTGACTGTCGGCCCACCTACCTTCGCTAAATAAAGCGTTAGGCCATGCCAGTTAAATACATTAATAGATTAAGCTGGTAGTGAAATCACTTGCTTCAGACTCAGTGTCATGGCATCACACCAACATATTTGAACGTGAGACTGTTTTTAGCCTTTCTTACTGGACCAAAGCTAGACCTCAGTGAATGACCATGGCCGTCTCGGCGGGCAAAGTTCCACAACAAGAGTTCCCGGAGGTCGAAGGCGTGTTTGTGGAAAATGGTGAGTAACAAAGTTTTCTCAATTCTAGATCTTGACCTCTCCAAAGTTTTTCTCGACTCAGTCAGATTGAGCTGTTAGGTTTATATCTTACTTAATTTGTTAACTTAAAAGTTTTGATCTAAATGTCATACACGTACAACGGACACTAATTTTATTTATTTTAAATTTTTAATTAATTTCAATGTTGACAATATCTTCCAAAGTTCCAGTCTGGTACTGTACAGTCCATCATCTGTGGTATGCTGGAAATCCAGAGATCTGTTAAATGCTATGTGCATTTTCTTATCTTTACTTCAAGTGCTATATGGCTAGGCTGTTACTAGTGTTATTCAAACAGCCACAAACTTGATGTGCAGATGAAATTGTGTATTGGATCCACATGTTAAAATAAAATGATGTAGACTGATGCTCACTATACTACAACTCATGTTCGGCATCAACTCACACACAGTGTCAACTCTACTCTGAGTACCAGTAACAATTCCAAGCCTAGATATTTTGTGAAGAGGCCAATCACTGAATATTTTTATTTATCTTAACAACAATGATAGGATATAAATCAAAATAGTCATTGACCTTCATCATGCACTGGATGTAATGCTGCAACTACTGTCGGTGCTGTAGTGTGCACCTGTTTTGCAAGGTACAGTGGAAAATGAAAGTTGGCTGCATCTTCCAAATCCAAAAGGTAAAGCAAAGGGGTTCGTCCCAGATATAAATAATCATCTCTGATTGAAACATGTCAGATGTAAGAACTTGGTGAAGTATGAAAGTTCAAGGTGAAATGATTTTGCCGTCTGGTTTATACTCATTAAAATTCAAAGTCTAGCTTTCAAGTATCATTTCGCCTAGTTGTAATTGTCAAAGTGTTAGTGGCGGTTTTTGAAATGAGAAGGAAATCAACAGCAATTAACAAGAAAACTGGGAAATCAGTGCGAACATGCAACATATAATTGCACTGTAACATGCAAAAAGCATAGCTCTATATGATGAGTATGCAGTTTGCACCTAGGCAAGTTTGTGCTATGTTGGGCATAACTTAGGCAATTTTAGAGGTTGCCATCTAGGTAGCTTTTGTGAAAAAGGCATCCTTCAAATAGGGTTAATGGTTCAATTGGACAGAACTAGTGATGTGTGTGATCTCATATTTGTGGTCCTCTAGATGTTTGTTTCTCTACTGAACTGAACTGTACATAAAAGTGACTGATTTTTCACATGTATCTTGATCAGTATTTCTTTTATGCGCATTTCGAAGAAGTTCAAACTTTAGAAGCATAGGTTAGATTTGCATGTGGTACATTATTTCATATGAAAAATAGCTTGTTCTTGTGGCCCATACAGTATTCGTTTTCTAAGAGAATTTGTTAATGTTTTTAGAAAAACTACTCTGTACTAGTGATCATACAGTTCAAAGGAATTAGCACAGGTAAAGGGAAAGGGAAGGAGCCGCAGTTTTGAACCGCGGTATATTTTGTCCAGTTCAGCATGAAACATGATGCTTTTTAGGCTAAAGCATCGTGTTTCATGCTGAACTGGGCAAAATATACCACAGTTTAAAACTACGACTCCTTCCCTTTCTTCCCTTTCCCTTTACCCTTGCCAATTTCTTTGAGCTGTAGTGTACCTCTTCTGACGACTTCCACAAAGATGATACAACAAAACTGGAAGGGAATCTGTGTTAGATTTCTAAAACCCCGTTCATATCCACCGCCTATCCGCGAAAAAGGCGCAACATTTGCGGCAATTTTGCCGATGCATTACCGATAGCTGCGTATATGAACGGGAATCGCTCAAATAATGCGGTATTTGCTTCCTCCTTTTTTGCGCTTATTTTGCGGCTTTTTCGCGGATCGAGACCTAGTAATAATACCGCAATATTGCGGTAAGCGAATCTTATAAACTGCGTCCGCAAAATAGGCGTAAATGTTGCGCCTTTAGCATCGCGCTCTGGCCTGTTGGTCGCTAATCCTACAGCTCGTATGGCTGAGCGGAGCATGTCACCATTGGTTTGGAGAGAGTCCAGCTGTCCAAAACACCGCAACATTACGGCTTTTGGGGGTGTATATGAACGGTGCTTTTGCGGCTCGCTGGAAACTTGCTTACCGATGTGCATCGGTAATAATAGCGGTATATGGTATATGAACGGGGCTTAAGAAACAAATATGTGAGATTCCTTCCTAGTACCCCCCAAAAAAACAAGCATGTACTAGATGGTCATGGCAGAATAGCATTCCACTAATAATGGGTTTCCCTTTTCATACCTGATACGAGATGGTATCAGAATGTAATTTCTGTATGAATGAGAACCATTCACTTTTGAATGAGTGTACATACTTTTTGTGATCATTCTACCCAGTCATAGTTGTACTCAAGCTCAACATTCCAAACACGTATGCACTATTATGCAGAGGAGGTGGGTCGGTCATAAACAGGCAAAGCTAGAGTACACATTGGCCTTATTCTGGTATTTGTACTGTAATATATATATTTGGACTGTTGACACTCATCTCATAGCACAGCGCTCACTGCATACGCGTGACTCGTGTAGAATGAAATACAGATTGCATGTGAGTAAATGAGGCAGAGTAAACACATCTGGGGGGTGTTTCACCAAGCTATTCGTAAGCTATGCATGACTGGTGACCAGGGCCCCGTTGCATAAGACTTATTATCAATGGTAACTCAACTCTGTCATCAATGGTAACTACCATGGTAACATAGCTTGACAGCCAATCAAATCAAACGTTTCAATAAAAGTTGCCATTGGTAGCAAAGTTACCATCAATGGTAAGTTTTATGCAACAGGACCCAATTTGTTCCTGTTTTCCCCTTTATGTGCTATGTTATTTGCGTGTAATAATGGTGAAATAATTCACAAGGGGCACGTTAAACATAGTAGAAGTGAATTTCCACAAATCCTAAATCAACTTTCACAAATCATAATCTCTGTATTCAGATGCTTGCTAATGACAAAAAAAATTGTAAAGATTAGATTTCAACTTGATGAGAATAAAAATCATTGAGAATCTGATTTGGCACCCAAGAACAGATCACCAGTCATGTGTAAAGTCATGCGTAACTTATGCATTTCTTGGTGAACCCCCCCCACCAATGTTTCATACTTTTTGCAAAAAAATCCTCACTCAAGTGCAGTATTCCCAGCGGACTTGTGTAGAATGGAAGACAGGTTATGTGAGTAATTAAAGCTTAGTACCAAAGCACCTGCACCAACCTTCTGCAAAGAACCGAGGTCAAACCTATAACTTTTAATGAACAGACATTAACCTCTTTTACGTGTCAACACATTTTTATACAGGGAATACATATAGCCCCCAGAGACTAGTAACTCATTAGGCACACATGGTGTTCAAGGGACAGTCCACCCTAAAGTTAAATTGGTTTCGATGATAACAGAAAATTAAAGGAACAAATTTAATAGTGAAGGTTTGAACAAAATCTCTCTAAGGTTATCATTTATGATATTGTGATGGATTTTTATAATTTTTTTGCAGTATTTATTGTATGATGCCATGTGCTAGTTGTTCTTCCAGATGTTGTGTGCTGTATAATTTCATAGATTGTATTTTTCTGGTTTTATGATAAAATAATCAATCTTTTCCATAGGTATGTGTGAAAAAACATACATGTGTCTAATGATATGCAGTGGTAAAATGGTGTAAAAAAAAAAAAAAAACATCCTTTTGAGGAAATGCAATTTTTCAAAACATTGGTACACAACTTATCAGAGTACATGTAGCTTGCAAGCGACGTCACAAATTTAAGAATTTGAAAATTCATACTTCATACTTAGATCCTTTGACAGATTTTCATTAAACCTTCACTTATTTGTTCTTTTCATGTTTCTGCTTTAATTAAAACCAGCGTAACTTCAAGTTAGACTTTCCCTCGAAACTCTTAATGCATTTTCAAGGAATGTTCCAGTGAATTCCTTACTGCGGTCCCTTGGTATTGATTGTGATACAGATGGCGATACAAGTACCAATACTACAATGCAAACAGTCTTCTTGGGCAGCTACTGTGAAATTCACCCTTTTTCAAGTTAGACTTTTCCTTGAAACTCTTAATGCATTTTTATACAGGGAATACTCAAAACACTCAACTCCCATAGAGCAGGAGTTCATTGGGAACACAAAGTGCAGAATGTAGTATCCACAAAACATTGTACCCTCCGCATGCCTGTGGCGATGTATACAAGGCTTTATGCTAAGTTATCTGAGAATTGTATGCACAAACCTGGTGGTATGTTCCAAAGGTCAGTGAATTCCTTACTGCGGTCCCTTGGTATTGATTGTGATACGGATGGCGATACTAGTACCAATACTACAATGCAAACAGTCATCATGGGCAGCTACTGTGAAATTCACCCTTTTGTATGGAAATATGTGTGAGACGACCTGCTGGTACTGGGATATAGATGGGATGATATTTGCAGCAATATAATGTAGTATAAAGTCCATGAAATTCAAAAGCAAATTTCCATCCCCTGCTGTATGAAATGTGTGCAGTATTGCGCAAAGTTGCTACACATGTATTACAAAATGTGTGATGTGCAATGTATGGCGTAACCTTATAAGTATCTAGTGCACAAGTACAATTTATACAGTGCATGTATGACCTGTTATTTTTAGGGAGGGTTTTATTTTCATGACTTTCACACATCACCGTACTCCAGGGCCCTGTTGGTCAAAACCTTCCATCGATGGTAATTGCTGTCAATGGCAACTTTTAGGGAAATCTTGCATTTGATTGGCTGTTGAGTGATGTCACCATGGTAGCTGCCATTGATGACAGAGTTACTGTACCATCAATGGTAAGTTTTATGCAATGGGGCCCTGATAAGGTTTCATCTGTGAAAGTATGTATTGTGTTATCAAAAATATTGTCTTCATTATAGAGTGCTAACAAGTATTACATTTTCTTTATAAATGTTAGCATTCAAGTCCGTGAGTTTTGTTTCATTTGTAGGCAAAGAGGATGATCCATAAGGTATCTGAAAAGTATGTGTACTTTACACAAAAATATTTTCTTCATTAGAGTGTTAAGAAGTATTATATCTTTATAAATGCAAATATTCAACTCCGTGAGTTTCGTTTCTATTGTAGGCAAAGAGGATGACCCTGATAAGGTTGCGGCAGCTGAGCAAGGTAGACGCTCCTCATTACGTTTGAAATCGTTCTCATGATACGCTGCCACATACCGTATCAAATCAACATCTGTTGTCATTGCTGGTACATTCCATTTCTCGCCTTTTTACAATTGAATGTATAATTAATCAATTAGACCATGAATTGTTTGTCTGCTGGTGTACAACGCAATTGCAACACATCAATCAATGTTTCTGTTGTCGAAGTCATAAAATCTGCACAAGGTCATTCCTCTTTGTGGATTTGTAATCATGAAAGTGCATCATCCATGAACGTGTACATTTGTATCAATTACACTTCCATAAAGTTCATATTTATAACATTATGGAATGGAATGTGTCAGCTTTATGCTTGTATAGCCGGTCTATCACAGTTTTCAGGAAAGCTTGACACTTTGTATCAAAGTTTTTTTGCAAATGTCTATTATAAAGGCATTACATTGTACATGTTTATATGTTCATTGTAATGGCTACCTCCATTTTCATTTTCTTCTGCTGAATGTGCATTTAATCCAGGCAACTTAGATAATTATGGCAAATGCTTCTTCAAATACAAAAGCCTTTAAAATGCATTGCAAGTACAGTGTATAGTTAGAATTGTAGGTGTAAGTACACATTAAAGACAGCCAGTCCCTTTTTCAGATCACCACAAAACCATCGAAACATTGGCGAAACATAGAGAAGTGTTAGCAAGCTCTATATTCACAATTTGAAACTGATACATAGTGTAAAATTCAAATAATGCACGTAAACAGCGTCTGATTAATAGTCTTTACCTCAGGCTCTTAGCAGTTTGTGTTGAAATATCTGCTTTAATGATTAATCTGTTTATTAAATTATAAAACGCATTATGAAAAGAATTGTTCTATGGAAGGAATCATCTCCAAAGTTTGGTAGTTACTCATAAAATTAGGATTTCACACACGCATAATAACCACATAGAGACTGTAACAAAGACTAATACTTTTTTCGTAGTACGAAAAAAGTCGGTTTGAAATTTAACGGCTGAAATTTTTTACATATGCAGAAAGCTTCAACATGCTATATTCTTAGAAATGGTCTTGAAGAACACTTTCTTCAATTTACGATCGTGATAGACGATTTCAAATTTTAAGCTTGCAAAAGGGACGGACAATCTTTAAATAAAGCTTTGGCCTATTATCAAGGTTCCTTCTACTGGTATAAATGCAGACAATCGTTCAAATTTTGTTAATCTGAAAAAAAACATCAACTCTGCCTTCAATGCTTCATGCTTTGTGTACCTTGTACATTATTGAGTGTTTGAGTATCAATTTGTTTATATACTGTAGCAGTGACCTTTGAATATAAACTTTCATTTCACGCCCACACATGTAGTTATGCAGTATTTATTAGGGATAATGGAACCATGTTTCTCTCATGTGCGATGGACTTCGGTCTTAGTGTATTTTGATTCTTCGATCTTAGTGTGTTTTGATTTGCTGAAGCCAAGTACCTGTATGATTGAGCATGTTGTAGTATGATATTTTAGAAAAAGCTTGTGACGGAATGACCCGGAATGCTTCACAATGTTTGTTTACTAATGAATACATCAGTCATTGGTAGAATATTGAATTTCATGTCAACTTTAAGGAGCAACTTCACCAATGTGCACAGCAGGATAAAAGAGCAAAGCTGCTGATTTCTAGTGTATGTCTCAATTATGAGTGGCAAATTCATAAGAAAAATGAATCATGGGAGAATAAGATTTAAAATGGGCAAATTAATTAATGTTTGGAAACATTGTCACATAAAAGTGATTTCCTACTCATTAATGTCTTTTTATAGCTAGACATGATGTGCGTATACTTGATGTACATTGTACATGTATATAATAATTTGGTTTTGCTGCTGTGTCTGTGTCTTTCTGATAACAGCTATCCAAAGTTGCATATATGGGAAAGCAAGAGGTTTTCATGAAGGTTAATACATTTCTGCTTAGCAATCTGCTTAGCAATCTGCTTAGCACTTTGCATCTGCAAACTAGCTTTGTGATTGTCTGCCTTTCAAACCCACACCAATCGTTTTGAACAATGAAGTGCTTAGCAGATTGCTGGTAAGTACAAAATTACAAATGACCTTGGACCACCTGTCCTAATCACATAGTAAAATAGAAATTGATTAGATGGTCAACCAGTGTTAGGCATATGGCACCTGCTATTTAGCTCTGAGAAAGTAGTGAAAGAACATTCCATCATGTGCACATTCTGCTTATAGCGTTGTTCTGGACAACACTATGTCTTCATCTCTGTTGTGCAACACATCGTCCGGAACAAATCTGCATCTGCTTCGAAGTAGTTCTCAATTCAGTGGATTAAATGACCATGGTGGAGCTACAGTATATGTATGAATGGTGTATTGATATATCTTATAGCATTTATCATGATTCGTCAACTTACATATAATATTGTGTGAAATAATTTCAGTTTATCTGTAATTTGATCATGATAGTTTCCAATGGTTACCAATGCAATATGTTCACTGCTGTCTCACTTTATATTGTACTCTGTATGTGGCCAACTACATGTATCTGTCCATATGCTTCAAGGAATTTACTATTTACAACCTACGTGGTTTCACCACAATGGTTTCCTTGTACCTGTACTCAAAACTCTATTAATGTCTGTGCATTACCTACCAGCTATTTTTATACCAGACCACCACCCTATGCTGCCAGCATTTTGAACTTAATGGCCCAAATTCACAGAGGAATTTTAGATTTAGACCACAGTTTAAGCACATTTTATGGCGTATCAGCAAAAATATGTGCTTGATTTCGCACGTACACTTCAAAAAGTGTGGTAATGAATGTGCACGTTTTGCTAAAGGTGCTGATTTCACGCAAGTTACTATGGTTTAGACCATGGTCTATTTAAACTACAGCTCAAAGGAATTGGCATAGGGAAAGGGAAAGGGAAGGACCTGCAGTTTTAAGCCACGATATATTTTGTCCAGTTCAGCATGAAACATGATGCTTTTGAGGCTAAACTAAAAGCATCGTGTTTCATGCTGAACTGGACAAAACATACCGCGGTTTAAAACTACGGCTCCTTCTCTTTCTTCCATTTCGCTTTCCCTATGCCAATTCCTTTGAGTGTACACACTACACAATATAAAATCAAGCATGTTTGTTGCTTAGATACGCCACAAAATATGCTAAAACCATGGTCTAAATTTAAAACTCCAGTGAGAATTTGGGCTGATATACATGTTTTTATCCAGGTACTGCAATCAGTGATTGCATTTATATCTACTCCTACATGTAGCTAGGTACAATGCTCTCATTGAACTCACCATTTGTCTATTTATTTATGTCTGATCATAATTATTATACCAGATACCACCCCGTACCACCAGCATTTTGAGCTTGATATGTTTATCCAGGTACTTCAATCAGAGTACCGGTAATTGCATGACACATATTCCTAGCTACTCCACCAGCTCAGCACCCCCCCCCCCCCCCTTTCCTCTCCCTTTCATATCCAAGATGTATTGATCCAAATCACCCGACTAATGTAAACATGACTTCACGGCGTCTTAATTTTCACAAATAGGTGCACACCGCAAAAATTTTGACTGTTGTTATTAATTGTTGTTTCCAGCGTGCACACTCTCTTTTTATGTTAGCTACAACAAGCTTCAAAATGGTTGGTCGTTACTATGCGCTGTGATTTTAAGCAATGCGATCATGTTCCCTAGCTAAATGTGTGTCTCATCAGTGTAGAACTACGATGCGTTGTGACTTTTCTGACGTGTTTTGTTTCATTTTGTAGGCTTGTGTGTTCGGCCTTCGGATATGGCCCCCAAAAAATTGCAAAGATTGCAACGAATTTTAGTTGTGTTGTCAAATACTGTGCATGTGATGTGACAAATTTTATGCAACTTCAAGATTAAATGTCCTAGGCAAACTTAGAAGCGCTTTGCTATTTATCAAGCCTATAGGTCTGTAAAATAATCGTGATGGCTGTACTTTTGTCCATTATTCATGTTAGAGGGAGAGGCCCGACATTTACGTCAGGAAAATAAACCAAATTATGCGGAAGTTGAGGTGTGTGTTCAGCTTCCTCATTCATGAGGATCATGTGAGCGGTATCTGTGGCATGAATGCACAAGCATGCTATGACCCTGGTATAGTATGCTCATTGCCTGCACTGTACATACAACATGTACGGCACATTACTCGTGATCATCAAAGCGTGATTAGTAAAATAATTTGTTCCTTTTCAAGTACCGGTACGCAATTTGTATTTTGTGGTTTCTTGCTTTGATACATTGCTTTCTGCACTGCGTAACACTTTATATGTGACAAGAAGTTGCTACTTCACATAGAATGTGTGTGCAAACAATGTGACAATGGCATGAAAAGAGTCGAGGACAACTTTTTTTTTTTCATACATAAATTTGTCAGCTGCATTTGTATCACAATCAACATAATTGTAAATTCATGTGGTAACTCTCACGGTGAAGAATCGTCATTGTTGATGTTCTCATTTTTCAAAGTGTGGCTATTCATCTTTCCCTCAAAAAATCCATCCGATACCTCAATAAATAGCCTGGCTCCCAGGCTGTTGGGCATTTTTAAATCAAGCTATTTAATAAAGGAGTCTGGCTGCAGTAGCCTAATCCACCTCGATTTCTCCTCCAGCTGAGACGGCCTGAGAAAAGAGGAGAATGATGCAGTGACTAGTCTTGGGCCGTGCTTATCAACTTTTCAGAAATTTCAGCGCGTTTCCAAAGGTCTTTACGAACGCGTTTCCAAATGCGTTTAAAAAACGGTGCGTTTATCAACTCGATCGCCCAAGACGAAAACCGGCCTTGTGACCGAAAACACGTGGTTTAAACGCGTTTCAAAACAGCTTTGCGTTTATCTCGCTTCTTTAAACGCGTTTAGGATCGTACAAATTTGCGTGTTTCAAAACAGCTTTCCAAACCCAGTAATCAAAACACCTTTGCGTTTATCAACTCGTTTAAACGAGTTTAAAAAAAATATAAACGCGTTTGGAAACCTTAATTCTACCAAACAAAGAGTTGATTAACACGGCCTTAGATAACTAGACTTTATTTGTCAGCTGGGATCAGAAATATCCAACAGCTGGGGAGTCGGGCTCAAAAAATATGATCTTCACTGCCTCCCTGTGCCTTAATTGCTCCCTCACAGAGAGAAGGTACTGTATCTGTTTCTCTTTACCAAGAGCTGCCATGTTTCTACAAAATAATGTTTCATAGCCCAGCTTTGCATTCTGCTTTCTAGAAGTTTCATTTTACATCTGTGGCTCAAACCACACCATCACTATGTGCTACATGTATGTGCCTTAACCTTGACATGTAACCTGGGTCCATATTCATGAATGCTTACTGGCCTAGTTGCTTACCTAAACTACGTGTAGTTGAATGCACTTTAGTAGCTAATTAGGCTTAGTAAGGTTTCATGAATATGGCCCCTGGGCCCTTTCTTAAGAAAGAGCTGCGATTGATCCAACTTGATTGCAACTCCAATCGTCAATCTCTGTATAAATGTACAGGCTTACAATTCCTTTAAATCGGAAGTCCAGTCACCCTGCTGTGCACAAAGAATGTCCAACCTGGCAGGTTTCCTTGACAACTGGAAGACGTCATGTGAAGACAGATGTACTGTGTATCTAATAGGCAGCATGCACTTTATCTGTAGGTTTGACATTTATTGTTCAGACCATTCACCGCTTTTACTCTTTCTTTTTTTTTAATTTTTCGTACAGAGAAGCTGCTATACACAGAGGATGTCCATACGTCCAGTTTCCTTGACGACTGGGAGCCTGAAGCTGACCAGGGCAATCGCATGGTGGCAGCAGACAGTGGTGATGACCGATCCGTCGACAGTCTGCCCATGGAGCCAGACGAAGCCAACTCCAACCAGAACGCTGAGGTCATCACTCGTAGCACCACCGACACTGGTATGGCACCCTCGCTCGTCGGCGAGGAGACGAGCCACGCCTTCTTCTGCTTCGCGTGGGAGGACGACGAATGGGCGGTAAACGTGATCCGAAAACTCGAGTCGGCGGCTTACGGATTCAAATGCGATAACTTCAACCACAAGTGGGATCCGGGCGTGGCTCGTATGGACAAGATCATCAACGCCATGTCCACCGCTAAGAAACTCGTGCTGCTCATCTCTCCGGATTTCATGCGCAGCCCGTGGTGCAGCTACGAGAACCTGCGCGCCCTGCGGTCGCAGTACACCAACACGGCCAAGGTGATCGTGGTGGTGTTGACCGACATGGAGCTGCCCGAGTTCCTGGAGGGCATCCCGACCATCAAGGCCATGTCTAGAAACTTCTGGCAGCGCTTTGTGTTAGCTCTCAGATTAGGTGAGTGCCAGGGGAAAAAATAAACGGGGGCTCAGGGTGATTCCCCCCCCCCCCCCATCCCCCATCTCCCCCGAAATGCTTAAAAGAGCCCAGGAAAAATTTTAAATGAGCCACCAAATTCTCTTAGACAGTAGACACCATGTAAGATTGTAGCCAAATCGGCCAATGTGCTCAAAGAGTAGCCTCCGAAAATGTTGAAGTAAGTACTGAGAGTACCCATGCAAGTGTGAGGTCAAACTTGCATGTTGTTAACCTGTTCTTTACCTAACCCGGGTATTCTGCTGTTGTGCACTCTGTGATGTTACGTTTCTGTATGTCACAATGCTTTCCCTTGCTTTTACTGTATCAATGTGAAATGAAATGTCTGAAATGTGAATATTGATGATATTCGTAAGTCATAGCGTGCCTTCACGATATATCATCTCAGTCATTGACTCAATATCATCTATTCAATATTTTGTCAATATCGCATTAACTCAATATTATTGAAATATAGTGCAGCACTCATATGACCCCTGGTGTTTTCTTGATTTGATGGATGCTGACTTCCTTTACTCTTTGTCCAGGGTCCAGTCAAAAGCCCATAGAAATCTAGCAATCACTTTAATCTAAAGTCAATTTCCAGTTTTGTTATTAAGGGATTTTTTCACATTTTTTAAAATTCTTTTTTTGTGTGTTGACCTGCCAAAGGGCAATCCTATCTTTAAGCTAATTTTCCGAATACTTCCCCCCTGGTGTTTTCTTGCTTTGATTGAGGCTGAAACCCCTTTCTCTCTGTCCAGGGTCCAGTCTGGATGCTCATGATGCCTCGGTCAACAACAATGTACCAGGTAAATCTCATGTACCCTTATTATTTGATTTTTTTTTTTAATTTTTTAAATGCAGTTTTTATATAGCCGTTGATATGATACCGTATCAGCTCTATTAAATTGCTTTACAATATTATCACCCTTGGTATCGGATGCGTGTTAGTCTTTGTGACACCTATCCAATCCCAAGGGATCATTTAAAATCATGGGAGCCACTTAGGCGTGCTCAATCCATTCCTTCCAGATGCCTAATTATACACCTGGGTGGAGAGCAGCAATATGGATTAAGTGTTTTTGCTAAAGGAAATAAGTGCCATGGATCGTCGTGATCCCGGGACCTCAAGATCTTTAGTCATAGTTCACAACCATGACACTTCCACCTCTACCTCCTTAATAAATAGAAGCATCCAACAAAAAGGGTGTTCCCCTTGTTATCTCCATGAAACCTTCTGTATACACATTATAATGAAATATTCCATTTCTAAAGTGAGATACCGGTAATGCCCTGAATGCATTAATTAAAGCAGAAACATTTGAGAAGCTGATTGAAGGCTATTAGAAAGAAATTTATTGAATAAAACATGACTTCCGAAAATTTCAAATGCTAGTTAGTTGCGTGTTGTGTTAGATCTTGTAAAATATTTGGTAAAAATTGGATCTTAAAAAGAGAGAGGATATTAAGAACACAATCTGAGAACATAACGGCCAGATTCACAATGGTGGTTAAACTTAGGTGAGTACTAAATGTAGACTAACTTTATGGGGTGCAAACTAAAATACCTACTGTTGTCACAAATCAGTGGGTGATTTCAATTACCTTTATTTGCTGTAATCATTATGTGGACAAACTCGATATGCCACAGTGATTCTGAGGACAAAATCAATTATATTGAATCAATAATTATGTTTCATGTTGTTTGATTTGGGGTCCCATAAAGATAGTCAAGGTTTATTACACTGTTTGCGGTAAACCTCTGTTTTGAATACGGGCCTTGGGCTATGTGTGATTGTCAAATTAAAGGGATAATGCACCCTGAAGATAGTTTTGTTTCAGTAAAAGCAGAAACATTAAAGAAACATTCATGAAGGTTTGGCAAAAATCCGTCAAAGTTTGATGTTTTGAAATTTCAATTTTGTGACGTCACAATATCCAAACTTTAAAAGATGGTAACTTTCTTATCCTTTGGTGGATTTTTCATAAAACCTTCCCTTATATGTTTCTTTTATGTGTCTGTTTTTATTGAAACAAACTTAATTCAGGATGAACTATTCCCTTAAGTACACTATATGGCTTGCTTTGATATTCTTTTTTTGGCACACACAGCTTTATTCAACGGTGCTGAGTTGGCCACGATCAACTCCCGGACCGACTGCTGTTGCAAAGCTCGTTTTGATACCATCTACTGCCCTGACGCACTGGCACGCAGGGGAGTGCAGGTAAGTCTGAGTAAGACGACCGCCCCAACCCTTGACCCAGAAGGGGACCCTATCTGTCTCTGGAGATTGAGAGAGTGACTAGTCTTGTGAATACCAAACTGTTTTATGTAAGTTTGAATTAGCAATATCCAAAAGCCTGGAAGCCATGTTACACCCAGGGAGAGGGATTAAAGTGTTACATTCTACTATGGTACCTCTCCCCTGAGCTGTTACAAACCTTTACACACCCCTTTTTACGCACTTCCTACCCCAGATCCCCAATGATACTACACAGGGCCCTACCTTTAATATCCCAAGCTCTTAAGCCACTTTTCCAAACTCCTTCTACCCCAGAGAAAGAGATACTGCCTGGGTTAGAAACTTGTCCAATCCATCCATTGCCAACTCCCCCATCACAGATCCCCTAAGACAATGACCGACTGTATGATGATTCTAAGTGTTAAATGAAAGAGAACGATACGGTGGGCCATCCCATTCCAAACTTCCACCTCCACCCTCCCTCCTTCAAGTCAACCATTGCCATCTTTCCTCTTTAACTTCCCAGGTTTACTGTACCTCATCTACTTCCTTAATCCATAAAGGTTACCAAGCTGTGATGGTATGTTTTAATACTGATATGGTACCCTTCCCACCCCCCCCCCCCCCTTGACATACCCCCTCTAATTCATCCATTACCGTCCTCCTCCTTCAGATTCCCAAGGGAGACCATAGATCACCCATCTCTCAAGTCGTAAAGGCTTCCAAAATGCAGTGGTTTATCCTTAAGTACTAATAGGGTACCCCTCCCCTGAGCTGTGACCCCCTTTACTTACCCCCTCTAATCCATCCATTGCCCTCTTCATACTACAGATTCCCCAGGGAGACTATACCTCAGCCATCTCTCTAATCCTTGAGGCCCCCAAGATGCGGTGGTACACCCTCTGGTACAACCGGCTCTTCAGCTCCGTCGTCTGCGCCATCATCACGGCCCTCATTATCGTCGGCGTCGTAGGAAACCTCAGCGACTTCCACAACAAGGGGAGCAAAGACTCCGGGGGACTGCATGTTGGTATCTCGCTCGTCATCGCGTTCGTTCTGTCGGCCGTGGTCGTTGGTCTGCTTCACCTCATTGTATTCTATGAAAAGAGAAAGGTACAGTGTGGATCCACACTTCAGATGAAGTTGTTGCTTAAACACATTCTTTGCCAAACAAATATGGTCCTAACTCGCAAAGGAATTTTTAAATTTAGTCCATGGTAAACACAGATTTTGTATATAAAAAAATGACTGCACTTGAATTAGTGAGTACCCGTTTGTACATCAATAATACAAATGCATTCTGCACTTAAATTAATGAGTACCCATTTGTACATCAACAATAAAAATGTATTCTGCACTTGAATTAGTGAGTACCCCTTTGTACATCAATAATAAAAATGCATTCTGCATAGGATGCTAAATTCGAGCTAATTATGGTTGAGACTATGGTTAAATAACAATCACTTTGGATAAAATGTGGTGTGAATTAAAGCAACTAGCATGAAATTCACAAATTTCTTTGTGAATTTGAGGCAACATTTTTTGAGAGATATGTTAGTATACATAGTAGGTCCTAAACCTTTCAGCTCTAGATGACTTGACAGATAGTATAGTATTTATTAATCAATCTGTTTGAGAAATAAGCAGAGAACACAAAAAACAGATGGACACTTGAATCTGTATCCCACCAAGCAGTAGAATCAGGTTCAAATCCCCATCTTTGGCTTTGCTTATCTTTCAAACAGATTGACTAATCAATCTTATTGCTTTGAAGTTTACCAGCAATATAGAACTTTTTCATATTTGCCGCTCATGATTTTGACGAAATCTCTACCTGGTTTATTTTGTTGTGTGATATGCTTTTGCTTTTCGGTCTGCTCCTCAGCTGAATGGCCTTGTCGAATCCAACCTGTCCCGAGCCAACATGATCTTCTCTAAACACAACGTCCTGGTGGGCATGTCTGACCGATTCGTCTGGTGCTGGAACAGGGCCGTCGTATCCTTGACATTCACTGCGTCACTTTCCCAGTGAAGAAAGAAACTATTTGTATATATTATACATTGACAGCTTTTCCCGTAACTGGGTAGTAATGCGTTCTGTCATTCACCTGTACCTAGTGATTCAGTTTCAAGTGCTGTAATGCACTTGGAATATAATAGTTATTGCTACTTGGACAAACCTCCGACAAGTATATAGAAGCTGCTTGATCATCTAGCGACCAGTTCGTTCTCTTGATGCGTTACCTGCAAAACTCACAAAAGAGAATAGGAACCAAGTAAGCAAATTAAAATTGTGAAAATATGAAGATAAATTGTGTATAACAGGACTATCAAACAAAAGATTTTGTGTTTTCTAGTCAATTTGGTAATTTCGTCGATGCATCAAATTCATCAAAACGGAATCGGAGTTCGACGTCCTCGATCGAACACCGGCTTAATAATCGATTCGACTCAGGCTTAATATTAATAGTGAAAGCAGTCTTGCAACACCAAGACATAGGTACACTTTAGTATCATGTGTAAGTACGTGATGCACTGCTCAGCTTGGTCACCTACACTTTGTGTTTTATCTTCTGATGTTCTCCTTGACTATCCCAATCACAGCTCCACTTTGTCTATTTTGATATGACTGAATGCAGGGTAAGTTACAGTTTGGTTTTATACCTCCACCATGGAGTGTGCACTGGCATTACTTTTATTGAGTTGTCCATCTGTCCATCCGTCCTTTCTGAATCATTTTACGCAGTATCTTGAGAACTGTTCAACAGATTTGCTCCTAACTTGATACCTGTGTGTAATTTATGAAACCAATGAACTGTGTAATCTTTGGATCGAATTAAACTGAGTCAGTGAACTTTCCAAAATGTAAAAAAATTTTCCACAATTAATTTAGATCAGTTTTTCTTTTATTTATATTGCAGTGAATAGTATTCAATCTCTTTTGATTAAACTGTATAGTTTCTTGACCCCGTTTTTACATTTTTTCAGATCTCCGGAATCATATACGTGTATTTTTATTTTTTCCATAATTTGCAGAAAGAGATGATACAATTTTTGGGTGAAAATCGGAATACAGGAGACCAGGACAGTGCACTAAATCAGGTAAATACTGGTAAATGTAGCTTTCGGTTGCATCTTTTTTTGAAAATATTTTAATCACTAGAACAGCATATAGGTCCAGCTTGTGAAACATGGAACTCAACAATTACTTTAGAATTCTAACAATTCATGAACATTATACCACTTTGTAGTTTGTCTCTCAGGCTCAACAGTTTTTTCTTTAAATTCAAACTGCAAGTTGAAGCTAACAATGACAAGACGTATTCTTGTGCACTTGCAACATTAATCCAAGTGAGATTTTCAATATCACGCAGTCATGGTCAGGGTCTGTGTACTGGACTAAATATCTTTAGAAGACCCGCCCCAAAATCAGTTTTAAATGCCAATTTCAATATAAGCCCATTTAAAAGACACTTTACAGCTACTACGTTTTGAGGTAAGTTCTTAAACGAGCTGTTCTATGTGTATACATGTACAAATTTTAGACCTTCATAGGGATCCACCATGTTTATAAAGTTACTGATAATCGTCATAGTGACCAAGAATGCTTAGATCTACACGAACGTGAAACAACAATTTCATTATGCTTTCTCCTGTGCAATCTGCCACCCACAGAACAGTTCGGTGAGCATAGAAATGCTGCCCTCTACGGGTGGGGATGCTGACGACACACTGAGGCTCACCGTGGATACGAGGTTGAGGACGTTATCCCCACAGACGCTCGTTGCAGACACTGACCCCAGATCCATTGCGGTAAGTTGCACACCATTTATTATAGGCATAAAAAGAATCGGCTGTGTTTGTTATCCGTTCATATCAAATAGGTGTCTTTATTCATATCATTGATTTTTCTAGAGGGAAATAAGGGAAGTTGTTTTGTATTATTTCTTCCTGAGCCAGATAAACTGCTGCTTTATGAGATTTGTGTGCATTATTGGTGACAACATGCACACCTGACACACAATGAGTTAAAGCAAACAAATTAGAGAATATGTGAGGAATTTTTCTGGCTGTTTGCACATACCATATAAGTTTTGTTTTCTGAATCATTTAAGCCATGATATAGAAGACATAAAGTGATACGCGCCATGGTTTAAATCTCCAGTTGCAGTATGGTAAGCTATTAAAAAGAAATTAGAAAAGTAAAAAACTTTAAGAACTTACTTTTAAATCATTCTCATATGCATTATGAAAGAAAGAAGAAATGAAAGATTCTTCTTTGTCACTTTTGGTAGAATATCACCGTAAAAATTATGTCCCTTTTCATCTTCTGTATTTTTCTGTTATTTTGCAGGAAGAAGCAGAGCTGTATCTCATGCAGAATAGTGCCGCCTTCATCAACAAGCAACTCAAAAAGCAGTTAGTGGGACCGTTGAGAAAAAGGCACTGTAAAACCACAATGTGCCTGTGTCAGTATGCACAGAAATCTGTCTTCAATGTTCCAGTTTAGCATATTTCATGTAAAACTTTTCATACATGTAGCTGTCCTCAAGGCTCCAGCATAGCCTATGCTTCAAATATTGTGATAATTTGTTTTAAACATTTCATGCTCCTGGAGAAAGTTTTGTGCCACATCAACTTTCTCCATTTATGTAAGCCTGTCAACAGACGCAAGGAATTCTTAATATCATATGGATGTGATATCTCTGCATTAAATGTATGTATTGGATAAATCTAGTGAGGAAGTCCACTAACAAGAATTTTCAGAAAAATTTGAGATTTATATCTCAGCTCCCTCAGACCTAGCACGTCAAGAGTGTCTTTTCATGAATATCCCCTTGTGCATTGATAATGGCACATTCATTTTATAATACAGGTATAACAAACCTGTGACCAACATGAGGAGGAGATATTGATTAAAAACAGACGACCCATTGTCTGAATTATATGCAACTGATGCGCTTCCCACCGCTCTTATATTATTATTATCTCATATGTCAGCTAAAGCAGGCTAAATTTGGTAGAAGGTGAGAAAACGAGGGGTATTCAATTAACCCCAAAGATTGTTAAAGGTTTGTCCGAGTATTCAGTGTGCATTCCACCAATTGAAACTGAATCACGAAATCCATGTGAATGTACATGTAATAACGCGTTGATATGCCGTTGAAAAGTTGGGAATACATTACAAAAATGGGGGTCATCGGGGTGAGTCAGTGATCAGGGAGGTCCTGCCATACCACACTGGGTTTAGAGATGAAACCGTTTGTGTCGTAAAAGGAGGTTTAAACCTTGACAATGGACAGCGCACGTAGTACTCAAATTGGTATCGTGTGCAAAGAGCATTCCAGCAACGAGTGACCAAGTCTGTGAGAAATACTGCCCTTGTTTGACAAAAGGAAGCAACTCACAAAAGGCACTTTTCTTGTAAATGAGCAAAATGTGTCTGTCATCTAATTTGGCATACATGCAACACCACATTGTGATAGATTGAATGCCTCACAGTGAGATGAACATTTCTTTTCAAGATGTGGGCTGTTAAGTAGGGAATGCTGGGTACAATCTAAAACATTGATGACTCAAATTTGAGTGATCTGCCTCTTGCTTTCTTTTGCCAAATTAAAGGCAGTATAGTTGTGGAGAACGAGAGTTATGTAACCATGTGCCTTAGCCAGTGTTAGTGATGCAGACTAAAACAATGTGGAGAGAGTGTGAGTATATAAAACAAAATGTAAAAACTGGTACATCTTTAAAGATATTTGTGTGTTTTTTTGTACAGTACTTGAGAGATGTGTTTATAAAAAAAGTAGTCTTTATATATTTGCACAAGATTGATTACCTGCATTGAAGATGACATTCTAATTTGAAATATATTCTACTGCCTTGAAAAGAGTAACTTTATGATGAAATATTGATATTTAATGATTTATGTACTATTCTGCAAATACGGTACTAGCATTTCTGTAAAAGCTCAGCCATTCATGTATGGACATGTAATTTTGATATTTTCTTATTAATAAAGTATATTAAATACATTGCTATTGTTCTGAAACAAACATTGATGTATAAAACAGTTATGATTTGGTGTTTTTGCTTGTTCAGTAGAATTATTGTACCCACTTAAGCAAAAAATGGCATTTTGGTTGTGATTATTAGCTGCTGTGATAATCATGGCTATTGAACTCTCCGTTTACCTCTGTTTAAAATAATTTTGCCAGTGACTTGAATCAAGACAGCGCAGCTCTTGTGCAGAGGGTGATTTACACAGTGTATCAATGATTTCACTATTTATTTAACTATGATTTAATTACAACCTATAAGACCCTCCTCTCTGAACTTTGAACCTTAATACATGGAGTATATAGGTGATTTATTTATTAAGCGTTTTGCTCAAGTTTATTGCATGGCTGTAAGCTGTTTCAATTACTTAACATTGTCTTTCCTCCAGGTAAATGTTAGCTTAGTTTGTTGCATGATAAATTGTGAAAATATGACCAAAGATGTACTGTAGTAATATTCAAAATACATTGGATTAATGATAGAGTAGTGTCTTATTTAATTGCTGCTATAGTAACTCTCCAGTACTAAATCTAAATATATGTGTGTATAGTGTTGACAGAACGGATAGAGGATTAATTGTGTTATTGTTTGTAATCCATCAATCATTCATCCAGTTTTCATTCTCCCTGCCTCTCTTCACATTTACAGGTCTGTTGTTATCATTCTTTGCATTCCCAACCTTAATCTCCCTCCTAATATTTCACTCTCCTGCCCTCTCTCGCCCTTTCTCCCTCCTGTATATCTCTCATTCTTCCTTACCCCCCCCCTCCCATTTTCCCCTTCTCCCATTCCATCCTGTGACTCCTCGCTCCTCAATTTCTTCTTATTCTACCCTCCTCTTCCACCCATCTTTCTTCCTTTCTTCCTTTCTCTCCCTTCAAGTCCCTTTCCTCATCCCTTCCTTTCTCTCAGCTCACCCACCTATCTCCTTTAGTTATTCTATTGTACCACCAGCTGAGAAAAAGTCTATTTCTTCATTCAACTCCCATTCCTATTAACATGCATGTGCTAAGATTTGAATAAGTAGCTCTGACCCCCCCCCCCCTCATCAATCTAAATACATACTTTGCAAGCATTGTGTCTTGCTAGTTTTAATTGCCCATATTTCAATATGATATAGATATTACCATTTGCTATTTCTAACATCCTGTCATATATTCTTTATATTGCGATATTTCTTTAAAATGTTTAAAATGGAGTAAATCTTTCAGGAACTATTGCTTTGATTTATTGATATTTTTCCTCTCGACAATATTGGCATCGATTTGGGATTAATATGCAAATACTGTGAATCTTGAAGTAAAATTATACCTTGCGGATATCTCCACCTGTTTTTTCTTTGTAAATATAAGTTGTGTATGCATGTTACATGTGCTAGATGCTGTTTTACGTTCATGAGCTTACATCATAAAACAAATATTTGTATATATTATGTTGTGTATTTTTTTGGTGATGATTTGTAATATGTTAGACAGTAGTTGGTGCTCAAACATTGGTATTATCTAATCAGATGGCCTATAAATGACAGTCTTCAAGAAGAAAATTATTTCTTCTGAGCCCTACAAGTAACAAATACTATCTGGATGTAATCTTTTTTTTTTTTGCTTATTCTCTCCATTGTAATAAGATTGATTGATCAATATATTATAAAAAAAAAAAAGCAAACCAAAGATGATATCATCCACTGTCTCTCCGCAAAACATTCAATTCTTTAAATAAAAATTATCAGCTGTAATTTTATGAAATCTTTGTTGTAATTCAAACATAAAGGTTTTGTGGTTGGCAGATTATTTTCAAGACTAGTTTCATGTATCTTCTATTTTTTTGGACAAGATGCTTTAAATATGCGTATTGTTACTTCGTGCGAGAGTATTTAGTTTGTCGCTCAAAGCTTTGAGCTGCTTGATTCTGTTATACTGTGTTCCAGATTCCTGTTTGTTTGTCATCATACGTCACGTTTACAAGAGCTAAACTAAATACATATGTGTCACGCAAATAATTTTGAACTTCGCTCCATGTCATGCTGCACGTCAACTCTTTTCTTACAAATCAAACTGCCAAGATCCTGATACGTCAAAATAATTGTATTTTAATGAGTTTGAGCAATATAAAGCCATTTGCCTTCATTCTTTCTGTGTGATTTTGTAATTATCTGACTCTTTTTGGTTGTTATCATTTCGATGTCCTGCATTTGTATATCCCTTAATATTATCATTTGTGTCATTCTTTTCTTTAAACATTCATATCATTATCCTGCGATATACATTTTGAGGCAAACTCCTTTCTATTTGACGGTGTATTACAGTTCCTTATTGAGGTATATATTGAATAAACATACAGTGTAGAGGAGGTTTTATATTTCATGAGAGCAATAATGTGTTTTGTTTTCTGTTTTTCTCATAAAGACGATTCACATTCTTTTGTAAAGAATTGATTGCATTTTTAATAGCTTACACATAATGCAATGTTTCGCATGTTCAGAGATCTGTGGTATATTTCAATATCTGCCAAATAAAACACTTCACTTGGTATTTTGGCTTGTGCATATGAACTCCTTTCCATGAGGAATTATGTTGGGAGTTGTATCTGTTTAGTTCAAGAATCATTGTAAAAGCTCCATTTTAATACATTCACTTGATCAATGGACCGAAAAGAGGTAACTTGGTGATTGATAAATTGAGTATTTTTCGCTGTGTAGAAGAATGTTGAAATGTGCATATTTGAAGTGTTTGGGTGACAGAAGAAATGGATGTCAGCCGGTACATGTATTCCTTAAGGCTCACTCCCAGTACCCAGAATGTCGGCATCGTATGTCCCCACCCCCCCCCCCCCCCTTCTCCCCAACACACATATATAAATAGAGTCAAGGGGCATTAAAGTAAGGGTTGCATCAATATTTTTTCTTTGAAGAAGAGATCTCTATGGAAGCAAAGTAGTAGCAAAATATTGTAAATGTCTATGCCAAATTGATTTCAGGCATTTTTCAAAAGATTTAGAGTTTATCTATCTGAAACTGTTACATGGCTGCTATGTGTGTTTGTTGTGACATTTACAGCTCTGTAGTACCACATATCAGAGAGATGTTAAAGGACTGTCTATATATTTGGCAGATGACAAAGAGATTTTTGTTGAAAGTGTACTCACCTTCCTGAGAAGATTTCCACTCGGGGGGAAAAACAAGGAGCACAAAAAAAGGCAAATGGCACTCCAAAAATGTATGATATCAGAAGCATTATCCCACAGCACCTCTCCTGGGTTCCATTGCATAAAACTTACCATTGATTAATGGTAACTTTGCCAGTAGTGGTAACCACTATGGTAACATTGCTTGACAGCCAGTCAAACTGAAGGTTTCCATAGAAGTTGCCATTGGTAGCAATGTTAACCATCAATGGTAAGTTATATGCAATAGGGCTCTGATGTCTGGGATACATCAGCTGCTGTAACTCTTAGTTTCTGTGATTCCAGCTGTTCTTGTATGGAGTTTCAGTTGTAATTAGTGTTATTTCTATTTGCAAGTATTCTCAATGGCATAATCATGCATGAAATAATGAAATTGAAACTTAACATTTTGTTTGTGTTACCCCTTGTGCAGGACAATATCATCCTCTTTTAATTCACATACAAGGAAATAGCACATAAATCATTTTCTTTAAATGGGCCCATGATAGTGCTGTCTTATATATGCCCTAATTACATGTAGTAATAATTAGTTCTCATTCCACTTGATCCATTCTATAATTTGTTATTCCTTTTTTCAGGCACCAATCTATATTGATACACTTTTGTAATTCATATGTCTATTTCAACTCATTTTATACTGATCGGGAATTGTTACTACATATATTTTCTACTGTAGTTTATTTTCACTTTGTTTTTGCCGAAAGCTACAGTGAGTAAGTTTCCATGAAGTTGCCTTTAAATAAAAGTGTGATTTATAGTAAAACCGTGGAATTTCTATGTTATACAGCATGTCTCGGTTTTGGGTAACTTTATGATACTCATTAGTACTCATGCAATAAAAGCCTAGCTTTCTTTACAAAGAACATGTGTTGTGCAGTGCATTCATTATTTAAAACCATTTTGAAAAGAAAGGGAAAGAATTCATTGTGTGTTTGTGTGGATGTGTTAAAATCAAAGAGGGTAACAAGGAGGACTAGGGGAGGGGTGGAGTGGACAGTGGGAGAAAGAGGGAGAGAGAGACAGACAGACAGACAGACAGACAGACAGAGAGAGAGAGAGAGAGAGAGAGAGACGGAATACAGGAGGTTTTTGCATAGATTTTGAGAGGCAATCTCTGCCATGTCTCTGTATCCCGTGTTTCATCTCCTTAACCCCAAGCACCCCACCCCAATGAGAACCCCCCCCCCCCCTCTCTCTCTTTCTCTCTCTTTCTCTCTCTTTCTCTCTCTCTCTTTCTCTCTCTCTCTCTCTCTCTCTCTCTCTCTCTCTCTCTCTCTCTCTCTCTCCCTCTCCTATTCGCCTTCTTACCCTTCTCTGTTCACAACCATGTCTTTCCGGTAAAACGTGCCTCTGTGCTCTTTCAAATAGAAAAAAAAAATATTTTTCACAAGAGAATAGGCTAGTAAATTTGACCAGTAGGCCAAACCTTATATTTTTAGCTGCTTCCCCTTTGAAGGCTTATTGAATAAAAACAGAAAAGCGACTGAATACGTGTGGAGAGGATAACAAGACGTTGTCAATTCCAAGTAGCCTAAGTGTTGTCTGAGTTCATCATATTTCAAAGAAAATAAAAACATGTGAGTCCGATTTTCGTTCATCTACTTCTGAGACAAAGATTCCATGATTTTTTTTGGCAACTTCCATGATAGCTAGACTTGTATGTTTATCCCCCTTTCAATATTCAATGTGGAGCTGTACTCCCCCCCCCCCCCACCCCCCCCCCCCCCCCCCCCCCCCCATAAAGCAGTCTTTAGCAAACTACTTTTTGGATCATACCACCCGCCCCCGCAAGTTGGGACGCGCGGGAAGGTGATATTAAAATCGATTGCATTCAATGTAGGCCTTATTTTATTTTTTGTTTGATAAAAATATATATATAATTCTGGGGGGAATAAGATCCTAAAAGCCCGGCCTCAACTCATCACCTCAATGTATGCTGAGGATCGAGGAATCCTCCAATACCGGAAGTGCAGTCACATAGTTTTCGCGGGAAATGCTCGCATGTGTGAAGTGTTGTGTGTACTACAGCGGCTGCTTGCACTAAACGTGCGGTACGTACGTACCGGTCTGATCGCTACGCCCAGGCCCAGCGGAGCCCGCCCGCAAGACAGGCAGGTCACGACGAGGGCAGCTAACTGAATGGGCTACACACCTGCATACGCTATACAGAATCTTATTGATTGTGATGGTGACGGACAGTACAGAGTGTGTTGATTCGAGAATATTTGGTCGTTCTTTAAATTTTTCATGAGACTTTTCCCCTATTTCTGAACAGAGGGGGAGATCTCTTCAAACTAGTAAGTATTCGTGATTTTATGAGGTAAAAACGAATGTTTCGAAGTAAATTGTAGGGCAGTCCCACATGTGCAAATAAGTGCTGGGCCATGCTTGGGTTGTGAATGAAAAATATATTTGCGTTTTTGTGAGTCTTATCCCGTTTTAGCATGACAAAGTGAGTGAACAACAACACCATATCTTATAATGGATATAGACTAGTTATTTATCACCGGATCTATATCCTCTACTGGAAAATGCAGTCTTTTCTGCAGTCATATTTTCAGATCTATCTTTCATGTCTTTTCACTTCTGCTGGAGCTGGTTGCTAACTTCATGTCTGTAGCTTTTTTGTTCTTCTTCTGTGTAGTCTGCTTCCTCTGCTTCCTCCAATCCTGAAGATTCTTGCAGAACTTGTTGGAGTGGGTGTCACAAGAATGAGGTGCATGTCCCAATTATATACATGATGCAAATAAAAACTGGTATGAATCTACTGTAGCTGCACCAGCTTCAAACTCCATCGGCCGTGTGTACGAAGTAAGGCAGAACGGCCTATAATTTCAAATACGCATAACTATTTAATTTGCGTAAATAAAATGAAATCACTTGCAGGCCGTCTTCCTTGCACTAATTGGAATATGATTCGCAAATTAAAATGACAGACATAATCTTTATTAAAGACTTTAACTCACAATTCTAAGTAGTTTTGCTAATCAGGTTTCACAACTCGTCAGCTTTCTAACCTCAGGAAAATTTCGTGTAAAAGTTCGTAGCTCCCCGTAGCCCTTATTTGACACGTAACGGGGAGGACGATAGTTGGCTCAGCGAAAGAAGTGCCGATAGCATGTTTGTAAACATCCAGGCTGTGCACACAATAGCCCTCGCGATATTATTTATGCTTAAATGTTGTTACGATTTATAATTTAGAAATAAATGACAAAATCTCATGAAGTTGGCAGTTTTATTTATTTATATTCAATGACACATGTAAATGTTCATTATAACCTGGGTACAATGTTTTTATTTTTTGTCTGCTACAAAACTTGACATATGAGCTTCTACAAATTACGAGCTTAATAATGCCATCAGACTTTGATAAAGACTAGTCACGGTGGAAATTTCTTTTCGTATGCTAATAACGGTCATTCGACGTGTAAACATAGCGGAGAGCAGACGCTACCACATAAGCTGAACGGGAATAAATCTTGGATTTTCTCCTAATGAATTGGTAAGCTGATATTATTTTTAAGGTTTGGGGGCATGGAATTAATGTATGAATCTTGGGAAGACTTTAAAACAGTCCAAGAATTCATGGTTTTGAAGTCACCACAATTTATGTGCACAATATCCACAATTCCCTATGGACCTGAACATGTGTATTTATACAGCAAGTATATTACACATGTAGCAGGTATGTGTAGCTATTGTGTTGTTGCCTTTCGCCAGTTGCAGACGAAAGGCTTCAGCTGATTGTGCTGTCACATTAGCTGGGAGAGTGTTTGACACCTTTATTATGGCTCTGGGGAAGAAGGAGCATTGATGGTGTTGGGTCCGTGATTGTGGCATGAGATATCCTTGAGTGTGAACAGCCCTTGTTGACCTCGTGGATTTGGTGATGAATGCATCAGAGTTGAATCATGGGACAAGCTGATTGATTTTAGTTGTAGAACATCATAAGGTGAGAGTTTTCTCGTCGTTGTTCAAGGGATGTCCATCCTAGGTCCTGCAGCATTGATGATGCACTTGATGTATTGTGATATTGATTCAGTGTATGGGGCTGTTCTGCATGCATTGTATCATTTCAAGCTTGTGGATGTTCTTGGATTTACAGTAGATGGATCCCAGACAGTAGTCGATGCATGTATTCCACGAAAGGTCTGACTAGCGATTTGTTTGCTGCAGTTTTCAAATTGGGAGAGCAAGTATTATGATAATAAAACACCTGTTTATGTATGTTGGTACAAGTCTGTCCAAGACCAAGTTCGAGGCAAATTTTATACACTTTTCAGAATGAAGGTATGCCAGACCCAGGCGTATGCAAGCTCATGATGAATCCAAATAAGGAAATCGCTGTCCAATGAAGTATAAAATACCCTTACATATTCTCATAACATGAATGCATTTTTGCCAATTTGCCTCTTACATAGGAAAGCCCATTCTCTTCCGTTCTTGAGGGAGAAGAATGATATGGCCTCATCAACTCAGCTGAACACAGACCTTGCAAGTTGCTCTTCGCAGCTCTCGGCCAAGAGCTCCCGAGGTTCGTCCAGCCTATCAGATGAGCCAGCTGATCCACCAAAGACCAGAGCTTCCCCCAAGCGACCAATCAGAGAAGTCGTTGCTGCAGCAAAACTGAACAGTTCCCTTCTTTCCCCCAAAGTGACTCGGTTGAGTACATCACCAAAGAAAAACAAGAAAGAGTTTCCAGTAGAAAGAACTGAGGGGAGCCCCCCACATTCGCTTACCCCTACAAAGCACAACCCGACGGACGAAACTGAACTAGCCACTTGCTCTTTTACAAGTAGCGAGCAAATAGCGGATTGTGAGTACTCGGAGGGACTGGATGTTCTTGCTCGATGGAACGATGGTCTCTTTTACCTCGGCACAGTGACAAAGGTAAGACAATTCTTTATGTGCGGAACAGATCTTGACCTAATTAAAAGGGAAACTCCACCCTCAAGTGAAGTTGGTTTTAATTCAAACAAAAACATGAAAGAAAGAAATTGCCAAGGTATACCTGGCAAATCATGATATATTATACAATAGTCCTTTTTTGACTGACAGATGAAATTCACTTCTTATTTAGATGAATTTGCCAGACAGGATTTTTGTGCATTGATAGATTAGTAATCCACAAGTGACACAATAAGTGTTAACTCCTTGTGCACCATTAATGCTTTTTTGCACATGCAACACACACAAGTCACATCGAACAGTAGTCTGTCGGACAAAGGGTTAATTATTCAAAACAATCCACTCTTGTTTGGCAGGTTGACAGTGACCATGAGCGGTGCATGGTGTCCTTTGAGGATGACTCTGAGTTCTGGGTCCTGTACAAGGATCTCCAGAAGGCACATAGCCAGAACGAGGACCAGGACATCACCTGCTTTCTGTGCAGCGACGGCACGTCAGACTCCCCCAACGAAATTGTCATCTGTGACCGATGCGGCCGAGGTACGCAAGCAAGCACTTGTAGCTGATCTTTATCTAATGCCGTTGTCTGTATGACATAGACCAATCATCTCTGTTATATGCAGATTTGATGAGTTCTAAGGTTGATTTTCCACTCCATTCAGCAACTATCTTGACTTTTGTAATTCTTTGCTTTTTTGCTTTTTTCTTTTCGATCTTCACGGAGAAGGTAAGTATTTCAACTCCTTCTCTCCGGAGACATTCTCCAAGGAAAAGGAGTTGATGAGTTCTGATTTTTGCCAGGAGATTCCTCTTGGGATTAGCTCTGATCAAAACATTTTTGTCAAGTTCAGGGGGAAATTTCCTTGGTATTGTTCAGAAATATGCTTTGCACGTGGGAAAGACTTATAAAAATTTCAAGATTGAGGGGCAGATTTTAGATATTCGGGCTTTGTGAACCCTGGTCCAGTTACAATATCAAAATTTGCCATGGAACTGCAGGAACCAATGGGGTGTGGCTGAATGACACCCTTTCAGGAATTTGAAGTTTATTCATAGTCTGTCGTATATACAACAGATTATGCAGGAGTTGCACTGCTCAACATCTGACAGGACAAAAGCCAACCCACAAATATGCAAGCTCAGTAAAGAATGGATTAACGGTGTAAACACACATTAAGGTCATTGTAATTTGACCTTCCAATTTGTGTCATGTTTCTCGATGCTTTGATCAGGGAAGTGTTATAGGAAGGAGTAGAAACTCGAGCATAATACATTCAAACATCTGTATGGGTTCTAAAGCGTGCTCATGAATGTCAAAAGAATTCCATAATCATGACAATGCTTTGATGTTCCATGTGCCGAGCCGACATTTAGGTGATGTCAACTTGAAAAGAAATTTCTTTAATTTCCAATTTGTCTGTAGACGTTTTGTTTTTGACAAATTCGTTTGCAAACTATAAGGAAGGTAACGGCAGATAATGAGAGATCCTAATACTCTGCTTTTGTTTCGAAAAGTATTGAGGAATCATTAAAAATCGGACATATAAGCTATTTGTATTAATTACAAAATTGACCAAATTCTTCACTTTCCTTGTGCATTTGGGAGATTCAACCACCCTCAAAATGATATATTAAGCTGTGTGTTATCATTAAGGGCGTTTGTGTGTGTTTGCGTGAAGCAGAGATATTTTACTTGAAAAACTTGTTTATTTGTGTTTGCTGATACCTGTTGTGCTCATGGAAGTATTAATGTCATTAACAGAACGGGACAAGCGAAATGAGAACTGTACATTTCTTTTGTTCTCTGTGAGAAACCGTTGCCACACAATCATGTTCATAATTGTTCAAACACCTGAACAGCACCTGTTGAGAACACCATAACTTTTCAGCGGCTTGGCACATGGGTTCAAAGAAAGAAAGTTGCTTCCTATCCTTCCATAACACATCCCTGCTTTGATCTTGCAGGTTACCATCAGCAGTGCCACAGTCCGACCATCGAGAGCTCCATCTTACAGAACGAAGATGAGCCCTGGCATTGCAGACCATGCGTGTTTGTCAACTCAGTCAAAGTAAGCCCATCAATAATGGCTAGTTGGTATTAACCCTTTGTGTGCCAGATGAACTTTTGCTCTGGGATTTGTGTGTATTTCCTGTGGGAAATGACACATGGCACTTAAAGGGTTAAAGGGAAAGTCCACCCTGAAGGAAGTTGGTTTGGATAAAAGCAGAAACATAAAATGAACAAATAAGTGAACGTTTGACAAAAAATCTTTAAAAGTCTTAATTTTGTGACGACTTTTGCGAGATACTCTCCTATAATTTGTGTGCTAATTTAAATTTTTCCAAAAGGATATGTACCATATTACCTGTCTATTTGATACATCATTATAAACACGTTTTTACACACAGACACCTTTATGAATAAGATGCATTCCATAAAAAAAAATGTATTGAATCATACAGCACACAACATATTAGAGGGCAGCTTGCTAGTGACGTCAAAAGTTATAACTGTGTTATCCTCGGAAGAATTTTCTTGAATCCTTCACTAATGTTGCTGTCATTTTGTGCTATAATTGAAACCAATTTATCTTCTGGGAGGACATTCCCCTTGAACATGCCTCATCCTGACCATTATGTCCTTCATTCAAAGTTTGCCAATCCAAGATGTTTATATAATTATTTGAACATTTTACTGATCTCACCTCTTTTCACTCTTTTTTTTTTCCTTTCTTCACTCTACAAATGGGTTATATATCCTGAGAGAATAGAACCACATGGTCTTACTAAAAGTTTACTATTTTCTTAATCATATTTATTTATTAGTGCATTCTCATAATACCATGGAAACATTCAAAGAACATTTCATTTGATTCTTATATGTTATATAAAGATGTTTATACAGGAATTATCTGCATTGAGATTCATGCAAATCATATTGTTATTTTAAAATGATTTTGATACAATATTTTAAGGATGATGTCATGCCAATCAATAGTAGCTTTAATCAAATTGTATTGAGCTACCACTACAGGCAGCTGGCGCAAGCAAATGCAGAGTGCAGCTTCAGTAGCAAATTTTGTACGGATGGTGGCAAATCTTTTTCTCTTCAATCATGAATTGGCAGTGTTGACAGAATTTGTAATGATACTCCTAAATATCTATGACAACACCATTATTTCTTTTGCATCTTTCTAGGTGGGTGGAGCTTTGAGGAAGGGCCCTGGTGGTAAGTGACTGTTTCTGATTATGCCAAAAGTTTACATACACCCATGGAATTCAGTGAAATTTGTTCGCTTGCCAAACATCGTGAAATTTACTATATCTTCAGAAATATAAATACTACAATGACGAATTTGGTGTCGATTGAAAGAGCGTATTGAGCTCTTTCACATGACTGGGATGCCGTTGGGAATAAGTTATATTTCAGGTGGAATTTTCTTTGAAGAAAAAAAAGTAATTTTCGTGCCAAATGTATTCTATTTATTATATTTTCAAACATTGTTTCATAGAAATATGTAAATGTCAAATCTATGATTTATATTAATTTTTTATCATGTACATGTCACCACTGAACAAAAAAGTACCATCTGAAATGTTTGTGTTGAGAAGAAACTAGAACAAATATGAAATGCTTTTGTCAAGTTTTCATTTTTAATTTGTCTAAAATATGAAGATTTTGGGGGGAAAAATGACACCTAAATATTTTTCAGCTCCTGATGACAAAGCAATGTGATGAAGGGGAATGACATGCTCATCTGTTTGATATCAAATTCATCATGATAGCACAAATATTTTATAAGACAAAGTAAATTTTATGATGTTTGGCAAGTGTCAACTTTTCTTTGAATTTCCTGGGTGTATGTAAACTTCTGGCCTCAACTGTATATAGTACTTTACATAAAAAGATTTATATCAAAGCACTTTACATATAGCAGTTGAACAAAATACAACAAAGAAATAATGAATTATCCAACATAACATAAAAGTGTAACAAGTTGTTTTTATGCAGCATAAATGTGTGCATTGTGTTTGTAAATTATTTGCAGTATATATCCACCAGGCCAAAAACTTTAATCTTTGCATAAACACCTGTCCTATTGGAGACTTCCTCTAAATGAACAAGATAATAGAAGCTTTGGGTATTGGTCTCTAAGTATGGTATCATCATGATAAGCCATGTTGTAGCCCAGTGGATAGTGTCACAGCTCAGCAGGCAGTTTGTGCCCACATTGTCTTCTTTTTTTTTTCCTCATTATTTTTCTGATTGATAAATCTTATCACCACAGAAAGTTTATATCATCTAGTTTCTCTCCGCAATATATTTGATTCTTTTAATATATACCTGCCCTTAGCATAAAAGGCACAATCTCTGTAGATCAAGAATGATATTTATATTATATTTATTTACAATTTTGTGATGCATTTGTACATAATTCATTCAACATTTTTTGTCATTTTTTTTTTCATATTTCTCTACCTAGCTAAACTATTTCAAGAAGTGAAGAAAGCCCTTCCATACAAAGTAAGCCAAGAATGTCTTTACTATTGTTTCTTAATATTGTGACAGAAAATGTTAATGGATGAATATGATAAAGAGCATGTTTAAGGAAATAAGATATAGTCTTGGAAAATGTTTTTGTAATGGTTTTCGATAAACATACATGTTTGTATAACTGATTACTTTATGTTGCTTTCTGCTACAAACAACATGGATGTGAATATGCAGCGTACACAATAGCCCAAAGGAATTGGCATAGGGAAAGGGAAAGGGAATGAGCCGCAGTTTTAAACCGCGGTATATTTTGTCCAGTTTAGCATGAAACGCGATGCTTTAGCCTAAAATGTATTGTGTTTCATGCTGAACTGGACAAAATGTACCACGGTTCAAAACTGCGGCGCCTTCCCTTTCTTCCCTTTCCCTTTACCCATGCCAATACCTTTGAGCTGTAGTGTATATGTCATGACAGGTGTAGTGGAGTATTTGGCAGCATACACACACCAGGAGATGATAAGATTATGCTTCATTCTGACGGCATTGAACATTTTGTTCTGTGGCCCATCAAGTGCCAAGATACCCATCAATCCATGACATTGGGTGACATTCAGTGGAGGACGATACCGATGCTCTGTCAATAGACCATTGCAATCTTTAGAGGGAGTGTATATTAGCAGCATTCAAAAAAATTGTGCCCGCTTCGTAGAAACGGTCATTATAAGTAGTCCAATCAAAAGTCAAGTCTGTGAAGTATGTGTGTTTGCCCTGCACTGCCCTACTTTGACAAAAGGAAGCAAGTGACAAATCACTCAAATTTAAGTTATTTCTGCTCTTAGATTGTTCCCAGCATTCCCTACATACAAGCAAAATCTGGAGTAGAAATATTCATCTTGCTGCAAGATCAACCTAACATGATGTGGTGTTGCACTGATGCCAATGCAAGTGACAGACACATTTTGCTCATTTACAAGAAAAGTATCTTTTGTTAGTTGCTTCCTTTTGTCAAAGTAGGGCAGTGCAGTGCTGCCCATATTTATAGTGTACATTTTTTTTATATCTTTATGTGCCATTTGGGCATTTTTGAACTGGTAATATACACCATTCCCTAGGGAAGTATGAAGCCTGGTAGAGAAGGAGTTAATTCCCATTGCTGATGACTATGCCCTCTATAGCCTCGTCAGCTATAAAAAAATTAAAGAGAATCCATTATTAGTTCAAAGTTCAAACTATGGTCTGAAACAAGTTCTTGGCTGTGATATTTTTTTTCTGCAAACTAGATTGAAAACCTGCACTGGGACGGCAGCCACAGGTCTAACAGTGAGCAGTGCTACTGCTATTGCGGAGGGCCAGGAGAGTAAGTCATCAACACATTCTCAGTAACTTATTTGGAACAAATGCCTTTTCTAAGCAAATTATTACTATTTAGCTCTCAAATTGGCAACACTTCTTTCTTAAGATTTTTATCGGCAAATAGAACACACATTCCATTGTCAAATCAACATAATGTCAAAAACGTACAAATTTAGAGCAATAATTCTGCCAATTTGAAGAACAAGAGCATGATTTCAGCTGTTTCAGCGGGTTGCCAGCTTGAAGATGGAGTGATCATTTGATCATTATTTCACTTTGATAGAATACAGTTAACCAATTTCCATGATCCCATTTGTTTTCTTACCATGCACAGTTGGTACCAGAAGATGCTTCAGTGTTGTCGGTGTAGACAATGGTTTCATGAAGGTATGATAATGATGAGGTATGATGTATCGATGTCTGTTAATTAACCCGTTGCTCTTTGTTAGATTTTCTGGCTTTGTGAACCCTGATCCGCTTTGGATGTCAAAATTTGACATGGAACTGCAGTAATCAAAGGGGGGTGGCTTATTGTGTCCTATTAATAGGAACTTTAAGTTTATTCATAGCCTGCCGTCTATCGTCTATACAGCAGATAATATGGGAGTCATGCTGCTTAGCATCTGACTGGAAAAAAAACAGCCCAGTAAAGAATGCGTTAACATTCATGGTGTAGATGATGGTTTCATGAAAGTGCATTGTCTATAGTAAACATTTGTAGTAATTTAAACAGTGCATCTGCACTTTTATGTGCACATGTGAACGAGACAAGCTTAAGCAGACAAAAAAGTGATGCCACTACTTGTATGTATGAGAGACTTTTAGATTGGCTGTGAATATGACTGGCAGCTGCTCTTTAGCATTAAAATGTGTAGCCAATTACATCACGTTCACCTGAATGTTACAATCATGACAATTGGACGCGCAGATTCCAGGTCACAGTTATAGTCATGCCCAACTTGACAATTCCTTAGGTTTGGTTAAAGTCGTGAAACGCGAGTAACCAAAGCGTCTTTATTTAATTGAAAAAGAAGTTTCTGTGCTGAGGATCTGATTGTGTGTCATGGAAAGGTGGACTGTTTGCTTCCTAAATAATTATTTTCATAGTTTCTGCAAAACTATAACAGAATATAAGATAAAGAAGCTTTGGTTACTCACATTACATGACTTTAACCAAACCTGTGGAATTGCCCAACTGCTTTATAACTCTGTACCTTTCCTTTTGCTACCCGTATGTTTGTTTCTAAACAGCCTGTGTTCAGTGTCTGGAGATCCCAATGCTGTATGGAGACAGGTAGGAATCTCTTGACTCTTCTTTGAAGGGAAAGCCCACCCTGAAATTAAATTGGTTTCAATTACAGCAGAACATTAAGAGCAACATATTGGTGAAAGTTTGACAAAAATCTGTCTCACATCATGCAAGATCGTTTGGATTGTTCAGGTGTAACAAAGCCTTACCAGCATCTTATGACTGGGGTAGTAATACTGTAAAAGTTTTTTTTTTTCGGTAGCAGATTTTTCGCGCTCGGCGGGGGTCCCGACATTTTCGCGCGATGTTAAATTCGCGGTCGGCAAATCTAAAGTAACTAGAACTAGGTTAGGCTAAGTAATCCATCTGATCATGTGCGAATTACGGTACTGTGACCGTATTCATTTGACCTACATCCTGGACATTCTTCCATGCATCGCGAGCGCTGTATCGTTGTGTGTGCTATTTATAGCGCCGCATACGCAACTCTGCTCGTGGAGTTCCAACACATTTTCTAGCGTGGATAAATTCGCGGTAATGCTCAAAATCTTTTTGCGTGATGTTAAATTCGCGGACACATCCCGATTCACGAAATTCGCGAAAATAAAACCCCCGCGAAAGAAACCACTTATACAGTATTGTAAAGTGCTTACAGATGATACTGTTTTATAGTGAGCGCTGTATAAAAACTGTGATTATTTTATTAATACTCTAACATTGCGACATCATTTCTCCTTGTCCAGATTCTACATCTTTGTTTGTTCAGTGTGCAATCACGGCCCAGAGTACCTCAAACGGCTGCCCATGAAATGGTAAGAAGACCAGAGCAGATTCTCAAGTCAGTTGTACTTCACATAACAATAGCTCTGTGTATTGGATCATATCTTTATTTTCATTAGAATTCTGCAAAGGGGTCTTGTTATGATTGAATCTGTGCATGGTATAAAAATAGATTGCATTTTGGGTTTTTTTAACCAAACATTTTTATGTGTAGCTCGTACCACATACTTAACGACAGGGTGTCTTGATAGCTTCACTTCACTTTCTGAGTGATAAACCATGCTATTCATGTCCTTCAAACAATATGTTATT
The DNA here is from genome assembly GCA_963669155.1 of Arbacia lixula. Classification (NCBI taxonomy): domain Eukaryota; kingdom Metazoa; phylum Echinodermata; class Echinoidea; order Arbacioida; family Arbaciidae; genus Arbacia; species Arbacia lixula. The sequence goes on from OZ022588.1 coordinate 9,047,035, forward strand.
AATGGTAATCGCAAAGCTTGTCCAAGGTTTGTCCCTGTAGCAACAACTAATAGGTTCAGAGTGCGTTCCACCCATCAAAACTTAATCATGAATTACAGGTGAATGCGTCACTAGGCAGTTAAAGGGCATATATTGTACTGGGAAGGCAAAAAAGCCTTCAATATGTAATTGTTAGCAATCTTCTTGGAAATGGTGTTGAATTTATGTCTTGTCTATTTTAGAAGCTTGCTGAAAGTTATTTGCCCTCAAATGATCCACATATGGAGTAATTAATGATTAATGATTAAATCCTCAAAATGTTCGGGCCGAACATTTTGAGGATTTGTGATTTAATCACTCATTACTCTAAATTTAGATCATTTGAGGGCAAATAACTTTCAGCAAGCTTCTAAAATCAACAATACATGAATTTAAGACCATTGGCAAGAAGATTGCTCACAATTACATTTTGAAGGCTTTTTTGCCTTCCCAGTACAATATATGCCCTTTAAAGGGAAAGTTGTGAATATGTTACAAAAACGGCTTATTGAGCATGTGGTGTTTTGTCCCCTGTGGTCTGGCAGGATGGACGTTGCTCAGTTACTGCTCTACAACCTGACTCTCCTCCATAAGAAGAAGTACTACGACTTTGAGGAGGAGATCCTCCCTACCCTGACGGAGGAATGGAACAACTACCAGGTCCCCCATGTAAGCCCACCCCCCAACCCCTACCCCAACCCCCCTCCATGATGCTAGAGATTGTGGTGGTTGTGGTGATGGTGGTGGTAGAAATGGTAGTGTTGGTGGAAATAATGATGGTGGTGCTTGTGGTGAAGGTGATTATGGTAGTGGTCAGGGTGATTGCGATGGTAAGGGTCCTGATAGTGATGGTGGTTATGGTGGTGATAGGGGTGATGATGGTTATGGTGATAATGGTAGGGAAACAGTTTGAGGACGGGGATGGGAACGAGGAAGGAGATGATGGTGGTAGGTTAAAAGTGGTGATGATGATGATGGTAAGGGTAAAGGCATGTTGATCGTCATGATGGTGATAGTCATAATGATGGGGGGATGGGGATTTTAGTGTTGGTGATGATGGTGGTGACGATGGTGGTGATGGTGATGATGGTGTTGATGTTGGTGGTGGTGATGGTGGTGATGATGGTGGTGATGGTGATGATGGTGGTGATGGTGATGATGATGGTGGTGATGATGGTGGTGATGGTGATGATGGTGGTGGTGATGGTGGTGATGGTGGTGGTGATGGTGGTTGTGATGGTGGTGGTGATGGTGGTGATGGTGATGATGGTGGTGATGATGGTGGTGATGATGCCATGGTGATGATGGCTATGATGGTGGTGATGTTGATGTTGGTGGTGATGATGGTGGTGATGTTGATGTTGGTGGTGGTGATGATGGAGGTGATGGTGATGATGGTGGTGATGTTGATGTTGGTGGTGGTGATGATGGAGGTGATGGTGATGATGGTGGTGATGTTGATGTTGGTGGTGATGATGATGGAGGTGATGTTGATGTTGGTGGTGGTGATGATGGTGATGATGGTGGTGATGTTGATGTTGGTGGTGGTGATGATGGAGGTGATGGTAATGATGGTGGTGATGTTGATGTTGGTGGTGATGATGATGGAGGTGATGGTGATGATGGCGGTGATGGTGATGGTAGTAATAGTGATGGTGCAGTCAAGTTGAGATTGATTGTAATGATGATGGTGATGATGTGGATGATAGTGTTGGTGATGGTGAAGGTAATGACATATTATTGTTCATTTCTCATCTCTGTTTTGACTTTCCAGTTATCGGAAACAACTCGTTCAGGCAAGCAAGAGAGCATGCTTGCAGCATTACAAAACTCTAAAATGAGGTTAGTTTAAATCAGTTTGTATGACTTATCTAGAATTATGAACAAGTTAATGTGAAAAGATATTGATTGGTACTTCAATCAATATTTGTATAATAGGGCTGCACGATATTGCATTTTTGCATTAGGCGATTATTGTTACTCGAATACCGCAGATATATATCGTGTGGTTAATAAATCAGTTCAAATACCTAATGCTTACCATCAAAATGCTGCAATGTCTTCTATTTTTTGTGTAGCTTTTGAATGTACACAATGTAACAATTGTGCCCCCCCCAAAAAAACAAAAAAAAATGGAAGAACTCAGTTTTTACATACCAAGTAATAAGAAAATGAAGCCGTGATACGCGGAGCATTTGAAGATAACATTGAAAATTCCGGAAAATATGCATAAAAACAAGCACAAACAATGCATCACATTTCCGCCAGCATGGTGAGTGGAAATTTCCTTAGGTGATTTGGGGCTTTGTTTTCCTGCCCATAACGAATCCTTGTGTCTCTGCCAGGTTTGCGTGTGGGAAGGAGGTGAAGAAGAAGAAAAACCTGTGGGGGCTGCGTGTCCGGACGCCCCCGGTCCCCCCCACCATCGTCCTGCCTGCCATTGGTCAGATCACGGATGAGGTCATGAACGACATGAAGATGACTGGACGCAAGGTGGTCACCTTCCAACCTGTCCAGAGGTATGGCAGACATACTGCAGGCTTCCAATTCAAGATTCATGGTCATTACAAATTAATAGCAAAAGAACAATTTTCAAGGCATTGGTGAAGGAATTTTAAAGGGAATATACTGTACTGGGAAGGCAAAAAAGCCTTCAAAATGTAATTGCCAGCAATCTTCTTGCCAATGGTCTTAAATTCATGTATTGTCTATTTTAGAAGCTTGCTGAAAGTTATTTACCCTCAAATGATCTACATTTGTAGTAGTGAGTGATTAAATCACAAATCCTCAAAATGTTTGGGCCCAACATTTTGAGAATTTAATCATTAATCATTAATTACTCCATATGTGCATCATTTGAGGGCGAAAAACTTTCAGCAAACTTCTAAAATTGATAATACATGAATTTAAGACCAGTGGCAAGAAGATTGCTAACAATTACATTTTGAAGGCTTTTTTGCCTTCCCAGTACAATATATGCCCTTTAAAGATTACGTCAGTGTCCATGCAGTAGAGGGAAGGTATACCAGTCAAATGTGTGCCGTGTAATTTCTCTAATTCATTTTGTCTGGTAATGGCGGAAATGATTTTGAAACGATTTGTTATTGTCATGATTTATGTAAAGGGAAAATTCTGCATGAAAAAAAAGATGTTTCAATTCTTTGAATAAACACCTTGTGTACTAGGCGTTCATGAATAAAAATGAATCCAGAGAGTGGAAGCCTTGGGTATTGATTGGTTCTTAAGTATCATATCATTAGCATAACCAAGTGGTAGTCTTGTGGATAGTGTCACTGCCTACAAGCAGAAGATACCTGCTCTGTCCTAATTTGACAAAAGGAAGCAGATCACTGCAATTTGAGCTGATGATGCTTTTGAATTGTACCCAACATTCCCTGCCTACAGGCAAAATATGACAAAAGGACTATTCATCTTGATGTGAAATATTCAAGCTAATATGATGTGGTACCTCATTGATGACTGACACATTTTGCTTATTTACAAGAAAAGTTAATTTTGTTACTTGCTTCCTTTTGTCAAAGAAGTGCAGTATTCAAGTCCTTGTTTGGTCTTTTTTTCCCCTCTTTTATAATTGCTCTCCGTATTTGTCCTCAGCCTGTCCCCTGTTCCCCTGGTACGGCGCAGCAGGAAACAGAAGGGTCTGACGGAGGAGGAGATTGCAGCCAAGTCTAAGAAGGCTCGCAAGCTGCTTCAGGAGGCTACTAGTCAGGTGAGAGTGAGGGAGGGATGGGGGAAGGGTGCAGGTGGGGGATGGGGGAAGGGTTCAGGTGGGGGAGGTGCGAGGGTGGTACAGCAGGAAACAGAATGGCCTGACCAAGGAAGAGATTGCAGCCAAGTCTAAGAAAGCTCGCAAGCTGCTTCAGGAGGCTACCAGTCAGGGCGCATCCAAAATTACAGGGATGGGAGATTAGCTTTAAAATGAATGGACTATTTCATAATGTTTCAAACATAAACAAGGATAGTTTTTCACTTATTCTGAACATGTTTGTTAAGCTCTGACTGTGAGATTTCAGACATGTTATCATTAGTGTATAATGCTGATCTCTGCCGAGTGTCATGACTTTTGTAAAAGGCCACCCTGTCTTTAACATGTAGCATGTTGGCAACTATGAGAGCACAATGAGGAATCACCAGACCTTTTGGGAAACCTTTTTGTGATATGATTTGTTCTGGCAATGCAAGTGAAAACGAGGTGATATCCAGTCAATATACACCGCTCTCTGTAACCATGGATACCATTTTCCCCTACCCCATCCAGAAATTATCCCCTCCCCTGGTGAGTGCGAACCAGTCGTACCAGGGCTACCAGGGGCAGGGGTGCATCCCCGGTATGGGGTTGGTGGCTGGCGGCTGCTCCGTCCTCGACATGATCCCCCCACTGGAAATGGTTCCCCTCGGCAACTCGGTCGTCCCCTACGCGATGTCCCTCTCCTCGCAAAGCAGCACCAGCAGTACTACCAGCAGTAGCAGCAGCGCAAGCTCGCACAACGGCGCCGGCTGGAGCAACGGCGCCACCAACCAGTACGGCCGGCTGCTGAAAGAGCGGCCGGCAGGTTCCAAGAAACGGGGCCGGAAACGTAAGCTCCGCTTAAGCTCCGACGAGCCCCTGAATGATACCCCGAGCGAGAGTCAGACGGAGGGGGACCTCGCTCATGACAAACTGCAACCCGCCGCACAGAGTCCGGCACAAACAAGGATTAACGGCATCTCCGACGTTGCCAACCCGCTCTCATTCATCCAGCGATCGGTGTCGTCGTACTTCAGCGCCGAAGGGCGCATTGCTTGCGGCGAGGGGTACAAGGTGCTCGGGAAACGGGTGTGCCCGGATGGGAAAGTTCAGTATTTGATCCAATGGGAAGGCAGCTCGCCATAAGCATGTGGTTTTTTTTCAGAAGACACTTCATAGAGGTAGATTTTTTAACGACCGTTTCTCATGATGTGGAATGTTTCTGTGACTTTGTAACATGTTTAAAATGAATCACCATCATCAAAGGCATGGTTGTCACATTCCAGATTTTTATGCCTCCGCCACGAAGTGGCCGGAGGCATTATGTTTTCGGGTTGTCCGTCCGTCCGTCCGTCCGTCCGTATGTCCGTCCGGCCGTCCCGAATCCGTTTCGGCAATATCTTGAGAGCCATAAACCAGATTTGCTTCAAACTTGGTACATGTGTGTATTGCATAAAACCAATGAAGTGTGTAAAGTTGGGGCCAAATCTGATTGAGGTCAAAGGTCATTGAACATTGTGAAAAATTGCCCAAAATTGACCTTTTTCACATTAATCCAAATCCAAGGATACAATTCTCATCAAACATGGTACAAAGATGGATCACTACTTTGAGGTAGACTGGTGACAGCTTGGGTAAAATTCCTAAAAGGTTAGAGGTCAAAGGTCAATGAACTTCGTGAAAAATTGCAAAAATTTGACCTTTATCACAATAAATCTAAGTCCAAGGATGTAGTTCTCATTAAACATGGTACACGGATGGATCACAACTTGGGGATAGACTGATGAAATTTTCGGTAAAATTCCTGAAAGGTCAAAGGTCAATGAACTTTGCCAAAATTGGCTAAAAACTGCCCCAAACTTTATATTTTTCACAATAAATCCAAATCCAATGGTACATTACCAACTAAACATGGTGCAAAGATGGACAACTACTTGGGGCTAGACTAGTGACATTTTTGGTGAAATTTCTCAAAGGTCAGAGGTCTAAGGTCAATGAACTTTACTTAAAATTGCCCCCAAAGTGATATTTTTCAAAGTAAATCCAAATCCAATGGTACATTACCAACTAAACATGGTGCAAAGATGGATCACTACTTGGGGGTAGACTGATAACATTTTTGGTGAAATTTCTCAAAGGTCAGAGGTCAAAGGTCAATGCACCTTGCCAAAATTGGCTATTTTTCGCTTTGAATCCAAATCTAATGATTCAATTCAAACAAACATGGTACAGAGATGTATCACTTCATGAAGGTAGACTGGTGAAAGTTTGGGTAAAATTCCTGAAAGGTCAGAGGTCAAAAGTTTATGAATTGCCCCCAAATTGATACTTCTCACAATAAATCCCAATCCAATTATGCATTTGAAGAAAACATGGAACAAGAATCACAATGATACAAGGATGGATTTAGACAGCCTGTTCAGATTGGAAGTCAAAGAAGTAAGAGATTAAAGGTCAAATGAACATTGCCAAACTTCGCTAAACATGGAAAAACAGAATAAATGGTATTTTCATTTCACATAGGAATTCACTGGAACATTCCCAACCAAACAGATTTTCTGAAAATAATCTAAATAGAGCTAGCAAAGAGGCGGAGGCATATTTATCAACTGCGTGGCAGTCGAATTGCTCTAGTTTTTTTTTTCCCTTGCTGTCATTCTTTCAGACTCCTCCCATTTCATTACTGGTGGTAGTTTGACCACATATCAGTAAGTTACATTACAGGTCTGAATTTATTCAATTTTACCAGATCCGTTCAGTGTTTAAACTGTTACTCACAGTCAGATTTTCTGGCTTTGTTAGCCTTTGCCCAGTTACGATGTCGACATCTACCATGGAACTGCAGTTACCAAATGGGTGTGGCTTAATTGCGCCCTATATGGGATGTTTATTCATAGCCTGTCGTCTATAGTTTGTACAGCAAATTATGCGGGAGTCATGCTGCTGAGTATCTGAGTGGAGAAAAGCTAGCATACAAGTACACAGGCTGAGTAAAAATACAAGTTAGGTTTTTTGTGAGCAACGGGGTAATATTTAGGTTAATTTAGCTCATATCATTCACATACAATCCCTTCCCTTCAAAACGGTTTCTCTCTTTTATTGAAAAAGTATTTGAGTTACCTCCATTTTCAAATTCAAGGCTGCTTGGTGGAGTTTGATCAACAAAGTACCTGCAATCTGTACATTTCTGTTCTCAGCTACTTTCATGTATGACAAATACAAAAGTGCCTGCAGTATTTGTGCTTTAAAAGTTACAGACACTATTTACAGTCCACTTTTTATTTTCCTGTTGAAGTAAATATGCCCTCAAATCAGTTGAATACAATCCAATCATGCTGAAATTTCTCTTGTGATAATGACGTTTGTATGATGTTTTCATGGTGCTGAAAGTGCGTTTATATTTAGTTCTATCATGATACGAGATTTTTCAAGGGAGTAGAACATTCGATTTTGATCTGGTTCATCTGGTGAGTTACACATGTACTAATGTTTGTGTTCACTATGGAAACTGGACATATACATGTACATGGACCCCTTGTGTACCAGATAAACTGCTGTCCTGTAGGAAGTGTGTGTATGATGCTGAATCGAGTCGCATGTGACACACTAAGGGGTTTAAGAGCTTTACTCGTAACCCACACTACATGGTAGTGACTCTACAATGTATTTATATACACACAATTATTCTAATAAGAATTAAACTGCATTGATGTAACAATCTCAAAAATGGAACTTTGGATCCAAATGCATGAATTTAGGTTGAAAATATTCACCTCAAAATATTTTTCTAAATCCTTCAGCCATCTTCAGGGATATCACCAGATTCTGCGCTGTGACTTCACTTCCGATAGAGGTCAGACGGGTTATATCCCTGAAGACGGCTGAAGTATTTAGCCAGAAATTTGGAGATGAATTTCTTTGACCTAAATTTATGCGTTTGGATCTGAAGTTTAATTTTTGAGACACACAATTGTTATTGGACTTTGGGCGATGTGAATCATGTGATGTACATAATTGATGTTTTTATGGCAGTGTTCACGGAAATATCACAATTTGAATGCACACCATCTTCATGAAGACATCATATAGAAACATTTTGATATGCAGAGCAGCTCGAGTGTGAGAAGTATAAAGCGAGTTCTGGCCAGTGCACGTTTAAAAGACCAGTTTAGTAACATATTCAAATTAGTATGTATTCTTGTTTCAGAAAAACTTTCCAGTGGTGAGCCCATAGCCTAGCCAAGGCTTGCCAGACATCGCAACAGCTAATGCATACTTGTCCTGTGTGTTTAGGCTCGTGAATAAACTGGAAGTTTATGTGGAAAGCAGATGGAGAACTGCTTTCTTATTAGCCCAATCGAATATGATAGGAACTGGTCTATCATGGAGGAAGCAGATTTTTAGAGACTTTCTACTTGGAAATGATTCTTGAATAATTATAGATTACTAGTAACAATAGCAATCGAGTGAAGATGCCTAAAAAATGTTGGGGGCGTGGGCATAGAGAATGTGGCATAGTAGACATGTTACATGTGGTCATGTTGTCACCTTGCTCATCACACGTATCTCATGGTCCCACAGACATAGATTACTGTTGTGCTTATGTCAATACAAATGTAATGTACTGTCAGGTCTGTTATTTTATGATTGTTGCCTATTGCAGGGTCCAAGAGCCTGTTTACATCATAGGGAAAAAGGTGGTCTATTGTAGCACACCCCTTTTTGAGAAGTCCTGTTGCTGTGCACATGACGTCAAAGCAGTCAAAGATTTTGCATGCTATTGCGACCACATATTCTGATCCTACGCTAGATAGTGCTATAATTTACTTGAGTAAAGTCAGATTACACATTAATTTCTAAATTATAGATGTTTTTTATCACACCAGAACAGAAAGAACAACTTCCTGTGAATTGAACATTGATTTCCAGCATGTTATCATATCTCAGCGTGCGCAAGATCATGTGATCTCTACTGGAGTAAACAGGCTACTGCAAGAATTGACCTTTGGTTGATTCGTTCTTAAGTGATCTTTAAAATGGACAATCCATTAAGTGATCTGGACATTCTCTACATTTTTTTGTAAAACTAACAATCAGTCGAGATTTGGAAATTACCATGTGAGATCTGAGCATTGCAGCAACATGCCAGAGCAGTTACAATCAGCTACAAAGTACATTACTGCTTGGCTTGGCCCTCTTCAGACTCGCACTAATACTGTAATATTTTTCTCTCCCAATATAAACAACCAAGCTCACTGATAGTGGAATCCATCGGAACTGAAGAAATAAGCTTCCGTTAATGTAAAATTTGACTTGAATACACGGATGTCCATTTCTTTATTCTGATTAGATACATGTACAATAGTACATTCCCATTATCATTATAATCGAGTCTTATCGACTAGTGAAATCACTTTGTTGATTTCGGGGTTTCATAAAAGATACAAAGAAAACTGTCCAGCTTAATCATGGAATAGCCCATATGTGTTTGACTTTGTCTATTTTCTTTATGACAATAAGAATCAGAACCCCACTTTATGACAATAACAATGTAAAGTGTTGTTTCTCCAGTACGATACCTGTGCTCGGACGACTATTTTGTTAAACTGCCAAATATTTTTTGTTTTCTGTGTTCATAAATAGTACTGTTCGCAGAGTATGTTACTAAATGTTTGTACTGTACAGGAATCTTGTAAAGTTGCTTTTTACTAAAGGTATCAAAGCATATGTAAAAGTTTGGTATTATGAATAAAGGCACATTAATGAAGACCTGTTCGTATGTGTGTTTTGATATGAATCTGTGAAGTCTATATAACTCTATTAGTCTGCATTTTCAACATAAATATAATCATCTTATGTTTGTTTTTATTCAAATCACAGGGTTTTACTATTCCTAAGAAATATTCAGAATGACACGGTATTTTGAAAAATATGAAGAACCCCACTCAGATACAACTTTTTTTTCCAAAGTAGAGAAAACTAGATTTGCGGAACAAGATCCACCATGATTGTGTGAATCGAGTAAATAATACAAAAATGAAAAACAGAACAATGGAATCACTTTAATATACAATATAAACGTTTATTGTGCACATTTTTTCAATACAGAATACAGTGTATTACACGTGTAGAAACCGGTACTCCTTTTCAACTTTTTTCTGTGGAACGCTCAGCTCGATCTAAAACAAATTTCATTTCTACACAGCCAGTGCATGTCTGCTTTTCCCTTATTTCTGGATATTTTTTTTTAATTCAAATATCTAACCATTTCGTAAACTTGTGATTTGAACTGCCATCCTATTATCTCTTGCACATATTTCCCTACCCCATTCTATCACAATCTTATGACCGGCAGGTCACTCATTTGGACAAATTTGAAGCTTCATGATTTCCTTTTACTTGTTTGAATTTCATTTAACACTCTTCATTTGTGTGCATATTCTTTAACATTTTTTTACTAAAAACAGTATGTTATGACATTAACTATTTATCAACTTTAAAGGATGAATTTCGCTATAGCAGCCTGGATGGGAGAGCCAAATTACTTTTACAGTAGTCTTCGTAGATTACAAAAATAACATTGCACAATAGAAGTGAACTCTGTAACCCGTAAGATGATGACATGATAGCATTAACAATGACTTATGTTTCTGGCCCTAACAGCCGTGTTTCCACAAACACACACATCCTATGAGACTCTGCAGGTCCCATATCTATGATGACCCATATTCTGAACAGAGGTGTAACACAAACGGTTTACTAAGCCTGGACTAACTTCATGGGATGCCAAATAAAACAACATGAAACATTCTCATTGCTTCAATATGACTGATTTTGCCCTCGATACAATTTTTTTTTAACAAGTTAGTCTATTAAATGTTCTTTGAATGTTTCCATGGTGAGAGTGTACTAATAAATACTATTTAGAAAATAGCAAAACTTTCGGTAACACCATGTGGTTGTATTCTTTCGGATAATTGGCCCACTTATGGGGTGAAGAAAGGAAAGGAAAGTGAAAAGTGAAAAGGAGGGGTGAATTTTTATATTTTATAACACTTACACAAGACTATTTTTAGCTTTAGTTTTCGGTGTTTTAAACCGAAAATAAATGGGATGGAATGGAGGTAGAAGAAGAGGGTGGGTGTTGATGAAAGTTGTGAACTAGTCACAAAGTAGTGATAAAGAGAAAAGGAAAGAAAATGAGAAAGGTGTAGAAAAGTTATAGTCAGTTCTGCAACTAACTAACTAACAGTTATTCTCCGGATGACGGACAGAGCACACTGCCCGAAACGTCGAGACTGATACTCCCTCTTTCAGATTTTGAAAGAAATCTATAGTTAGTTGCAGAACTGACTATAACTTTTCTACACCTTTCTCATTTTCTTTCCTTTTCTCTTTATCACTACTTTGTGACTAGTTCACAACTTTCATCAACACCCACCCTCTTCTTCTACCTCCATTCCATCCCATTTATTTTCGGTTTAAAACACCGAAAACTAAAGCTAAAAATAGTCTTGTGTAAGTGTTATAAAATATAAAAATTCACCTCTCCTTTTCACTTTTCACTTTCCTTTCCTTTCTTCAACCCATAAGTGGGCCAATTATCCGAAAGAATACAACCACATGGTGTTACCGAAAGTTTTGCTATTTTCTAAATAGTATTTATTAGTAAGTTAGTCTATGTTTAGATGCAGTCCAATGTAATGTTGAACCAACATTGTGAATACGGACCAATCTGGGCCCTGTTGCATAAAACTTACCATTGATGGTAACTTTGCTTCCAATAGCAACTTCTATGGAAACCTTGAATTTGATTGGCTGTCAAGCATTGTTACCATGGTAGTTACCATTGATGGCAGAGTTACCATTAATGGTAAGTTTTATGCAACGGGGTCCAGGGCCGGTATTCAATTCGATACTTAAGAAAAGTACAAAAAATACTTAGTATTTGGCTCAGCTAAGTATTTGGCTTAATCCATATTCAAGACAGTTCTCAGATCTTTACTTATGTAGACGACAGCTAAGTAAAATACTTAGCAAAATAGTGACGTCACGCACATCAGCTGATTCATCACAGCTGGCGAACAGTTTTGTGCGAAAATTCTCTATGGCTCTTTGCGTGTTAAAAGAACAGTCGCACAATCATTTTGTGCGGTGAAATTTCCATAGGTTTTGTGTATACGGTGTACCGCAACGTATGGTAGTTTAACCAAAGACGAAGAGCGCTGCGAAGAGCGCAGCATATGCAGCGCAGCGCTGCTTCGCAATACATCTATTGTACGCGCAGCACTTTAGATGGTCTAGTTTACTGTTTAGTACTAAAATAGCATTACCGGACTCTCAGTCTTTCCGTGGAGCAAGAATACGTGTTGGGCATCAATTACCAGCATTCGAAATGAAGTGACACAAGATTTTACCAAAGGGTGCGTATTTTATTCCGTTCAGAACTTCAATATAATGACCCCTGCTTTGGTCCTTCGTTCGTCCACTCTGAGCCGACGAATGGCAGTGTATGCATACATGGCATAGGTAAAGGTACCGTGCCGTAGCGTAGCCGCCCAGGCAAAGTCTGCAATCTGTGTATGCTTTATGGCCTAAGTTAATGATTTGTGTTGCTCTTTGGTGATGTCTTGTGCTACGAGTTCAGTTATGCGACGAATCGCGTTACGATTTATCAATACCGTTTGATTAATTCAGTGTCAATGTATTTTTTGAAGAGGATGTACACGCTGATGATAAGCAATATGTTGGCGAATTTCTTGATGGTGATTGTGAAGATGAATGCAGCCATTTCTCAAAACACGTAGCAATGGACTTTCAACTATGAATGGACAGGCTTATCTTAAGTGTCCTATCAGGAGGAGGCAAAATACTTAGTCAAAAATACTCATTTGAATAGCAAACGTACTTAAGTACAAAAAATACTTAAGTATTTACTTAATTGGAGCAATATTTTTACTTATACTTAGCCAAATACTTAAGACAAAAATCGACCTTTGAATACCAATTTTGGCTAAGTATTTTACTTAAGCGAAATACTAAGTATTTGTCTTACTTTTTATACTTAAGTATTGAATTGAATACCGCCCCAGGGCTCGTGTTTGAATCACAAGGAGAACTCCAAGCAGAAGGGACTTCTTGGTATCACTTGGCTAGTTAGGGCCCGCTGAAGACTTCCACAGAGAGCATGCATCACATGACTTCTCACCATGGCAACCCTTCTATTCATCACCAAGGTGATGCCATCATCAACCCATGGTGTCTCCATATTTGGTCTTCTTGAAGACGGGGGCATCCGTTTCATCCGTCCCAGCAGAAAGTGATGTCACACCCGGGTCTGTGGATCGTTCTTGGTTCAAACTTCCCCTTGACGTTCTCCTTGGATCGTGCTGGGTGTCCGCCAGCCCCCCTTGGCCTGGGGCTTGGAGGGTAGGTGAGAGGGCAGTGGGAGGGCTGATGTCATCATTGTACCCTGCTGCTTGCGCTGTCCTCACCCAGTTTCTCTGGCACTCCCTCGATGCAATGGAAGCAGCGATATAGCCACAAACAATAGCACCACCTAAAATGGAAACCGCAAATGTTAATACTAATGAGGAGCGAAATAACAGTTAAACAGGGTGGCTTTATATTGAGATGGTCACTTAGATCACTTAGCAAGTAAGAAGCAAGCATGCTTAGGAGTGTCACTTTCTAATTAATGAAGCTGGTACCCATTATAAAGACGAATCAGACTGAGACATTAGGAATGCACATGACATGAACAGTGGTTTGCTATTACACTCATTTAGGGAGAGTATTTGATGCTTTGCTTGATGGGCTTTTCAAAATTGAAATAGTGGTACAAATGTCTGCTTTTTATGTGAGTGCTACAAAGATTGATCAGCTGCACTAGCTGAAAGCTTACAACATTGACATATGTACTTGTGGAATCAATAATTTATATAAATTTCACAAACAAATCATATTTTATGTTTATGTTAATGTTTGGGAAGCACTCATTATTCCGAACGTTACACAACAAATGCTCGGATTAACGGACCCTTTTTTGTTTTCAGACTAACAAGCATTGAGGTATAGGCAATTTATGTGTTTCGGAATAATGAACCTTCGGAATGATGAACCTTCAGAACGAACCTTCGGAATCAATGAACCTTCAGAATAACGAACCTTCGGAATCAATGAACCTTTCTGAGTATTGAACTGTAACCTAATGTGTAAATCTTTAAACATATCTTAATAATAAGTTAATTGTCTTATGATATGTAGAGTTACATACATGTAAAAATATTTTCATATCTGACTATTGTTTACTAGTATCAATATTACAACAAATAAAATAAATTCTCTACTATGCACATATCCACTTGGCATTTTTTAAATGAAATAATATTAAAATAAAATGATTAAGAAACAAAAAACTAGTCAATTGTCAAAGTATTTGACAAATGATCAATTGAATGTCAGTTTTGTGTACCTGCTACAGCTGATACTGTATACGTTGGAAGGAATTTTGCAGCAAATCTCTGACGTGCGTAGAGGCTTCCAGTCAATCCTAAACCTCCTCCTGCCAAAGAAATAAATATACAAACAAAATTAGAACAATCCTGTGACTTATCAGGACCTTTATTACATAAGAAATTTAAACTGTCTTGAGTGCACCATTTACAAATAATATTGCAGGATAAGTTAAGGAGATCATAATATATAAAGTCTGATCAAGGGTTTATTTGAAAATATTTTAGCACTATATTTATGTGTCAAATGGAACACATAGTAGCATAAATAATCATACCTGTGGTAAGGCAGGCAGCAGTATCTAACTCCTGACGATTCTATAGCGAGGATCCTATAAAATGGTTTTAGCTTCAGGCAACAAGCATCTTGATACCTCTGACTGGTACATTACATGTTTTAAAAAAAAAACACCTTGTCTTTTAAATGCAGCTATGCAGCAAATTCAGGTTATGGCAGTTAACTGCAGAATTAAAGGTTTTTCAATGTTCATATGACAATGGCAATTTTATTCATACTTGAATGTTAGTTATACAGTTAGACTAGTGGGGAGATCATTTTAAATATCCACTATTCTTACCTGCAACAAGCCCAAGAAGTCCTTTCATGAAAGCTTTAGACTGGCACTTAGCATAGTCCTGAACACCCTGTAAATTGAAAATTTTGCTCAGTTAGGCTTTCATTCTGATATAAATTCCAGGTAAAATATCAGATTTATGACAGGAGAGTACATGTAAGTGTACCACTTACGGTACAACTGCATTACAACATAGCTGAACTTGAATACAAGGTATTTCTTGCAAGAATGTTTTTTGTAAAAAAAAAAAACATGGCAAATGGAAGAAGACACTGTATCTGAACTTTCCTCCTAATATTACTAGAACTAGAAACTCACTTTAAGTGAAATATTAGCAATTGCTTGATTCTGAGGTTTTGGGCGGGTAGAGACAGCCAGAAGACCACTTCACTACTGTACAGCTCAAAGGAGTGGGCATATAGGTAAAGGTAAAGGGAAAAAAAGGGAAGGATCGAGCCGCAGTTTTAAACCGTGGTATATTTTGTCCAGTTCAGCATGAAATACGATGCTTTAGCCTAAAAAGCACCATGTTTCATGCTGAACTGGACAAAATATACCACGGTTTAAAACTGCGGCTTCTTCCCCTTCTTCCCTTTCCCTAAGGCATGCCAATGCAATTCCTTTGAGCTGGAGTGTATATATCACTGTGTTACGCCTTAGACCAAAAATGCAGTCTCTGTAGATAGTTGAATCCGCTGAGATTGTGGCTCCTCTGAACGCCCCCAAAATGTAATTCTGATTAATGAACGCCTAGAATGAGACGGTTAAATCCTGTCCATGCAGCTACAGTGTATGCCTTGCTAAGCTATATCCGAGCATGTGCGCAACAGTCAGAGACAGTTTTGGGAGCGAGGCGAAGGGACAGGGCCCAGGGTATTTAAATACGATTGTGAATGTAGACTATGGACTGGTTGGACCGTTGTAGCGAGTCATACATAAATAAGTATAGTTTTAAACTCTTCATGAGAAGGTTAGAGAAGCCACATGTAGGCCTGACTATACATGTACTTGTAGGATTTCTTACTGAGCCTGAGGCGTGCGGGTTTAGCGTGAGGGGTTTAGCCTGAGTATATAGCCTGAGTCTGAGACGATCTGAGCGTGAAAATATACATTTGTCATAATTCACAGAAACCAACCTGGACACATTATGGAAATACGTTCTTAAAGCATATACTTACAGGATAAACATCGTCATCAAGATCTGCAACACTTTGTAAAACCATTGTTTTATCAGGCTTTTGGGGTCTTGTATTTTCGCTGTCTATTATTTACAAAATAATGTTACGCAATTTTCATCAAGGCTGAATTTAGCGAGTCAGACCAGGCGCGCAGATGGTATCGTTGAAGAGACAAAAATCGAGTACTTGCGACACATTCTCAAACAAATCAAGCAAGGGCAAGGTCAGTGAAAAGTTTGTGGGAATCAAGCAAACTCTCAGAGAGTTCGTGTTTGTCATTTAAAAAACGATGTGAGCATTTGAGTCACAGTTAAGAGGGTATATTGAAGAGGACGTTCTTTTTGTCGAAAGCTCATATTCGGATTTATTCACGTTTCGTTTTCACTGTTGTTAGCAGGCTCACGAGAGGTACGATTGGCCGGTCGGTCCGCCGTCGGATGGGGGCGGGGCAAGTTGCGGCCGCCGTGATGCGCTGGCGCTGTCGACGCGATGGTTGAGACGCGGGGAGTTTCTAAAGCACCTTTTTTTTTTTTTTTGATCTAGCCTAAGTTGCTCAATACTAGAAGTGTCATGAGCGTTGCCATAGCTGTACTATACCAATAAGTGATAGAGCTGTAAGTTAGCCCTGTTGTTGATGGCCCAGGAACATGCTTGAGCTTTCAAGTGTAAAATTCAACTTGTGATTGAAATAATTTCCCTTATCGTGCTTATTGTATTTTAATGTTAGCTTAATTATTTGCTCTAGCAGATAATTATTTATTATTGATGACGTGAACAGTGTGATAATTCTGTATTGTGTCTACAACCATTATTATAGCATCTGAGACTGATATCAGCTAGCCCTCGAGACAATTTGGCACTGAAGCAAGGACTCTCAACACAGCGGTTGACATGGCTTCAAACATGCTTCTAGCAGGGAAGGTAGCTATAGTGACAGGTAAATAACTTGCTGACTAATTCTTTGAATGTTTCAGATTATTTAGAAGTCTTGACTGAAAGTCTAAAATGAGAAATAAAATGTGCATGTGTGAAGCTAAGGCCAGGACTGCAGAGTCTTAAAACATACAAGTTTTGTATTTTTTTGTCACAACAAAATTTGATTAATGAAAACAAATCTTACTTTAATGACAGATCAATCGAGAAAGAAAAAAGAATTTAAACATAATATTTCTAAATGTAGGCATTATGACAATTGCACAAAAAAATGCTAATTTTGTATTTTTTGCATAAATGTGATTGATGACAAGATTAATATGATCTAGTTAATTGGTTTACTGTATGGATTAACTGTGTTTACTTTTTTTGAGAACACGATGGATGATACCATGATTTGCTGATGATTGTTTCCACAGGGGCAGGCAGTGGGATAGGACGGGCAACCTGCCAACTGTTTGCCAGACATGGCGCCAACGTGGTGGCAGTGGATCGTTCGCAGCAGGGCATCCAAGAAACATTGGCCTCTTTCTCAGAGACGACCGAACAAGACCACAAGAGTTATGCCATGGATGTAACCAATGGGGACACAATCCGCAGTATGGTTGCCGAGGTAACGAAGGCATTTAAGGTACCGCCCACCGTCCTAGTGAACTCTGCCGGCATCACGAGGGATCAAATGATGCTACGCATGACAGAAGAGATGTTTGATGATGTCATCAATGTCAATTTAAAGGTAAACTACAGTGTTGATCACAATCTATATTGAATGTGGGTTAAATGTCAATGACTTCATTTTTTTTTTGCAGCTACATTAATACATCATAATTATCTTCTTACTGTAAATAAATTGAAAGCAATCCCATTTATCAAACTCATCACTGCCATGTGCTGCAGTCAATCAGACCTGGAATGAAATATGAATTTATCCATCTAAAAGACTAAGTTACCAGTTCTTATTTTATGGCCCATCCGCCCATTATATTGCAATAACAATGAAATATTGAAATTTGCAGCTCATTTTTCAAAGCTCTGTATCAGAAGAAAAGAGCATGTGACAATGTCATGCCTTTGCTATCACCCAAGAGTTTTGAATGGACTGTTCTAGTGTATCACCAGAGCAAGAAGGAGGACTTTTTAGTGCAAAACTGATTACTTTTTTGCTTTCAAACTGGCAACATTATTCTCTTTTTTTTTTATTCCTTTAGCGGAGTGTACAGGGCATTGTAAATTAACAAGACAGAAAAAATATACATTTGAGAGCATTAATTGTACCAATTTAAAGAGCATTTAAGAATAATTTCAGCTTTGCAGGGTACTGCCAATTTTAAGATTTTTGGTAATTTTGACTCATATTTTGCTTTTAAAATCATATATATATATATATCACTTAACACCATAAATGGATTCTTCTTATGGATAAAATTGCACTCTTTCTTGTGATGCATCTTTTATGATTTTTTATGTCAAAAGTCATAGTCCCAAACCACACATTTGTGGTACCCGGTGTCAGTCCCAAATAAGTGATCAGTGATGGACTCACAGTGTACTTGTGTGGGTTTTGCCCTTGTTGGCCGCAGGGGACTTTCCTGATGTCGCAGGCCGTCTGTCAAGCCATGGTGAAGGGCAAGGTCTCAGAAGGAAGCATCATCAACATTTCCAGTATAAGTGGAAAGGTGACTATGTTATTCCAATGATTGTTTGATAAAATAATCTTGAAAATTAGTGGTAAGGTACTATGTTGTCCCAATAATTGTTTGATAAAATAATCTTATATTTAAGGAAAATTAGTGGTAGGGTACTATGTTGTCCCAACAATTGTTTGATAAAACAACAATCTTGTATTTAGTGAAAAAATAGTGGAAATTAGTGGAAAGGTACTTTGTTATCACAATGTTTGTTTTATAAAACAACAGTCTTGTATTGTTAATTGGTGGAAAATTTATATTTTATCCCAATATTTGTTCAATCAAACAACAGTGTTGTATTTGTGATTTTTGCAAAAGATTGGTGCACAGACTTGCAATAGAAATGTTTTGAATTGTCTTCCTTCACTGAATAGCAAAACAGTGTTTCTTGAAGGTAGCATACATCCCTTTTGTTGGTAAAATATTTTTTTGTTGAACATCACATGAACAGCATATACAGGGTCTCCCTAGAAAGGCAATCAATATTTTTATATCAATCATTTCACGTTTATATATTTACATTATTCAGCTTGTATATGATACTCCTCTTGCATCATTGAATTATGCATCGCAGAGAACATGGTTTTAATCAGCGAGTAATGTAAAAAGAGCAGGAAATGTAACTCACTCACATGCCATAACAGCTGTCTTCTCTGTCTCCTTGGGGTAATTTTAATACACTACAGCTCAAAGGAATTGGCATAGGGAAAGGGAAAGGGAAGAAAGGGAAGTAGCCACAATTCTAAACCGCGGTATATATTGTCCAGTTCAGCATGAAACGTGATGTTTTTTAGGCTAAAGCATTTCATGCTGAACTGGACAAAGTATACCGCGGTTCAAAACTACGGCTCCTTCCCTTTCTTCCCTTTCCCTTTCCCTATGCCAATTCCTTTGAGCTGTAGTGTACATGTGACTTTGAACCCTTTGATTCTATCTTTGTATGCACCGATCCGGCAGACTGGCAACATGGGGCAGGCTAACTACTCCGCATCCAAATCTGGCGTGGAGGGATTGACAAGGACGATGGCGAAGGAATTTGGCAGGTTCGTCCAGTCTTCTTGTTGTTATTGTCATCATCTTTAGTATTATTGTTTTTATCATTGGTATGCCTGTACCACAAAGTAGTCGGTAATTCATTGCAATTTAGGTGAGGTAAAGTTCAAAGGTTATAGGTCAACATCAAATCCAACATTTTCACTATTCATGTGAAAACCTGTTCCTCACGTTTAAATTCTCGGCTTTTGTGAAGCCCTTGTCCAGTTATGATGTCAAAATTTGCCTTAGAAGCAGTCACCAATGGGGTGTTACTTAATTAATTACTGTATAAGGAAGTTGAAGTTTATTCATAGCCTGTCGTCTATTGTCCACACAGCAGATTAAGTGGGAGTCGCACTGCTTAGTATCTGAGTGGAGAAAAGCCAGCCCGCAAAGATGCAGGCTCAGTTTAAGACGGTATAAGGAAGCCGTGATGATTGTTTGGAGCAAAAACGCCCAGTATTGATGGGATCAAACTTCAGTGTTTTGGTGCATTTGTGCCATAGGCCAAACAGGAATCAAACAGGAATCAAATGATAAAAACTGAAAATCTCTTAATTTGTTCATTCTCACAGACATGACATACTTTTGACAAAATTTACAAAAATATGTTGGATGGAATTATATTTTACAGAAATTTGATAATGGTTTCAATTCCCTTTTGGCATTCCATCTTTTGTTGCCTAATTTTTTTATAATAAAAATTACAGTTAAGTGTTGTTATAAAACCCACCATAACATCAGGATATGTATGCTATTGTTGTTTTTTCTTTTGTAGATTTAACATCCGTTGCAATGCCATACTGCCTGGCTTCATCAAAACGCCCATGACAGATGCAGTCCCGGAAAAAGTCCTCAAAATGGTAAGATAAAGTATTGACCTTTCCTGTGGCAGACAAAATGCTGCTCGCCAGAGATTTTATACATGCGACTGATGACAAAATATACACATGGCGCTTAAAGAGTTAACAGAGACCATTAATTGGCTTGTGTCCCATTAGAACATCCCAAGCTGAAAGAGTTTTTCATATGATCCATGTTATATGCTCGCAAAGAATACAGGAGTCAAGTGGAATAGCAGTTAACGATCAGCCTTCGTGGAAAAATATCTGCCACTTATGTTAGCTCAATGTACTCTAGGTCAAAGTACTTTGGTAATGCATTAATGCATTTTCCAGCCAAGCTGGTAGCGGCAACTGCAATTGTAGATTGTGGTTTTATAGAAATTGTATAGAAATTGTGTTTTGATTGTTCATAATGTGGTCGTTTCCTTCCTGAGCACTGGAAGTTGGCCTCATGAACCTGTGAAAAATATTCCTGCCTGGTTATCACTGACAGATGCACAGGTGGTGTTTGGCTTGATGTGTCGGATAGGTTCTTCCTGTGTATTAAAGGGAAAGCCCACCCCTGAAGTTAAGCAGAAATATGAAAGCAACATATTAGTGAAGGTTTGACAACAATTTGTCAAAGGATAGGAAAGTTGTAATTTTTGTAAGTTTCAATTTTGTGATGTCACGTGTGAGGTGCTCTCCCATATGTTGTGTGATTCCATTAATTGCCCTTTTTATGTATTTGATGAAGGAATTAATCTTTTTCTTAGAGGTGTGTGTAAAATCATATATCCAGTGATATATCAACCGCACTGTAAAGATGACATATATCCTTTTAAAATAATGGAAATTTATATGGAAAAAAGTTACAAAATTTATAGCAGAGAAAGCTTACAAGTGATGTAATGGGTAATAAAATTAAGAGGTTGAAATTCATTATCATTTGATATATTTTTGTCAAACCTTCACTGATTTCTTTATGTCATGTTTTTGCTTTATCAAAACCAACTTTACTTCAGGGTGGATTATCCCATTAAGATGAATCTATCTAGCATACAAAATGCTACTGTGCACAGTTTTGAGGGGAACTCTGGAACCGATTCCTCAGATTTGGGGACTACTTAGGGAGTGAGTTGTCTCATGCTCTTAAATTATTTTATTTTTTTAGAGCATACTTAAATAATTATCTAGGTCATTTGTGTACAATGTGTATTCCTTTTGCGAGCGAGCAGCTCTAAAAAAAAAACTTGATTAATGCAGTGCGAAAAATCATATGATATTATGTGATGAAAAAATAATGTGTGTGTGTGTAC
>OZ022588.1:9806566-10069066 GCA_963669155.1 Arbacia lixula
GATAAACAAACATAAATAATAGGTTTTGCATTTTGTAATAAAAAAAACAGGATCGCCATGAACATCGGCAACAGAAGCAAGAGGCAGAAACAATTGCAAGCACCAATAGCATCATTTCCCTTCCGTCCTATCTCCTTCCCCTCTACAACCCCCCTTTCTCTCTCTCTCTCTCTCTCCGCCCCTCTTTCTCTCCCTGTATCTACCCCACTCCTCCACAACCCCCATCTCTCTCTCCCTGTATCTACCCCACTCCTTCACAACCCCCATCTCTCTCTCCCTGTATCTACCCCACTCCTCCACAATCCCCATCTCTCTCTCCCTGTATCTATTCTCCCCCCTCTATCTTTTCACCAATTACTTTAATTTCAGAGAGCATTTCTTGTGGTGCCAGGAAAGATAGGGAAGAGGCTAAGGAAAATATAAACGAGAAAAAAACACAACGCCAGTAACCACATGACTTATGTTGCGCTAGTAACTCTTTGCATACCATCTATATTCAAGTATATATATGTATAAATATCATATATATAATTTATCTGGCAGACAAAGACTTAAAGCGTAGTGTAGGATGCTTCCTCTACTCCTCTTCCTCGTTACCATGGTAACGCTACTAAATGCTCAGCCACGGTGAAACATCGGGAGTCGGCATTTGTACGATTAGAGTTCGTTGAACCTAAGACTTGGCCGTCGGATTGAGGCGAGGGCGTTTCCTATCTTCCCTTTCCCCCTCTGTACTATCGCGCCCACTCAATGCAATTTTGACTTCAAATTGCGAGATCTCCATTCATGCGCGTGCTAAAGGAAATGGGGTTGCATGCCCCCCTCCCCCCTCCTCTTACCCCTACGAACGCCTAATTTCGTCATCACCCGCGTCACTTTCAAACAGGGATAGTTGTAAATTATCACAACATTACTGTATGTGCCAAACTAATTAGTTACTGCCTTCTCCTTTGATGTCTTTATTTTAATACATATGTGTTTGTATGGATGTGTATGCGTGCGTTGATGTATGTGTTTGCGTGATGGTATGTTGGTTGATTTGATTTGAAAACATGTATTTTCCTTCAGGCAAACATATTTATGACATGATTGAACATCGCATCATACATTTTGAGCTTCACCGAATACTTTATTATTCTTTTTTTCCTGTTCTCTGTGTGTGCAGAACTAAACATTTATTCATACACCTGTGACATATTTTTAACATGTGTGTCAATAAAATTACAAAGCATAAATCAAAAACCGATTTGAATCATCAATTCTTGAAAAATAACTCATTAGGATTCGTTAACTATTTATGTGCCATAATTTCTCCGAGAATGAGTTTGTTTGGCGCACGAAGAGTTAATGTGTGATGAGAGATGGGTCTTTCTTCAAGCTTTCGCGAGTGTCGGTATTGAGATATTTGCGCATGCGTACTAGGATGTATGACCGAAAGTGGTCCATTTCCCCTCCAAAAAAGCATCCATCATCCTTAAAATTCTTTTGATAGATTGTTTCCTCCGGTAGGTATGTCCGGACGGGAGGAAATACTTTAACCGCTGAAATTGGTTCACGACCATCATTAAGTTTGATCATAAGGCCTACACTTATTATGAAATTACAGAACAAATGTCATTCTACGATAATATATCTGCCAAATAATGTCTTAACACTTTGTGTGTGTACATGAGTCCTATTGAGCAGCACTTTATCTGGCACGGGAATTGTTTATGTCGGGTAGAATTATTTCATGTTCCCCAAACTAAGGAGGTGCTTTAACGCAGGGAGTAATCCTTTCCAGTAATATAATAGTCTTTTAAAACAGACCATCTCCCTGCTCACGAGTTGACAGTTTCAACGGCAGTTGCTATCATATTAAGGTGTGAAATAGCTTATGTAAAACATTTCAAGCGTACATCCAATATTACTCGATATCTATCCACTGATTGACGACTGTACTTTTCCCCCACCTTTCCTACTATGTCATTATTGTATGCTATAGATTTGTAGGTTCTAAAAATAATATTTCCTGAGATAACAGTGGGCCTATACTCGCGCCCGTCACACTTAATAGTAGAATTACGAGATAACACTTGGACATTTCATAATTATTGAAAAACACACATAATCATTACACACTCTTGTTCAGAGTTCGAAACAATGGCGTACTCACACATCCAGTATATCGCTGTGAAACTCTTGGATTAAAAATGTATACCGTCTTAAGCTAGAGGTTTGCTCCAGTGCAGCCCACCCCCTTCGAGCAATCACTCAGCCCGCTAGTCCCCGGGGGTTGAGCACGGAGCGCGCCGTATACCTTGTATGCCCGGAACCAACAGCCGCCATGGGAAATAAGGGCCAAATGATTTCGAAATGACGAGAATTATAAACTTGTCTCAGTCAATCCACTTCATCATCGCATTGTCAGGGCGACTGTAGAAAATTGCTATACATTGGCAACTGTCCTGAAAGGCACTCTCTTTATAATGTCATTTCATATAACCGTATATCGCAGTGCATGTCAGTGCAGTTGGAAATGCAAACTAAAAATAATTTCGAAAAATGTATTTATTAGATGAATTGCACTAGATTCAATTCAATTCAAAACAGATTCATTCAACACTTTGACATTTTATAGCACGCACAATGATATTGCACTTGGTACAAAAATCGTTAGATTAAATATGAACAGTACATATCTATATCTATATTATTTTTATTAGATTGAAGATTTAATTCAATTCAAGGTTCAAGATTAAATTCAAGATTCAAGATTTAACATATTTTCCCACAAAACACAATAAGAACAACGAGACATACTTGTGGACAAATATACGGTGATATATTTTGGCAAATTCATGACATGGCTGGCAAATGCACGGAAATACGATGGACCTTCCATGGTGACACCATCTATTGATTAGAAATCAGAGGCAACGCTCAAGAAAGCGCACCTACAACATACTAACATTTCAGAGAAGTGCCTAATGGTCACATATATGTGAAAGGAGAAAGGGGTGGGAGGGGCGTAAGAAGAGGAGTTAAATTGTAGAGGTCGTTTTTGAGTCCTGTAATGTTGGATGTGCGCTGTGCAGAATGCGCAACCCCCTTCCTCCTCACTTCGATAATTGACAAACTCATTCACAATTGTATATAGTCGTAGTGTTTAACTTGTGATTGGCCGCTTTATGGGATAAGAATCTAAGAGTATTAAGAATGAAAGATGGGTGAAGGAAAAGAGATTATGAAGAATAGGAAGCTTTGAAAGCGTTCCAATCATTGGTAATAATTATACCATGTTCTTTCATCATAATTTGTATGGAATATATTGTTTCATTAAAATATTTTTTTGACTGATTAAATGATGAACATTGCTTTAATTCAAACATACAGTTCAAAATAAATCGTAATTGTCAACGCTGATACTATCTCAAATATTTTAGTTAATCTTCTGTCCCGTCTTCTTACATTAGCTATGTCATCAAGTCAGTATGCGTACTCCATTGATCTCTATTCCCCAGCCTGTCGTTGAATCCACAACACCTAACATCCCTTAACCAACTCACTACCAGGCCTTGCAAACTCCATTGATTTACTGCATACATCCATGCCAATAGTAACGGGAGGGTTGATCAGAACAAGAAGACAACAACTGACCGAGGTACACTTTTTACGCATCATCCCTTGTACAGGTTTTCGAACCCGTCTTTATTTTCCCCTTCCTATATTTTCTTTCAGGTAAGAGGTCTTACTCGCCGTCTACAAAAAAGGAACTTTTAAAAAACGTTTCACTTTGCATCATTACAATGTAACCAGAGCGCCTCGACCGTAGCTCATATTCACCCCGAGGGAGTTTCTACTCGATGTTTAAAGGAGCTCGAGTAGAGCGGCTTTTTCCCCACATTATGAGACGGCCAAAGCAGGCATTTCTGACCGAAAAAGAGTACGAGTCTCTGACCGCAAAACCATTTAATGAAGACGCTGTGAATGATAGGCAACTATTAGACATGCAACGTTTTAGCTTCCCGACTCATACCTTCTGCGATAGAGACGCCATTTGTTTTCTCGCTCCTTGTCGTATGTTACGTAATAAAAATAATGCATTACTTTCCTTAAAGGGAAAGTTGATTAAGTCTGCAGATAAGACATTATCATTTCCAGTACCACAGGTGCAATTAAATATGTGAAATATGATGAATTTTCCGTGTTTGGTACTAATACCTAGCATATTTGTCTGAGCATTAAAGTACATAATATGAATTAAGTCGTGTACATGTACGTACAGTGTTAATGAACCTACACACTTTGTAACATAATATAGCATTCATGTATATGTTTTTACATTATAAAAACATGTGTTAATTAGATGATTCAGATTGATTAACTTGGCATGCCAATATCTTTAGCTATTGAATTATTAACGTCCGCATCAGTTTATTGCTTTTCGTCATCCTGTGCTTTCCTTGTAAAAAAAATATTGTAAAAAAACTGCGAGTATAGCTTCATAGTTCTTCAACTGGTTACTATCCATCATTACAAATGTCGTATCAAATCACATACGTTGACAAAAAATTGTTTACACGGAGGTCTTTAAAAAAATGATAATTTGGAGATTACCATTGAAAGCTTGCAGTCGAAATTCTATGCATTTCCGATTCTCTCATCAACTCAATTTCATTTATATATTATAAGCTCTTAATCCCTGTCAAAATATCCACTCTCAAATCTTTCTCTCTCGCTTCTTTCCTTTCTCCCGGTCTCCCATTTTCTATCTTATATTATTTTCTTAACCTCATTTTTCGTACTTCTCCCGTTGTCATTATCTATCATATTTCTTCTTCTTTTTTTTTTTTTTTTGGGGGGGGGGTGAAATTTCTCTCTCCATCTCATTCCTTCTCACATAATTTCCATCTTTCTGGCTCTCCTATTTCTCTCTGTTTCTCTTCTATATCCCTTCCTTCTCTCTCTCTCCTTCTCCCTCCCACCTCTTTCTATCAACCCCTGTTTCTCCCTCTCCCTCTCTTACTCACTCTCTATATATCACCTCCTCTATTTTGACCTATATAGACAAATTTTCCTCTTACGATTGGCGGTGATTTTTTTTTGTGTGTAAAGAAAATGGTAGATATTTCAGCTCGTGCTCGGCGATTCCAATCGTCATGAATCTTATATTCAATGGTCGGTTTTTATCAAACACTCAACTACCTGCATCTCTTATTATTATGCGTGTATCAAAAAAAAAAGAAAACTTTTGGCGTGGTCGATGCTTTTATTTCACGCACACAAACGCACACACATACACACACGCACGTACATATAAACATACGCATACACACTCACACACATTTGAACGTACACACACACACACACACACACACAAAAACACACACACACACATACACGCACACACACACACGCCCATGTATTTTCTCTGTCGTTTTATGTTCATCTGAATGACATCTTTAATAAAGATATCACAATGAAGGAAATAAGAGGATGTTGTAGAATCTTGTTCATATGCTATGAATTACCTTTTGACATTTGCAAGACTTACTTGGAACTCTGTGGTTTCGAGCTTCACTGTAAAAAAAAAATGTTTTTGATGCTTCTTACAACAGGCGTACACAGTCAGAAATTATGATCAATCATCACTGCTCCCCCCCCCCCCCCACCACACACACAAAACCACCATCGTCGCAAAAGTTCAATTGCATCTCTGTAAACCCGTCCTCTTAAAGGCCACCACAGACGAACGATCCGATCGGTAGCACGATTCTGCGACTGACAGAATCGCAGGACCCGGTCATTGTATTCGTACACAAAGGTGACGTCACATTTGCAGCCGTCGGCCCTTACGATTCTAGAATCGTGGCAACATCGTGCCCGTCTGTGTTGGCCTTAAGGACAGTATGACTTTATCATATGCTCATGATGTGATATGCGCGTTGTGTTCTTTTCGATTGTTTTCCCTGCTGATGTATGCTATGCCCTGGGTCGGATAGCTCTCTCGTAATTGACTTGCATTATGTTGGATAATACCATACGCCGCGTAACAACCCTGCTCAGAGTTCGATGTCATCCCTATGCACTGTGATTTACGCAGCATTATAATCAGTCTCTCTCTATATATACGCTATTATTGTACAGCTTGCAACATCATACTCTAATGCAAACCTTTCAATTCAATTTTATTCACTAATGTGCCCCTGATCCAATCAAGGAAACTGATTGATTTTACAATGAAGAATATAGTCACATCTTAAGATTACATCTGAATCCTTATGCTTTATTTTTTTTTAAATATACCAAAAGCTTAAGATAGTCAACAACATGGACACATGGCAATACTGTCATAAGCTGCATAATAAACAGCAAACATGGATATGCTGACGTCAGAGGATAAACGCAGAAGGAATGAAAGCTACCACACCATGACGTCACCGTGACGTCTTTTATGCAAACACATGAATGATAAACATATATTTTTTAGTTTTTTTTTTAGTTGTTACTACTGCTCCGTGGTAATAAGCTATCAGTCGAGCAGCTATATAGGCCTAGTATGGGGCCTGTCTTATAACGATTTGCGATTGATCGCATCTTGACTTGCGATGGGCATCAATCGTAACTATGTTTATGAGAGATTTGGGGATTGGACTTATCGATCGCAACTCTTTGTAAACGGGGCCTAGGAACTTCTCACAACACTGTGTACTCCATTGTTTCCCACACTCAATACATGACGCAATTTAATTTCTACAGGCTAGGTTTCTAAACCGAGGTGGTAAGCTAACGTGGAATACGATATCAAGGAGCCCCATGAAAGCTCAAGACAATGTCATTTTTTGTTTAAATCCAGAGGGAATCCCAACTTAAGCAACTCTGTGTCACGCAGCCCTCAGCTAACCCTCTGTGCAACAGACGACATGATACTCTATGGAATTTGTGTGTATTACCCGTGAATGAATACACATCTGGCTTGCACTGGGTTAATGAATGGTGACTTTATATTCATTTCGAAAAGCTATGTGTTTGTGTAACAGAAGAAATTAGAACTCGACTAGCATGACGAGAGTGATGGCGTATCATAAGCAGGGAGTACAGATGAGACACAAATTGTTTTATTTTTTTTCCCAGAGTTCTCCTGCAGCGACACACCACAGGCAGACTAGATTACGTCAGGTTACCATGACAATATAGATAATTAGATGTAACGGTTTGGCACGGATTACGTAAGTTGGTTTTAATGTTAAAGATATTAGAAATCATTTGACGTTATTCCAATTAGTATCTCCTATTCTTTTCTTTCTTGATCGCCTTGTTCCTTTATTTCTCGTCTACCCATTTTGAGTTTTCTTTTATATGGTCTTGTTTCTCGTCGTTTTGTTTGTTTGTCTTAATGCTATCACAGTATGAACTACTTTGTATATTGTTGGCTGTGGTATGGTGCAATGGATAGTTCATCTCACTATCGATCAAGAGGATGCGGGTTAAAACATATTTTCTGCCACTTGTGTTTTTAATCTGCGTGACTTCATTTTATCTTGTTTTTTCTCTTTCAAATGTGTTTTTTTTGTCTTTGTTTTTGTTAGATTTGATCCTGTACTAATTGTATTTGAATGTTACATACTTTGTTATGTTTACGTGATTTGTATCACAGGGCTCCTTTGAAAAGCAGTCCTCGAGACTGAAAGGACTACCCTGTCTAAATATAACGTGAAATAAAAATAGATAAATAGATAAATAAATCTCAATCTTCATCCAGATAGCTGCTCCATACATACCTAGAAGAAAAATAGGAATCTGACAGGATATTATGAACCAGTCACTGTAATGATGCCATTGCAGGGCCATCATTGAACAAAGTGTTCACACTGATAAGGTTACCCTGCGTAGATAATTTAATTGGCTCGTACTTACAACGGTGGTTTAACTTAGACCGCGTACGAGACATAGACTAACTTTATGGGGCGCAAAATTAATTTTTTTTGATGCTGTCACAAAATCATTGATTTTCATCACAGAATCACAACAGTGGGTGACGTCAATAATATTCGCTGTAATCATTATGTGGACAAACTCAATATACCATAATTTGCTATTCCGAGGACAAAAAAAAAAAAATATTAAATCAATAATAATGATTCGTGTTTTTATTTTAGCGTCCCATATAGAGGTAGTCCAGGATTAGTACACTGTATACGTTAAACCTCTTCAAAATAATGAACATTCAATGAACATTATCATCATCACACTTCCCATTGCTCTGTCCTACACGATATCATGAAATCGAGACTTGGTTGTCAGAAGGCAATAGCTCTCTTTCTCTCCGTTTGAAATCATGTTTTACGTCAGGTTTCATGAGATTTGGTTCGTTTTTGCCTTTTTTTTTCTTCCATATCCAAGACTTTGTTAGAGTGATTGATGACTCTAGGCGGACAGAATCCCTCGGGTCGATGCCCATTGTACTCGTACTAACAGTTACGCCTAGTTTACGCATTACTCAATCGTAGGTACAAATCGCATTCTTCATATGCAATCATTGTAAACATTATGAAATATGTACGTGTAATACTAACCAAGTTTAACCCTCTGTGCGCCAGATTGATTGTTGTTCTATAGGGTTTGTATGTATTATCTGTGCGAAAATGCACCAATGGTACAAAGAGAGTAAAAGGGATAGTTCACCCTGAAGTAAAGTTAGTTTCAATAAAAGCAGAAACATGAAAGAGACATATTAGTGTAGGTTTGACAAAAATCCGTCAAAGGATTAGCAAGTTATGATCTTTTGAAATTTCAATTTTGTAACGTGACGTGTGCTTTATGAATCCTTAAATTGCTTTTTTTCTTTTTGAGGAAGTTTTTATTTCCATTGATGTATGTGTGTGAAAGCGTGTTTCTTATGATGTGTCAAATGAACGAGTAAAATGATTCATATCCTTTTGAGAAAATGAGCATTTAAAAAAAAATGTACATAACATATGGGAGAGCACTTCGTACGTGATGTCACAAAATCAAAACTTTAAAAGATCATAACTTTTTATCCTTTGACGAATTTTCATCAAACCTTCACTACTATGTTTCTTTTATATTTCTGCTTTCATCGAAACCAACTCAATTTCAGGGTGGACTCTCTCTTTAATGGTGTCTTTATATCTGTACTTCGTTAGGTATTTTCTTCGTCTTTTATCCATTCTTTCGAGCTTTATTGGATACTCACAACTGCGCCATTGATGCGTTTTTACACAAGCGATACATACAAACCCACGGAGAAATATTTACTTTGACACACAAAGAGTTGATATAAAATATAGATTGCCCTATACTCACTCATCGATTTTACGATTCGATACAATGATTTCGTAGTAGGCTTTATTCAGTATTTAAGAAATAGTTCTTAACCAGTTGACTGCCAGATTAACTGCTACTCTATTAGTTGTGTGTGCAATACTTATGCAAAACTCATCAGTGGCGTATACAGAGTTAAAATTTCACAAATAAGGACACCAGAGATTATGTAGATTTACGTCGTGCATGCCTCACGTGCAAACTAGGAAACGTACGACTTATTTGTCGTCTTTTTATATTGTATGTAATCATTATTTGTGTATAACACACTATTAAGTGTATCATGCACGATCTGTATGATAAATATCAAGCACTATAGTCGTTACCATGGGGACGTGGCATACACTTTAACATGGTAAATACATTACAGTACGTGTACAGTATGCACCTTCGTTTGTGTGTATGCGTATATGTGTGTGTAATATATATATGTGTTTGAAGCGCTATATTTTTTAATGTTAATTGTAAATGTTAAGATAGGTCTATGCCAGGAATATTATATGGCACACTGGTATAATAGCCCCGAAATGTTAGTTTCACAGTCACTCGCTGTCACGGCTTAAGATTGTTATTTTGGTTTCCATTTGTTGCTCCCGTTTTGTTTATTTGCTGTTTTTGGCTGATTTTCCCCCAAACACACACCACGCACTCTAAGATTTAGTACTCATTATTCATGCAGTGTCCTTTCCCCGTGCATGTATTTTGCGCCAGTCGCTCCCCTCCGAAAACTGGCCGGGCACATCGCCGCAGGACACTCCCCTTACTCCACGACCAGACAGAGGTCCATTCTGCCGTGGCAAACAAAGCAAGCAGGAGCAAGAAAGAAGACAGTAGAAGACCCGAGGAGATTCCTTCTTTTGTCTGTCGGTTGCAGTTACAGCCAGATTCAATTATACCCGCTGATAATTGTATTCATGTTTTCTAATTGAATTCGGTTAGAGATTTGATTATCCGCGTGTCTGTACGGCCACAAGTTGCGCGTACGTCCTGTCTTAGAGCTGTCTTACCGCCCCGCATCCCGTAACGCCGCGGCAACAGGAAGATGGACAGTATCAACGGTAATTTGCTCGTCCTCCTGATATAATTGTGCTGACAACTTTTTTTGTTATTTTTATGCCTTTGCTCCCGCCCTTTCTTTCTTCTTTACCGCTCTTTCTGATCGCTTCTCCCCATCCCGCCTTTCCCCGTTCTCTAGTATCTTCCCTTCTGTCACTCTGACTCTCCCGCTCATTTTTTTCCTCTCTGTCCTTCCCAGTTTCTCTCTCTTCCTCTTGTTTCTTCTCTCAAGTCTTCTCCGTTCCCAACCTTCTCCTTGTTCCTCCACTCTCTCTCCGCCCATCTCTCCTCTCTCTCGCCCCCCTCTTTCTCTTTCTCCTTACCTCTTGTCCTAAACCCTTTAGATCCATATTTTACTTCATTTAGGCGCACTATGCTTCCATAATATACATGCTGGGCTTTAATTCTGTGTGCACCATTGAGGTATTTTTACACTTGAAGTACACACCATTTATATAGTAGGTTTACCAGACCTACCCACAAGCATACAGTATTAAGTATCAACATTGTCATAAGGTGCTTCCAAGAATCAACATGTAAAATAATTTCATCACGAAAAGGGAAATTCCCTTCGAGACTCACTCCTGTCTAGATTCTACACGCGTGTTATCAGCCCGAATTCGTGTACACAAGCGAGCGGCGCAACAATTTGAGTGATCGCGCGATCCCTCAAATTAGGCAATTTTTTTTTTATATATAAATTGAAACAATTTACAGCTTTCTGCACAAAATAAAACGTTTTTAAAACGTCTAAAATCTACCACATCTTGACGTCCATAAAATGTTATATTGGATGTCCAAAAAACCTACTAGGTACATTTTTAATACGTTTTTTGTTACCTGGGATGTCACCAGGCAGTTAGGGGGAAAGTTATGAAAACATTACGAAAATGACTTATCCCCCCTCCGTCCTACTCCCACCTCACAGCGGTGCGGTGATCTGATTGTTTACTGTTTCGTTATTAATTGTATAGATATGTCATACCGACAAGTTGATATGGACCAATGTTTACAAAGGTTATGTTCTGGAATCAGAACATCAAGACTCGGGATATCATGCTAGTGTAAGTGCGGGAAAGAAATGGAAGGTATAGTAGGACTGCAGGACAGAGGATTGAAAGAGGTAAAGAGGTAAAGGGAGATAGAAATATAATTCGTTATCAAAATTACTGAAAGCAGTAAAGGTGGTTGTAAGAGTGTGAGCTGTTATAATGAAGTGGAGGAAGGAGAAAAGGGAGAATAAAGAAGAAAATATAGACCGATAGAGATAAAGAGAGAGGGGGTTGTGGTGAAAGATGCATAGAGAGGGAGGCGTAGGGGGGTAGACCGATGTGGGAGGGGTGAGAGAGAGAGAGAGAGAGAGAGAGAGAGAGAGAGAGAGAGAGAGAGAGAGAGAGAGAGGGTAAAGAGGAGAAACAGGGAGGAAGAAGAGGCGGAAGAAACAGTCACATGCAGGGGAAGTTAATACTGTAAGTCAAGCAGACGATTGAGAAATGCTACTTACGTGGGGGACCAGGGATAAGAAAAGAGTCGAAGGAGGTGGAAAGATTATGAACGATCACTATTCTCTACCCTTCCATCGAATCCACAACTCGCCTCTGACAGTCTGAAAGCTTCAGGTGGTTTTACCTGGATCATGGTTGTGCTTAGTTAAGCATCCCCGTATTGGTCGATCAGGTGTGCGACGACGACCGTTTACCAGAAAGCTGAATCTTGCGGGCGCGCCGATGACCGGGGACCAACTCGCCCACGAAACTCGAGGTCGTGCGGGAGAGTGGTCGGCAGAGACTACATCTGCAGGCAATATGCTAAGTGCGAAGGTTGATAAACGTGTTGACATTTTCAGAAACGCAGTTAACTCACCAATTAATCTATATTCTGTTTGGCAGGTTTGGGTACATTTTCATATTTAATAGTCGAGTTTGTGGACAAACGAGCGCTGCGACCTACAGGCCAATGAACAGGTTTCCATTTCTATAGACGACTTTTTTTTTGAATGTTAGTCAAGCCTCAGATGAACATACGGAGTATCCAGATTTAATTTCATCATTGTCAAATAAAATCAATGTCCTAACTTTCCAGTGGGCATACCGATATTCTCTATTAAATTCACACATTCAACACACAAACAGACATCTACATACACACACACACAAACGCACACACACACACACACACACACATACACACACACACATGTCATACATACTTCAAGAAACAAACACCCATACACGCACTCACTTTGAAGGAGATAAGATTCTAAAAACTTGCCTGCTGGTTTCTGGGACATGTACATTATTACTTAAAGTTCCTTTTGAAAAAACCGCCTCATCACGACCGGCTTGAAAAAAGGTAAGAAAGTTATTTTATGAAATGAGTAAGAGAGAGTTAGAGACAAAGAGAGAGAGAGCGAGAGAGAGAGAGAGAGAGAGAGAGAGAGAGAGAGAGCAGAGAGAGAGAGAGAAAGAGAGAGAGAGGGGAGGGATGCCTAGTGTATATATATATATATATATATATTCATCGAATAAATTCGCTACAACAAATAAACATACGGAAAGAAAGAAATACACAGCAGACGGAACTGTCTTTCTGTTCCTTCAACTGTTTGATGTCACGCTGTGGGAATGAAGCGCCACACACATCCAACTCGACCATGCTATAACTCAGCAGCAAACATTCTGAATGCGGATTTTCTTACACCTCACTTGATAATGTTGAAACGGCTAAATTTGCAATCTGTTCTACAAAGAGTTAATTATCAATTTTGTTTGTATGTGTTTAAAGTTATAAATGGACTTTCACCTCAATATTTAAAGGGTATGGTCATTTTTAGAACTCCCAATATATTCACAAGATATGCTATCGATAATCCATTATATGTAATCAAGCCAAACAATGACTATATGAAAAGGTCTTTTCAATATATTAGTTCAAAAATCTGGAACAATCTCCCACTTTGCATTAGAAATATCAAATCAATGTATTCTTTTAAAAAGCAATATAAAATATTATCACTTACTGATCGCATCTAAGTCTCCAGTCAGAGCAAAGGTTTTTCGTTGTTTTGTTTTTGTTTTTGTTTGTTTTTATATTTTTTTTATGAAAGTAGTTGATAGATAGTTCTGACATTGTTTTATGAACTAGTTCATGTATGCATTCGTTTTCGTTTGTATTTATCTCATATTTTGTTGTTGTGTTAAAAATGTGAATTATATTGTTTTTTATTGTGTGCAGGGCCCCTTGGGAGATCAGTTCTTTAACTGAAAGGGCTACCCTGTTGAAATAAAACGTTAATGAATAAATAAATTCCACTCTCGAAATAAGTACACTCGTCATCCGTTTGGTCACATTCCGAAATTGTATTCTCCGTGTCGTTTTAATTCGCTGCAAAATCAACATGTACACACTTTTAAATCTTCCTCTCCAGGAAGTACAGTACCACACGAGAAACACGCAGATTTTTTTCACATACAAATTCTTTCCCCCCGTTCTTTTTCTTAACACACGTCACAAACAAATCCCTTTCATATGAAACTTCATCTATGACATCAAGAACATGTATATCTCCTCTACGACAACACTCAAATGTGTACAACTACATTTTACGTTTCGTTCGTTATAAATAGACTACAATATTGGGGACACAAGTACTAATATACAATTCATCACCGTTCGATGGATAGGCTCTGACAGGTACACTTTTCGCGAGCCCTCATTTTGCATATGACATTTCAATTGATAATCTCATCCAGCGTATTTTGTTTGACGCCATGAATACCCTAATCCCAGCAGGAGTCTTCCCACGTTACCTAGTACTCGGTCGAATCCTATTACAGAAGGCTTGGTCGGCTGGGGAAGAAATGACGATCAGGAGGGCGTTTCATGAACGTTGTCAGCACTGACTAAATGGTCACTGCTGAAAACTTCAGTGAAATCCTCGGTTTTGATTGGCTGACAGGCACTAGCCTCTAACTGTTACTATGGTAACTGTCAGAGAAAGACAGCTCGTCAGACGAAAAATGTTGATGAAACGCCCTCCAGGATGCTATCAGTGAAAGGAAAATGAAATTACATTTTAAAACTTTATTTACATCATTCCATCCACAAGTTAAGTTACTCCATAAGTTGTTCATGGACAACAATTCTTTGCAAACAAATGCATTTGAGTAGATTTGATCCAATATTAAACGTTTGGTCTGTTTTATAAGAAAATCAATTGTCCAAAATTGAAGTCAAGCTATTGTGAGGTCCTCATAAAATCATGAACACAGCAGCATAGATTAATCACCTATCAGTATAACAATGGCATCAAATTTAAATCTGAGTTTTAAAATATCAAAATCATCAAATGTTGAATAAAATTCTTGAAAGTTACATTTTGAAAAAAAAAAGGTTTATCATAATGCAATTACCAGTAGTTCTATTTAAAGAGTTCACGCAAATTCTATGAAAATTATAAGTTTTCACAATTAAAATCGGTAAATCGGAATAAGAAAGACAATTAAAAAAAACTTGATTGCAACCTTGATAAAATAGCCAGATTGGACATATCTAGAAATATTCATCAGACACTTTAATGGTGAATAGACATCAGCTTTGACTGAAGGACATTCATACTAAAATTCTTGAGATAAATACATTGATTCAGCATGAAGATTAAGTTTAAGTGTGAACAAACCTCCAATCACATACTCTCCTAATATGGCTATATCACAGCACTTTCACACTTCAGAGTTAAAGCCCTACATTTGCTTCAAGTGGTCACCATTCTCTAAAGTATATTAACTTATCCTTCCTGTTGTATGCTGTATATCTTGCAGAGTTACAATATAAACCGTGCAAGTTTCACTTTTGTGGACAGTAATTTAGACTTTGATCTAACCAGGGCCCAATTGCATAAAACTTATCATTAATGGTAACTCTGTCATCAATGGTAGCTACCATGGTAACATTGCACAAGAGCCAATCAAATTCAAGGTTTCCATAGAAGTTGCCCTTGATAGCAAAGTTACCATAAGTGGTAAGTTTTATGCAACAGGACCCAGATCACAGCTGTTCCCATATTCACTTCATTTTATTTTCTTTGGGGGGAATTGTGATAACATAGTGGGTAATCATGATATAGTGTAAATGTAAACAAGTATTACAGAACAAAAATGAGTTAATGTTTCAGCTTACAAATCTAACCAATCGCACCACGGCACCTTACTGTAAACGAAGAGCACTTGGCAATAAAGAAATACAGGTTTTATTCATCAATTCAATCAAAAGGGGGAAAACTACAACACCTGGTGCTATGCCAGACATACCTTGGCCATGTTTAAATAAAAGACTTCGCACTGCTTTTGGTCATGCAGCTCGTATTACCTTTTGATTTTGATGGATGGAGTTAGAGTAAAGCTGGTAACACCCTCTCAAAAACACTTACAGTATGATGCGACATTGTGTGCAACAAAATCGAGTGAGGGGTTAGAACTACAAAATATTGAAGCTACAATTGTTACTGTGCAACAAACAAACTAATGTGTCCAAACACAAGACTCACAGATTAAGACGACAGATGAAACACTTTGTACGTACATACACTCATGGCAGGAGGCGCGCAAAAGCAGAGCGTGAAATGCTAAAAGCAGACCAGACGAGGCTCACGTATAATTGTGAAACGTTGACCACTACAATGTCTACCTAATAACGATTCCATTGCATTTTCTTTCTATTTCTGTGGCTTATTGTGGCTACCATATGCCTCTGTAGCAGATTTGTGGAGAAAAATACAACATGAAATCGTTCTTGTTCCCCTTAAAATCACTCTCAACTCTCAAGCCTATTCATGCTGTTAGCTAGCTTACACGCATTCCTTTTGTCTGTTTGTTTGTATGGCATTTCCTTAATAACTTCATTACTGCGTGTTTTTGTTCATATTTGTAATGCAGACTGTGTCCGTAGCCACTGCTTGATCTCGAAACCTAATCGTTCATGGAAACACATCCCATAAAATTGTTTAATAAACCTTACTTAATAAAAACTGTTTAACATCCTCAATATTATTATGAAAATTTTCAGTATACATAAAGATACACACATCCCCTGTGCTCTTTGACTATAAAATTAATAGAATATTTGGAATGTATATGTCGTCTCATCTGTGTTTCTCTCACTACATATCTAGACCAATTTCCAATGTTAACATTTTCTCATTTTATTTGTGTTGTAGTGTAGTACTTGATCAAAACATAATCACATAAGCAGTACTACAGTTTGGAAAAAATCATGACATGCAACGTACACATTTGTCATAAAATCAAATTGTTAACACAAAAGAATTCACATTGAAAAGTGTGATTGTCAGCATATCACTACCTATTTTAAAAACAAATTGAAAATACAAAATGTTTCAATGATGAACATGAGCTAAAAAATCAGTTACATATTCCACAAATTTCACTCACTCCTGTTTCACCTTCACCATCTTTTTATCGTGATACATTTCCATGCCTGGTGTATTTCAAGTAAATGATTGTCTTACAATTAGGAATAAGGACATGATTGTAAAACCATTGAAAACGGATGACACCTGGCACAAAACAATTTCGATCATCAATTTCATGAGTTTGAATAAGTTGTAAAAGCAAATAATTAGATTTGGCATGAATTTTAACCCAATGATTAGGTTTAATTAAACATCGCTAAATGACAAACTCTTGTTTGATTTTCAATGGTGATCCCATCCTGTTTTTGCTTCCCTGTTGTGCCGCAAATAGTGAAACTCTTACAGAGAAGCATTTTGACTTGCAAACAAAGGCCTGAATTCGCAAAGAAGTCTTAGATTTAGAAAATGGTTTGAGCACATTTTGTGACGTATAAGCAAATATAATAAAGTGTGCTCGACCTAACAAGTACACTTTAAAAGGTCCAATTATGAATGCGGGCATTTTGCATAGAATGCCAAATTTTACTCTAGGTACAATAATTTAGACCACAGTTTAATCAAATGAAACTAACTAGACCATGGTCTACACCATAGTAACTAGCGTGACTTTACGCACCCTAGACAAAATGTGTACTTTCTCTATTAGACCCTTTTTTAAAGTCTACACGTTAAACTAAGCACACTTATTTGCGTACACA
Organism: Arbacia lixula; assembly: GCA_963669155.1. NCBI lineage: Eukaryota > Metazoa > Echinodermata > Echinoidea > Arbacioida > Arbaciidae > Arbacia > Arbacia lixula. Next base: position 9,824,078 of record OZ022588.1, read on the forward strand.
CCACAAAATTAAAACATAAAAATTAAATTTAAACCATGGTCTTTATCTAAGACTCCTTAGTGAATTGGAGCCAGAGGCGTAAGAATAGCAAGAGATGTAACCAACCACCAATTTGAGTTTGTAAACTGGCCTTAGTATTCATGACTGCTTGTCCAGGCTCTTACTAATGTCCAGTGAGCTCTGGCATGCCAAGATAAGGAAGATCTCTGTCTTTGGAAATCACTGGCCTCACAGGATCTTGACAACATAGAGATTTCAAGGTGATATTATATATTATGGGCCCGTACCAGAGAGAGCAATGATTGATCATACAATGGATACATCAGTCATGGCTTTGTGATATGTTAGGTCGAAATCGATAGCAACTTTACAATCGATTGAGACTCAATCTTTGTGATATGGGACCCCTGTAGACGCAGTCTTTGCCCAATTTGCGCTCTTAATCCGCACAGAGTTTAACGCAGCAAAAGAAAAGGATCTTTGCGGTTGTAGCGTTTCATTATGAATGAGATCTTCAAGGAAGGTTTGTCCCTTCTCCCTGAGTCTTCCTACAAGGTCATCATAGCACCAACCTGCCTACACTAGTCTTCAAATAGAGGTAGCCCTTACACCAAGACCACTGGGCTTCAACAACCCTTGATCTTCACAGACAGGGAGTATTTCTACAGCTACTTTAATACACACGTACCTCAATACTTATTGTTAGAAACATGTTGTCTTCTTACACAAAAGCAGCGATCTCATACAGATCTACCCTCTCAATACCATCCAGCGAGAGTCCAATGTCAATTACAGCAGAGTGTATAGCCTGTGGGTCGATGAGGGTTAACTTTGTATACAGAGAGTGCTTTAATATACTCATAGAACTCATATTCAACATGACTGTACAATCTCAAGGGCAATTATGTATTACATGTATGATTCACTACTGACACCACAGTAATCGACACCATGACGGCAGAGTGAACATACGTTCACCAATCTATCCTGATACTGGTGTTACCCAGGGGGGCGTGGCAGGGGGGCGTGGCAGGGTAGAGCTTATGGGCGTGGCCTGGGAGGTAGGGGGAATGGCCAAGGGTGGGTTGCATGGGAGTAAGGGGGTGGGGGCGGGGGAATGGATGAGCTTTAAACCCACGGATGGGGTCATTTAGAGTTCTGGGCCTGCCCTGCTGTTCCTGATGTCTCTGACGAGGCCAGGAGAAGTGAGTGCATCCTCTTGTCTTTGTGCTTGCAGCCCGGAGCGCCACAGCAGCACACAAAGAATTTGGACTTGATGGCCCAGAATTTGTCTCCGTAGTCAAACCTGCAGCAAAAGACCAAAGAGAAAGAGAAAATATGGCATAAATAAAGGGGAATGTTACCAAAAAAATGAAAGAATTATGTGGGTGAATTATTTTTCTGTGTAGTCAAAGCTGCAGCACGGACCAAAGAGAAAGAGAAATGAAAGCATAAATATAGTTGAACGTTAAGGGTGAAAATTAAAGATAAATGTCAGTAAACTACTCCATAGCCCATTGTTATGAAACACGCATTACATATGAGCTCAGCATGATTTAGTCCCTGCAATGACAATAAGGCCTCATGTGAATAAGCTCATTATAATTCTTTCTCATAGGGAGCGAGTAAATGGGAGGGTATGAATACAAAGGGAACAAGGGAGAGAGAGAGTGGAAGAGAGAGAGGGTATGATGAATACAAAGGAAACAATGGAGAGAGAGGGAGATGGAGGAAGGGAGAGGGAGATGGCGGAAGGGAGAGGGAGAGGGAGATGGAGGAAGAGAGAGGGAGATGGAGGAAGAGAGAGAGGGAGATGGAGGAAGAGAGAGAGGGAGATGGAGGAAGAGAGAGACGGAGATGGAGGAAGAGAGAGGGAGATGGAGAAAGAGAGAGGGAGATGGAGAAAGAGAGAGGGAGATGGAGGAAGAGAGAGACGGAGAAGGAGGAAGAGAGAGGGAGATGGAGGAAGAGAGAGACGGAGAAGGAGGAAGAGGAATAGAGGAAGGGGGAGGATGCATACATATTTCAGGATGTCCATTTCATCACATCCAACTCAAAAAGTACCTCCACAAATAAATTCCAATTTTTCTTTAACCATGCTAGGGAGCGCTTTTTAAGTTCTTCACTAATGCCGGTTCAAGGGAAAAAATATATCTTGATTTCCAGGGACTACTTTTCATACCCGATTTCATACAAACAAACAGAAGGAACGACCCTGTGCAGCGTACACCCCCCCCCCCCCCCCCCAAGAGGAAAATCTTTGACAGGGGATAAATCGCCCTGAGCCTGTGTGTCGCTTTTTTCTTTCTCACTGTTCCGATGCATTATCATGCATTGTGTGCCAACGATGATTACGCTTCACCCAGCTGTGCTCATGGGTTGACTAAGTAGCTCAATGCGCTAACCGGCTCAAGTTGCACGTCACTCTATACTTTGGCACTACGGACACACACCACAATTACCTCACCGTGATTAGAAGCTATTTTTGGGGGGTCACGGATGAGGTTGAAAATCGTATCATTAATTGCACAACTTCCAAGTTTACTTTACACTCTACTTGACAGGGCAATATCCCATTCTTCCAGAAGTGTCCTAAATCTTTGCCACATTTAGATTGCATTTAAATGTAGACATGAAAACCCAACAGACTTCGTATATAAGCTTTTACCTTTCATGTAACAGCTTACAGCAGCACAATAACAATATCCATTATTCTTGCGCAAACGAGTCTTTAAAGGCATTAACTTGACGAGGTCACTCATCCGTCCTAATACTGTTATGAATCGGCGGGCGACGGTTCTTGGAAAGGCTTGGGATGATAAACAAGGAACGACAACATCCCCAGCGCCACAATTAATGACAAGGGTTGACTTGCCATGATGAAATGTCCACACGGCTGGCTCAAACGTGGCAAGGAGGGTGATGGGTGGAAGATGAAGAGGGGTGACGGAGGAGGGGGGACGCATGAATGGAGAGGGAGAGAATGTGTGTGAGTGAGAGGGAGGGAGGGAGGGAGGGAGGGAGGGGAAGGGGAGAAACACAGAGGAAGATGTACATGTATAGAGAAGGAGAGAGAGGGAGATGGAGAGAGAGAGGGAGAGAGAGGGAGAGAGAGGGCGGGAGAGGGAGGGAGAGGGAGAGAGAGGGAGAGAGAGGGAGAGAGAGGGAGAGAGAGGGAGAGAGAGGGAGAGAGAGGGAGAGAGAGGGAGAGAGAGAGGGAGAGAGAGGGAGAGAGAGGGAGAGAGAGGAAGAGAAAGGGAGGGGGAGGCTAACGTCCTAGAGACATTAAACAAGGAAACCAAACTTCAAATAATGGCAAAAATAAACAAACTGAAAGAGTGTGTGAAACAGAGATTAAAGAGAAAGAGAAATTGAAAGAGAGAAAGAAGAGAGTGAGAAGAGAGAAAAGGAAGAACAGGTGGAGGTCAATGAGAAGAAGAATACTGTGAGACAGCAGATGAACATGAATTCTGAAGAAACAAGAGTATGTGCAATAAGAGATTAGAGACAGAGATGGAGAGAGATAAAAATATTAAGATAGACGATAAGGATAGGGACAAAGAAAGAGACCCACAGAAACAAACAAACGCGATGACTGACTGAACCTCTTTTTTTCATTGTGCGGGTCATTCGGTGGACATCATGAAGCAAAAATCAAATTGCAAGTGAAGTGTGCGTAAATCACCTCTCATCCTTAAACATAATCATCAGTGTAAAGCTCTCTCTGTTTGCTCTTCCCACCATCGCTCTTGCTTGCCAGGGCAAACACACTGACTCTGAGGAAGGAGGGACGGACAGAAACGCACACAGACCGACAGACAGAGAGGCAGAGGGAGGGAGACTGACAGACATCGATAGATAGGGAAAGAAAGAGAGAGGGGGGTGGGAGGAATGGGGTTACAGAGGAAAGCAAGCCAGAAACAGAGAGGGGGAGAGATGAAAACCACTGCTCCAATCCCCGGCTAAATTTCCCCTGATGATAGCGCACATCACCGCTGTCGCCATGGCGACTGTACACCGCAGATTTTTCACTCCCGGCAATAACTCACTAGTAGGGTATACTGGGTGAATTTTTGGTTTAGTTTTTTTTTTCTCACTGTTTTGACTCTGCCTCCTGTTTTTTTGTCTTTCTGGGAGGGTGAATGCATCTTTTCTGAATAAATAGTCCCAAACATGACTAGTGGTGAGATAGAAGAAGAGGAAGAGAAAGTGCAAGGACGCACGAGGGGCACAGATAAAGATTTTTTTCCCCCAATATATTTAGCCCTCCCCTTCAAATCAAAAAGAACATTTCACGTAAAATCAAACCTACATGTACACATCCTTGACTTTGTGTTCTGTACGATCACATTTCTCTGCTGTTATGTCATATAAATAACTGTTGCAGAGACTTCACTGATTGCATTATATGGGCTTAATAGTCATAACCCTGACTTTTTCGGAGAAAAAGTTTTGTTGGATTGTTATAACTCTCACAAAGTTTATTTGTGGCAATTGGAATCTAGTATGGAGTATGGGCTGGGATACTTTGAATTATCTTAGACTTAATAACAAAGATGGAATGGAAAGTTAGATTTAATTACAAAGATGGAATCGAAAGTGACCTCTATATAAAAAATAATTAGTTATAAAAATAAATAATAATAAAAAGTAAAATAATAAAAATAAAATAAAAATAGTTATAATTTTGTGCCAATTGTATCCTGATACAAAATAAACATGGCAACAACTTACACCACTACACACACTAGTCCCTTGGACTTCTTCTGGGCACTCATAATATGTTCTTCATCCGTCTTAAACAATTTGCTGCAATGCTAAACATCTGTTACGTGTTGGGGTCATATGTTTTGTGGAGGAAATGTGTATGAAATATGAAAATGTTTGGAAACTGGGTTTATGAAAAGTACATTTCTCCAGATGAGTTGGTGTGGACAAGCTCAGTTTTTGAAAGCCCTTTCACAAGGAATGCAGCCTACGCATGTAACAGTTTTTTTGACCTTTGGAGTACCGGTGTACCTAACATTCAACCTTTCCAGGTCAGCTAAAACTGCTACAGGCTCGACAGGTCTTACTAACATACTGTATCCTTTGTGGTTTGATGGATTTGTTTGTACTAATGAAGAGAAATGCCCGCAAGAACGAGAACATTCAGCACTTTTACGGTGAAGCATTTTTAACTACATGGGCAATTTGTCAAATTATACCTGCTGACGTTAATGGAAACAAATGAGTTCAAGTCAGACATACAATGGTATCACATACTCAGAGAAAGTTGAGCCTACTTCATTTATTTCTGCATGTCTACCAGACTGCCTCCCTTAAATAGTATTAATAATAAGATTTAAAATGGGGTAATTGCTCCTGGCAAAGCTAAAACTCTAAATGCTCATACAATACAAATGCACTACTACAGTACATACGTATATCGTGTATGTAAGTCCTACATGTACATATCTATACGTTTTGTTGGAAGCTGCTGCGAATTAAGCTATGTAAGTAAGCTCTGGTAAATAAAAAGGGAAAATTCTACATATACGTACATGGCTAATATTCCTTTTCCTTTGTTTCACTTACAGCTAAGGTAACCTGTATGGGCATTACTTTATCATATGAAAAATACTGTTTTTGTTAGCTTCTCTTTTCCCTTTTTTTTTGCTCATGTATATAGTAGAAAAATAACATGTCTGGAATCTCACAGGAATAGCTACGCAAACCTTTTCAAGAAAGGAGAAAACCTTTTTGTTGTTCACATTTGTAACACCCTGCATTCGTAGCATCCATAGTCTCCATTCACATACAGTACCCTATTGCACTGTTCAGCACATTGCTGCACTGCAGAGAGCCGTGATGATGTGCGGTATTGTATCATGCGGTCTTGGGTCTTTAGATCACTTGAAGTCTTGAGTTTGGGATGACCCATCCAAAACTAGAGCTCACAATAATTCCATTTAAAGTCAGGTTCCACTTCTCACCTTGTAAGGCCAGTTCTGAAACAGTAAAGTCTTCCATTTTCTGAGGTATTTCCAAATTTCTTATTTTTTGACCTTCAAAAGGGTTACATTCCCTTTAAGGTGCTAGTCTTACTCACAGACACACATTTTGAGGAAGTGGCTCAACCTAGTCTGCCCCTGAAGACCTTTTTTTTTTAACTGCAAAGGCAATTTGTCCAATTATACATGCTGACATTTATGAAAACATATCGGATCAAATCGTATACACGGTGTCAAATAGTCAGAGAAATTTGTGCCTACCACTTGCCTTTCTGCATGCATTTCCCCCCCCCCCCTCCCCTTCCTTTCGTCCAGTCCCAAATACTTCCTACACAACCATACACTTTATATCCCAATCTGAACCCTCTGCATTCAGTAAGCAGATTAGCCGCTTCTCTTACAAACACAGCTGCTAGTTTACTCCTGTCGCGGCTCACTGAAACCCGAAGCAGGGGAAATGCCTCGCAATATTTGTCCTCCGCATCTCTATCAATCTCCGATTACGCACCGGGCCGCGGCTGGCTGACGGAGAACCGACAACCACACCGAGAGGGAGGGAGCTGCCATCGAGCCTCGCATAAAAATGAACGCAAAGAGAGGATTTTTTTTTTTATTGTTTACATGCAGAGAAAATGATAACGGATGCTTTTGAATCATGTTGTACTTTTGTAGCTTACATCGGTACATGTGCTGTGTTGTAGATCTATTATAGTCCAGTCACTATTAAAACAGATTCATATTTTATCACCACGCACTAAGCAAGTGTAGTGGGACATTAATTCAACCCCATGAGTGCTTTAAAGGGCATAGTACTGGGAAGGAAAAAAAGCCTTCAAAATGTTATTGATAGCAATCTTCTTGCCAATGGTCTTAAATTCATGAATTGTCTATTTTAGAAGCTTGCTGAAAGTTATTTGCCCGCAAATGATCTACATTTGGAGTAATGAGTGATTAAATCACAATGTTCGGCCCGAACATTTTGAGGATTTAATCATTTATCATTATTTACTCCAAATGTAGATCATTTGAGGGCAAATAACTTTCAGCAAGCTTCTAAAATAGACAATTCATGAATTTAAGACCATTGGCAAGAAGATTGCTAGCAATAACATTTTGAAGGCTTTTTTGCCTTCCCAGTACATATATGCCCTTTAATGGATGGACGAGGCATTACAGGTGCCATTCATAAAACATTGAAAAAAATTAAGTTGGAAAGTTACAAGTATGTTGAAGACCACAGAATTCATTATTGCTCCTACATGTACATGTATGTATGTCAGAAAATCAATTAAAAACACATTTTAGAGACGGCCCTGGGAGTCCAAGAACCCATCAGTGATCGGTAGCAAAATGGGCGCATCATGCTGACGTCCAATGATGAACAAATTTTATCCATTTTTGATCAGCAAATTCTGTGTCCCATTTAGTTTAAATTTCTGGAATGACTTTTGCAGTAATGAACACATCATAACCTTTACATTGATGTGGAATATGAATATATTAAAAAAATCAATAAATGTCTAATTTCATCATCTTGAGCACCCATGTCATTGTTTTCACTCTCACATGGACAAAGAAGATTTTCCTCAGGCAAACAAAGCATGTGAGACATCACGGTTCTCATCAAAGTTACAAACTTAAGATAAAAAGTGGCCTTTCTTTTAGCTGGAACTAAGAGAGGTTGCCCCGACTTGACAGATTAAACTAGAAAATAATATCCCTTGTTCCATGGGAAGACTAATGGATTTGTAGGTAGACAGGTAGTTAATTTTGTGTATAATTAGCCTAGCTGTTTTTTTTTCTTCTTCCTACACGGGGTATGATTATGGGGGGAAATAAGGTTAATGAAAACAAAATTCAATTCCCAGATATTTGCAATTCATGTCTGCAACTGTTAACTCGACTCGACAGAGAATGCATCTGATTACAAATATGAAATCTACATTCAGCCCTGCCTGATCAATTCATGCAAAGATGTGCGAAAGAAAAAGAAATGTGTTAATTATCTGCAATTACAATACCAATATTCTACACCTTCATGTATAAATAGATTTGTAACTTAATCTAGAACTGGGGGGTGTAACACAAAAGCCTGAAAAGACATCGTTTCTAAAATAAAGAAAAAAAAAGGAACATGAGAGAATGCTTGGAATTTTCCACATCAATTTCAAAAGAACAAGAAAAATTGTAACATTTGAATATGATGTAAACTACACTTTAAATACACGTTCTTGGTCATGTTTTCAATCGTGTACACTTTGTCCGCGCACAAAAAAACCCACTTGGAATGTTCCAGATTGACTTCAAGATGAACAATGAAAATTGTAACATTTGAATGTGAAGTAAATGACACGTTTTATTACATGTTAATGGCCCTTTAAAAAAAAAGGTACATGTAGGTACAAGCACAAAGACAGAAATCTCCATGACAGCTCCAGGGAAACGTTATCACGTGTTTACTGCAGCAACAAGGCTCTTTTCCCTCTCTCTTTCTCTCCATCCGTATGTCCGTCTCTCTCCGCTTCCCACCTCTAGGTTTCCTCCCGTTTGATTTTTCATTCATGATTGATGATGCCCGGACTTGATTTGCAGCGATTCAACCCCCAAATCAGCCATCTGATACAAAAGCATTCATCTCGGACAGCTACCGAGGGACGCGCAGCCACGTTAGGTGCGGCGGCGCAGGTTTGACCACAGGTTTTAAAGGGAGTGTTTCCCTTATACAGACTTTGTAACACCAAGATTTGTTACCCCTCAGTGTGCAAGACAACTGATGCTCTACGTGAATTGTGTGTAATACTTTAAAATCGAGTCACATTTGGCACACAAAGAGTTAGACATTGCATGAACTTCAAGAAACACAATTAGACCTTATATTCGTGGAATACGAATTTCCATCCTCACTGCCCTACTGACAAAAGGAAGCAACTAACGAAAGAGACTTTTCTTGTAAATGAGCAAAATGTGTCTGTCACTTGTATTGGCATCAGTGCAACACCACATCATGTTAGATTGAATATCTCGCAGCAAGATGAACATTTCTTGTCCAGATTTTGCCTGCATGTAGGGAATGCTGGGTACAATCTAAGAATACCAATAACCCAGATTTGAGTGATTTGTCACTTGCTTCCTTTTGTCAGAGTAGGGCAGAGTACCATGGACTCATTTGATGTATACTAACTCAGTATGCTTAATCCTCTCACTACCATGGGCTCATTAGAAGTTTAACTTCTTATGCTTTTCGAGGACACCAAAATCTGTTAAGCATTCCATGAACAGAGAGAAAAGCATTCAGATCCTAACTCCGTGAAATTTGAATTGTAACCCTCTTCAATACCATGGGCTCATTAAACTCAATATATGATTTCCATGGACACCAAAATCTATTTAACATTGTATAACTGCAAGAAAAGCATTTAGATCCTATCTCCATTAAATACAAATTCTAATCCTCTTTAACACCATAGGCTCATTAGATAAAATAACTCAATATGCTTTCTCATGGATTGGTACTTCAAAGGTTACAGCCATTCTTTCCATTTTTCAGAATTTTAACACCTAATTCCAGACGTCAAATATTGCATAGACTACAAGAAAAACATGCAGTGACACCTGCTTTTAATGACCACCTATCTATGCAAACTACATTTTTTGCCTCCCTTGGAAAATATTTCTCATTTGAACCTGTATCATAGCAACCTGTACATACAGACCACAAAGCCTGAAAGGGATAAAGACTGAATGCAAAAACAATCTTTGCCTCAGAGGCAAAACTTATGTTTCAAATGCTAAGTGAAATGGGAGTTATCCATGCAATCTTGCAATTGTTCTGCACAATGTATGATACATGGATGTGCACAACAATCTTATAAAAGACCTGACAAGGAAATCATGTCCCAGATAACGGCATTAATCGGATTTAGTTGCTTATATTGTGATGTTCATGTTGACATTGTGAGTAAGCGTGTCTGCAGGTTGGTAACCTGACTACATTTTGAAATATCCCCACCCTAAAAAAAAAATTAAAAAAAAGTCAACCCCACAAACAAGAGACACCTGAAATGTTGAGATCAATCTAAATCCCAAAGTGAGGAGTTTCTATATTCTGAGAGAAGTTCTCTACAAAAAGTGTTTTCTTTTCTATGTCTGCACAACCACATATTGCCACATGCAGGCATGCAAAAAATGATATGCCACCTTTAAAGCCACTTTCTCCCGTTTTTCCTCCACATTTCTTCCTGAGAAAACCACTTGTATGAAACCGGTAGCTTTCTGTAAGGCTCTTGGAGGTTGATTTTTTGCCTTAGCTTTCGGATCCATTCGTTTGTTTCTGTGGGAAGTTACGTTGCTCTCATTCCTGATACACAATACAATACGGTACAATACAGCTAAAGCCACATCAATCAGTCAGCGAATCAAATTACATAATTCTGAATCAATGAGTCTCAAAAGGTGTACCTTCTAGGGTTCATGGTCCAACAAATGCTCAAATACATTTGATACATGTCTTCTGACGAGACCATGACTAGCCAATCAAGCTGTACCTTTGCCTCTAGACATATCTAGTGAGATGGTGTCATGTAAATGCAACGTGACAGTTTATTGATCAGTCATTCATGTACAAGGTCGTTTGAAGGGAAGGAAGACACAAGAAAAACCCAGCAAAGCCTTCTCTGATGAAGTCATTGCTGATCGTAGAGTAAGGGGATAAAGACAAATGAAGCAGTTGGCTCCAAGACCGAGAGATGCTTGGAGAAATATGATATTGAGAAGTTAGGGGCGTGAAACCTGGGGGATGTTTCACCAAGCTGTTCTTAGGCTAGGAATGACTTAACACATGACTGGTGCCCTTTCTTGTGCTAGATGAGATTCTCAATGAATTTTATTCCCATTAGCTGAAATTCAAAGCTGATGTTTATAGATGAACATTGTTGTTGTTAACAAGTGCCTGAATACAAAGTTTTATGATTTGTCAAATCTAATTCACTCCCACTAAGTTAAAACAGGATCTCATTTAGCACAAGAGAGGGTCACCAATTATGCATTAAGTCATTCTAAGAACAGCTTGGGGAAACACCTTCCCCCTCCACCCCCCCCCCCCCCCCCAGTCCTTAGAAAAATCACTCTTGATGATGTTGTCACAATAAAGGCTGCAGCCACAGACTAGCGCTTCGGTGCTCAGAGTTATCGCCTATCCATCCACTTGAAGCCTCAAGTGATAGTGCCCTCAGTGTCAACATCAGCATATGGCATACTTGTCTCCATCGCATTGCACTTGTGTCCTTAGTCACTCATTTTTACTCATGGAGGGGGGGGGGGGGGGGTGCTTTTAACCAGAATTTACAGAATCTGTATAGTGTTCTATTTTCTGATCCTGAAAATACGACCCCATTCGAAATTGTGTTTGCATTAGCTGAAACGAGTAGTGAGCATGTTATACGGTCACCATCCTCCTCCAATCTTGGTAGCTCCCAAGCTCTATGATGTCGATGTTATGTAACACAGTGTACCTTGCACCCAAGCTATTGGTACGGAAAATTAATGGCTTTTCAAATCAGGAAGTCTTCCCACAGGAATTTCAATGAAATGAAGATAGTCCCGTAAAAGGACATTATTGAAAAAGAGGAAAGAAGATATGCACCAGTGACCACCTATTTTTTTTCTTTTACAAGACCAGGGAATATATTGACATTGTCCAACAGGGATTAGTTTATTATCTAATAATTATCATTATTAGATACAGTGAAACCTGTCTATAGTGGCCACCCAAGGGAAACAAAAATTGTGGCCTTTATAGACAGGTGGCTGCTATAGGCAGGTTCTTTAACACATGATCTCTCTCCGGGGGAATTATTTTAGTGGCCACTATAGACAGGTTGGCTGCTATAGACAGGTGGTCGCTAAGACAGGTTTGACTGTATTTGCATTTATAGTACTACACCTAGTAAGATTCTTGTAAGCTGATTGGTTAATTGTGTCATTGAGGTGAATACAGTCGTACATCAGCCTATATTTTTCTGGGGGGAAATTTGTAATGTTGCATTGCCGACGATTTCACAAAATCACCAGCTTAACTCTGACGTCAAAATTGAATGGTGTGCATGATGCGTTGCAGCACATTAAGCCTGACCAAGCAAGCGTGTGAAACTGATTGAGCATAATTACATTAATAAAGCTTAATATCAATATTTTGAAGGATGATTTACAAAAGCTGTACAATGTTTGTCTACAATGTGGTCACTTGTCAGTCCTAAAGGATTGTTGACATCTGCAGTGTGGTACTCAACACATACACTACAGCTCAAAGGAATTGGCATAGGGAAAGGGAAAGGGAAGAAAGGGAAGGAGCCGCAGTTTCAAACCGTGGTATATTTTTGGACAGTTCAGCATGAAACATGATGCTTTAGCCTAAAAAACATTGTTTCATGCTGAACTGGATAAAATATACAGCAGTTTAAAACTGCGGCTCCTTCCCTTTTTTCCCTTTCCCTATGCCAATTCCTCTGAGCTGGAGTATATATAATGGCCTATATTCGTGCAATGGGACAAAATTTAGTAATTGGTGACAGATTTTATTGCTAACTCTTCAAATCAGCTGTGCCTTGTTGAATCAACAGATTGCAACTCTCTCTCTCTTGGCTCGTAATTGCCTAGTCATGTGATTATAACTTGTAACTTGTTCATTTCTCTTCAGTAGCGTCTACTACAAATGATTATTATTGTGAGTTTCAACAAGTGACATCATATAAGCATGTTGTCATGACAACTGGTTCTAAACTATGAGGGGACTTTCACTGGACGTACCCCGACACTAGCCCCCTCAACAATGTCAGACCAGCGAAACTCTCATTTGAGTGATGTTGTTCAGAACCAGAAACCGGCAGAACAATGGATATGATGTCACTTCTTTGGTACACCATACAAGAAACAGCCTAGTCATGTGACCTGTCGTCTCACATCATTACGGCATCTCATCAGGGCATAATGAGCATTGTGGCTGGCTGGCTGGCCGTTCCCCCCTGGGGGCTCACTTCTCTTTCCTCCTATGACAGCGTAGCCACATACTATGCATCAGCATCAGCCTCACACGGACAAAGTAACATTGCTATTTTCTAATCTGGGAAATTGACTCGAAAATTCACATGAAGTCATCTTTACTTCAAAACAAGGTATGTTGCCCAACACATTGGGGCTGTCAAGCATTCAAAGGTGAATACATTCATGTTAAAAAAATTACTCATAAATACTATTTAGAAACTAGAAAAGCTAAAAATAGTAAAACTTCATATTTTTGCATCGCAAATGCATTCCACATCACGTGGCAATATTTTTGTATGTTATTACATTTGTAAAACTCGGGAAAATGAGAGCTCATACAGTAATGTAGTAGATTTTTCTTGCTTTTTCCAACTAAAGAGAGCATTTTCTTACTGTGACAACAATATGATGAAAACACGAATGGTATGCTAGGTTCTAAATGGGCTAACTAACCCGATCAAGGCCAAATCGCACCATTTTTGTAACTTAGGCTGACAGAGCCTGGCCCCAAGTGAAAATGTACTCCTCTTCTTTCAAACATTTCCTTTTCTCTCCTTTCAAACAACCTCCTGTAGACCTTGCCATGTAACCCTTTTGTTTTTAGGTAAAACTGTGTTTGCAGCAATACGTGGAGTTACCTTGGTTTTTGTAAAAATCATTCACTGCTCTGCTCTACCAAACAATACTGGATGAAAATATCAATATCTATTTCAAACGCACTTTTCACTCGAAGAACACCAAAGTAATCAAGATAAAAATACATATCACTTGCATGATGGTACTAGTAGAAGACGCAACAAAATGGGGACAATTACTACTATTCCGAGAATCGAAAAAGGAGACAAAACAAATTCAGTGAGAGAGAAATACACATAGAAAGCAAAATGACAATACAAATACAAAAGCATTGTAAAAGCATAGGCACACAAATGCAGAGTTTGACAAGGAAGACGCAGCTAAGAATGCAAGCTAGACGCACCTAGGAAATCTGAGCAAAACAAAATTCAAAGAATGACATTTAACAGCATCACATATATATTTTTTTTCCTACCAGGAATGACTGAGACTCAATTGACATTGAAAGCAAGTAGAAAGATAGATAATGAGAGTATGAGGGAGAGTAAGGGGGAATGAGAGAGGAGAACGAGAGAGAAGAGAGAACGAAAACGACGGGAGAGAGCTTCAGAGTGGGAGAGGGAGAAATGAGAGATATAATCCTCTTTTGTGGAACAAAGTATTCACACAAGAAACGGGAAGAAAATATAGTGTACAGACCAAGGCCATTCCATCGCACTACTTTGGTCCATGGATGCGGAATATAATGCCAAGTCAAAGTCATACACACACCCCAAGGAGAATTTATGCATTGGAAAAAAAACTACACGCTTAAGTAACCATAGCAACCATTAATATGTGAATTTTAGATTTGAAATGATCACTTTAGTTTGTGGGGGTAAGGCGAATTGATTGCATCGGCCCTACATCCACATCACTCAAAGCCCGCACTACTGATTAGCTGACATGTCACTCACAAAATCCAATTCCTTTTCTATAGAAGCAGATGGATTCCTCCTCATATTTCTTTCTAGACTATATATGCTATATATGGTTGTGCTCTTGCTCTCTCTCTCCCCTACACCACATGTTTGGTCTTGGCTAAATACCATCCTATCTCTTCGCAAAAAAAAAAAAATCAGTTTATAAATCCTATGCATATCTGCAACTCACTATTTTTCCGCTGAATACATGCATGATAAAACATTATTTTATTTTTTTGTGTGAAAGCTGGAAACTAGGGCTTTTTGATGAGTTTGAATGATAAATTCTCGAGCTCTAATCGCACGGAAATAGTTAGAGCGGCTGCTCATCATCTGTGGTTTTATTTTACTGTAGTTTTATTTTATTATTTTTGAAGTGATATCCATGTTGGATGCACACAAAGGGGCTGCCAGAGTAGGAAAAGGACTGTGGTCCACAGACATTCCTTTCATATTTTGTGAATTATACATCAAGATAAGCAAATCTATGCTTTTCACAAGGACTTTTTACATACTGTATGTTAAATGAATCTGGCTCATTGGATCTCAAATAAGTATGATAACAATAAATTTTGGTTATTTTCTTGTAAATTCTGTGATTTTTTTACCTCAAAGAATTTGACCCCCACTCTATACAGTTTATTAATTCTATGAACTAAATGACTTACAGTTAGCAAGTTCGAAGAGGGTGGTATCTATGAGCGGGAGGAAATGGCAATGAATGGGTGAAAGAGATAGAGAAAGATAGTGAAAGAGAGTGAAGGAAAAAGAAAGAGATAAAGAGAGAAGAGGAAAGAAAGAAAGGAAGATAAAGAGAGAGAGGGTTAGAAAAATAAATGGAGAGAAAGAGAGGGGCAAGAGAGAGGAGAGAGAGAGAGTGAGAGCTAGAAAGAAGGGGGATAAAAAGAAGGGTGATAGAAAGAAAGCTAGAGAGAGAAAAAGGAAAGCGAGAGAATAATGGAGAGGGAGAGAGGGAAAGAGGAGATAGAGAGAAAGAGAGGGAGAAGAAAGGGGGGGGGGGGGAGGCGTGAGAGGGAGGGAGGGGTATCAAATCATGTGCTGATCTTCACATGTTCTCAACCTCTTTCACAGAAACCAAGGTTACAGAAACAAGAGGTTAACAGCTACTGCAGGTGCACACAGTCGGGTTGACAGAGACCAAATTAAAATGTCAATGAATGCAGCATTTTCACTTGGTAATACATCTGTGGCGAACAATCTTTTTCAATGTATGTAGGCTGCACATGACATTTGAACAAAAATGGAAGCTTCAGCATGAAATTGGCTGTCACGCCTCTCTTGTGTGGTACAACGGTATCACATTTGCATCTCTAACGGCTTATTGACCTATTTCCTGTGAATCTTGTTTTTCCGCCGAGATTTTCCGCAAGAGACTTTATCATGCTTTACCAACTCTACGTGTAAGTGGGAGTATATTTTCGTCTGTTGGTAAAAACAGAAATAAATCGCCTTAAAGGTTATGACATTCAAAAGAGATACAAAGAAAATATAATTAACCCATGCATACAAATGTTTGTAGAACTCATGACAGCCTGAGTCACTTTTCAAACTAATTGTTACAACAATACACAAATTTGAAGTACAAGTATATTTAAATTCTTTAAAATAAATGTGATTTGAACAATTTTCATAAAGGTGTCTTTGCAAATCATGGCTATTCTTTTGCCATTTATTGCACCATTTGTGTATACATGATACAGGTACGATGACGTATGCCCAATACAAGGTGAAACCCAGTGTCGAAAAAGTGCAGTGCTAGCACCATGAGTCATGTCCAGACAGGAATTGTGAGCCTAGATAGTAATTGTAATGTAAGCCCACACATTCATTTTCTGCACCACCTGTTTAAACACGATCAGTTTTCATTATTCCCATTGTTTCTGCATGCCTAGAGCGACGCAGTCTGTGGTTTTTGCACTGTACGTCTACCACAGATATCTGGAAAAAGTGACATTTTGCCCTATGTGGGCGTCACATAAAAGATTTTGTGGTGACCAATACTGACCACCATAGCGCAGTAAGAAAGGAGAAATCCAGTCTGCAAGATAAAATTTCTGAAGAATGACAGCACTTGCAGAAGCTGACCATAATGCTTAAGGCAACAAAAACCCACTGTTAATCCACTGTGGCTTCACATCTCAACATTGTCTACATTGCAATGTTGTAACATTCACTCATGCCACAAGACAACACACCAGCCATACCAATGTACTCTTTGAAAAACATTCTCCCATATTCACAAGCTCACCCTCACACATAGCTCGAAATCATTACAGATATGAATGATATCCTTTAGATTTTGATGTTATATGATGAAATACATGTCCCAATCGTCCTTGATCTGCCTTTTTAAGAGAATGGCCATAATTTTTTAAAGAGATGTTTATTTGACGTTTTACAGATATCAGACATTTCATCAATGTCTGGAAGTAAACCTACAAATTACATGTACAATGACAGTGAGTTTCCACAATCGCGGGGAAAAAAAACTGACATTCACAGGAACTGCCAGTGGATTTCCAAACAGAAAATCACTGAAAAACCCCCTTTTTCCTTAAATTGTTCACATCTTCACAAAATTCATGAGACACTAGAAGAAATTGAACAAAACAAAATAGCGCAGAAATGACAGTTCAATAATTCCAACATACTCGCAACCATTCATGAAGATGAGGGTCTACATTGGTAATCAATACATCAATCACAAAAACATTTTCCGCAATAAGTCTGAAACGCGAAAAGGTATCCCTACAAGATTTCATTTCTTTTTTCTTTGTAGGTGTCTGCTGTCATATAATTCCCCTAAACCCAATTATTTTTCATTCTAATCATTTCAATTAATTTATTTTGGTCTTTTGATAGCTCAATAATCATGGTGTGTCATGAGGTCCAGTTAAAAACACAAATAAAAAGCAAGTTAAAAAAAAACCAATACATAAGATATTCACAAAATGAAGGGGAAAATGTAGCTTTTGCAATTTTCTTATGTTACAAACTGATCAATCAAATCATGAAGAAGCTACATGCCTGATTACTTTGTATCCATGACATAAGTGAATAACAGGGGTAAGTAAGAAAAATCTGCATAAATTTGCATAATTAATTGATGAAAAATATATTAAAATTATAATCTACATGCAAAATTTAAGACAACGTCACAGGTGATGTGTGTGCTGAATTTTGTGGCTGTTGTGCGTTCCGTTGCTTCCAGGACACATTTTTAGGAGCAACGCAGGTAGTTTTCGCACTTAAGCATAGCATTTATTCTTGCTTTCACAAATTTGCTACACCATGTACACAGATTACTGCACCAAAATTAGAAGAGATAGAGAGCCACTTCTAGTCACTCTTCACAGTTCACACTTGGGATTTCCCCTTTTTCAGTTACCATTGCTTTACAGCTTCTTTGCTCCTGCATCCAAACAAAAAAGGAGAAAAAGAAGACAACTCACCCTAGTTCCTCATAAGCCCTGATGTCTCGAGATGCGAAGAAGGCAATCCGAGGGAAGCGGAGGTCCTGGTGGTCGACGAACACCCGGACGGGCACGATGTTGGGCTCACAGCGGTGGTTGATGAAGCGACTCACGTTGCCATAGAAACGGGCATCAATACAGTACACATCTCCCTCCTGAAAACAAAGAAAATGACATATTACATACATATCAAGCATAGTAACTTCAAGTTGTCAAATCTTTTCTATTCTAATACAGATCTTTACACACTAAGCATAAAACTCACATTTTGATTTTCTTCATCTGAACTGTATAAAATTGGAAGGAAAGCTACATAATAGACCATTTTTGTTAAATGCTTCCAAATTTTATGAATTTTTATCAGACAATATGTTGCTAAAAGTAACTCTAAAGTCTAAACCTTGTCTGAGGTTTATTTCTTTCTATGTACATACATCCATTGTACTCCATATGTTATAGCTGTAAGAATCCAGTATATATCTCTGCAAATAAAGCCCACCCTGTCTCCTATAAAAAAAAAAAAAAAACCTCACTAATAATAGCCATAAGAGTTCACTCAACATATCATCAGCTTCTTTGTTTATTCTCTCGTGTCTGTAAGCTTATGCTTTGCATTTCTACTTTCTCGTTATTTATTCATTTCCTTAGTGTCCCTTTTTTTTTTATGTGCCCCTGTCTTTTCAAGGGAAGGGGGGGGGGGGGGATTGGAGAAGATTCTTAATATCTTGTTTTTTGCCATTTTTTTGCCATCTTTGGGCAGACAAGTGCTGAATAAACATGAGCTCCTCTGAGAGGGATTAGAGGAGGATTGAGTAGTTATACCGCATCAAATCCACTGATATGGGCCCATGCAAATCCCCTGCCTCGGGCCATGTTTAAGAAACACTCACTGCTACTCCGCACAGGGAATATTCATGTACTATCTCGGGTGCTCTATGTTGGACTGCTCTGTGTCTTACCTTATTCAAAGCATGGATTGCAACAACATCTCTGACCAGACATGCACACATTCTAAGTCTATGTAGTCTTAAAAGCACACAAAATCAACGAGACAAAACAACCACATACAATTCAAATTAAACCCATTCTTTACTGCTGCTTTGCTACAAATAAATTTATAATACATTATAGGACATAATTAAGCCACACCCCTTTGGTTACTATAGTTCCATTAAATTTTGACATCTTATTTGCCCCAAGGTTCTCAAAGCCAGGAAATCTAAACGTAAGCAGCGGGTTAATAGTATAAGAACCAATAGATTCTTAAATGGAGTGTTTAATCAGAAAAGAATATTAGTAGATCCAATCTAATGCCTGTTTTTAGATCTCATGAAGATATGTGAGTTTGCATTACCTCTTGCATATTATCATTAAAAAAATCACCAAGGTTGACATTTATGGCAATATTTCCAACTAAACAGAACCAGTTCAATTAATTTCAAATTCGACTCCCAAAATGCCAGTCACGTTGGGAATTAAGTCCCTGAATAATTGTAGGAATACACAAATAATTTGACCCCATTAAAAGTTGAATTTTAATATCCTGGTTTTAAAAGTGTTTAAGGTTATTAATATATTCATGAATTTCAAAAGTACAACTAATACCAGTTAAAATACATTGCCATTGTTGGTCATTTCACATGAATCTTTCTATGATTTTACATAATTTTTCAGCAAAGTGAACTTTGAAAGCAATCCTTTTCATTATCTATAGGAAGTAGATGTAACATACAATGTTATTCTCATTGCATAGAAATTGTCAATTATCATAATTTCTTATAAATGTTACAACCATGAAAAGAGCTAATGTTATCTGAGCATGGCAGCTGTTGTCAAGGAACTACCACTAATAAGTGGTAAGTTACAATAGCCATAGAGCTACATGCAAAAAGAAATTACAAATTTATATCGACAAGACTTTTTAAAATGTGAAGGAACATTGTACAGATTATGTGCCAATGTGTGCAGAGCTACCAACATTAAAATTCTACAATCAGGAAGATTTGAGGAAATTTCATCAGAAATTAGGGAGATGTCGACCACATGCACGCGGCCGAATGACAATAATATATTAAATAATCAGGGATATTGGGTAATGTGATGAAATCCAATGCAGTAATATTGATTTTCAGGAGTCTCCTATGAAATCAGGGAGACTTGGCAGCTCTGTGTGTGTGCATGTTTTTTTTTTGTGTGTGTGTGATTGTGTGTGTGTGTGTGTGTGTGTGTGTAATTGAGTGTGTGTGTGTAATTGAGTAATTATATTTAATATTTTCAGCTATTTTATTGAAATTAATTTGTACTTACAAATGCATATATATATAATTTGCATGATTGTTTTGTTTAATATGTGTTAATAGATTTAAACTGATTGTATGAATTTAATTTGTATTATTATGGAATCAGAATAAAGATAATTGGAAAAAAAAAGTGTGTGTGTGTGTGTGTAGGGGGTGGGAAGGGGGGCAAGGTTCTCTAAGTTAATTGAGTGTGTACATTTTTTTTCAATTGACTAATATTAGTATTTAATTTCTATTGTTTTTGTACGCTTCAAGTACAGGCTATGATTCATGTCTTAACTGCGTTTGAACGAAATCAAAATAAAGATTACTGAGGTTCAAATTTGTGTAGAAGTCTTCCCCTAATGCCTCACAAGTGGAGATGGGATACCAGATAATCAGGCCATGTATGTTGTTGGTTACTTACTCTGTTGTCCAGATCAAAGAGGTAGGAGTCATCTTGGCGTTTGTCGGCATCAGCGTCCGATAAGAGCTCCCCAGCATATCTTCAGAGCAAATAAACAGAAAAGAAGGGATATTTTCTTCCCCATTCTTTTTTTTTGGTTTTTTTACAGATAATGAATGAATGATCTAGCACAACATACCCTATGTTTTATTACACAATGTTCTCCACACATGAAATGGCCAAGATAAGTTGATCACTGGGATGAGAATGAAAAGTACTTTATATGAAATGCATGGGTCATGTCGCTCAATAGGCAATTTTCATTATGTATGCAATTCTTAAATGCAAATCTTCACGTATAAAAGAGTCCCTGGGTACGTCCTGTTACATGTTACTATCATGATCAGCATCATCGCTACTCACTCGCATATAAAGGATCCCCTGGGCACGTCTCGCATGGTGCGCAGCCCATTGACAACATGCGACAGACCATCCATCTTTATCATTTCTATCATCATCATGATCATCTGAAGACCACCCTCCCTTATTGTTACTATCATCAACATCATCATCGCTACTCACTCGCATATAAAGGAGCCCCTGGGCACGTCCTGCATGGTACGCACGGCCCAGCCCATGGACGGCGTGCGGAAGACCTGCATGTGCTTCTTCAGTCCGTTCTGCACCACGCGGTTGCGGCAGTTGGTCCAGCAGCGACACGCCCGACTGCACTCAAATATCATGGGGGGCTCATGGTAGTTGAAGTCTGGCATCAAACGTCCATCCTGGGAATAACGGTAAACATTTGTGTTTTAACCCATTGCTTACTGTTAGATTTGACTTTGTGAACCTAGTCCAGATAGGACATTGAAATTTGCTGTGGAAATGCAGTAACCAAAGGGGTATGGCTTTATTGTGTCCTATTAGATATGTCCTATTAGATATCTTATCACAGCAACATGGAACAGAATGACAGCAAATGGGAACTGATTGAGGAGGGCTTTATCCAACAATGGTTGAACAATGCCTGATGATGATGATTAGATATCTTGAGTTTATTCAGAGCCGATTGTCTGAACAGCAGATTGTATGGGAGTTATGCTGCTTAGTATCTGAGCAGAGAAAAGCCAGGCCGTGGTATATGTGGGCTCAGTAAAGAATGGATTAAAAGTACTGGTCAACGGTGGAGGGGTTGGATAGATACATCAACTGCCATTGAGGCATTTTCCCACTTGTAATATACACCATTCCTATAGGGGAGAATGGAATCTTGCAGAGAAGGAGTTAGGAAACACCGGAGTGCTACAAGGACAAATACAGCACAGATGAGATGAGAACAGATGGAACCAGAGAGAGAGACATAAATGGAGGAAAAGAAACTAGTCCAGGGGGGTGTTTCACCAAGCTGTTTGTAAGTTACCAACGACTTTACGAACGACTGGTGATCCCTTCTTGTGCTAAATCAGATTCTCAATGAACAAAGTGTGGTAAAGCATTTAGCAAAAGAAGGGATCACCAGTCGTTTTTTAAGTCGTTCGTAACTTACAAACAGCTTGGTGAAACACCCTCCAGAGCATCATTCAGAGTTCTCAACAGCTTTTTGAAGGACAGCTCCCCTTACTTGACAATAAGAACCTGAAATTTGCAAGAAGATATTCAAAACCCAACGAGTTATTTAAATTGTACATGCATAAGGTCATGAGATGGTTGCAGTGTAAGAATATCTGGCCTGCCAACTTGGAGAAAGGGGGAAGAAATGAGCAGAGACTGACCTTGTCATACCAACACCGCACACTGCTCCGGCTACAAGCACACGCCTCGCTGAAGCAGTCGTCAGCACAGTTACAACCCTGCGGATGGGCAAGATGGGGTAAGAATATACACTCCAAAGGTTATTTGAAATGTTAAAATTCGTTACTTCAACATAATGTTTTAAAGGTTAAGGGAAGTAGTGGTCACGATTGTGTGACCCCTTATCATGGCAGAAGCACTCTACCCTCACTGGGAATCCCAGTATTATTTGATTTCATAGACGATATCATTTTTTATTTGAATTGAATTGAATTGACTTATTTATTGTCCACCAGGAGATTCAATGTTGACATGGTTTTTCAAATTACAATACATGTACATATATATATTCCAGATTACCTAACTGTCCAAATGAATTTCCATAATAGAAAACATACACTTAAAGTACAGGCACCAAGTTTACAAATAATGATTGAGTACATACGTTAATTAAAGTCAAAGTACCGAAGGAATTGTTTTGTTTTTAGGTGTTTCTCTCATATGATCCTGAAATCAAATGATTTTTATTGATTGTTCGTATTGTTTTATTTATTGCAACTAAAATAGGAAACATAGTTGGCATATTACAACATAATAAATAATATAACATATAATAAAAATACACAGTTGAACAAATATGACAAATAAATATAATGAATGATTAAATAAATCTCAAAAATAAAAATGAAAATGTGAGCTGTAGTCAGGACAGAACCATTCTGCTGAATCAAAAACATAAAAATGGGTTAAATTTGCATACATGAATAATTAATTAGGCAATGACAAATTATTTTAAAAGTTATCATTTGTAGGCGTATTCATAAGTTGGGAAATGATTGCACCAAATTTCAGAATGGATGTAAAGAGCTGGACCAAAACACCGCAGCCCATTAATGGTAAATTAATAAATACATTTTCTCTAAATCATTGAATAACTGTTTGTGTGTCACTGACCTGCATGTGCTTGATGTTCCTGTCAATATTGAGCTTGGAGGTCTCACAGTTATCCTTGACGTACAGGAAGTCCGTGGGCACACCGTCGCTGTTGACTGAATTCACCACTGGGATAGGCACATTCTCTAGGCCATGGGCTATATCCCTGTTCACACAAACACACAAAGAAATACAGACATTTACTCAGGATTCAATAGACCATTTTTGTGATGCATGTAAATTTTATGCATGTCTTTTAAACAATACGTCACTAATGTTAACCCCAAGCTTATCCGAGCAGCAACAACTAAAACATTAAAAATGCATTCCATCAATTAAAACTGAACAGCTAGCTGAATGTCAATTTGCATTTAAAGATAAAGTTGTAAATACATCCACAAAAACTAAATAATGGTCAATGTATACAAATACATGAATAGCAATTTACCAGACTGAATTGAGCCATGTTAAACTGAAACTCATGGAATAGAAAATTATACAGTTTGAAGGAAATTCCAATTATGATCATTGCAATCCAAATACACAGTGGATAGTGTTGCTGCTTGGCAAGCAGTAGATGCATGTTCAAGTCTTTTTCTTTGCTTAAACAGACTGATAATCAATCAATCTATTTGAGAATTTAGTTTTTCATTGTCCATCAAGAAATTCACTTTTCACATGGTTTTTACAAATTACAATACATGTACATACATATTCCAGATTACATAACTTTACAAAAGAATTTCAATAATACAAAACATACGTGTACACAAATTACATTTGAGAGAATGCATAGGTGCCAAGATTACAAATAATAATGATTGAGTGCATGCGTTAATTATATTCAAAGTACCGAAAGCGTTGTTGTGTATAACTCTATATTCATGTTCTCCATACTTATAATTTAAATAAACCTGGGGCTTTGAACCAATGTATGTGAGATAATGAACGACATAATATTGTACGATACATATTATTCTTGCGACGGTGTATAAAGTTATTAATATGTCTGTGAATTTGTCATGTGTGTGTACTCTGGTGCGTTTTTATTCGTTGCCCTATTTTTATTATAGAGAGGAAGAGCAAGCAAAGACGATATCATGTGGAGATATATACCTAGCCAGGATGACCTCATATCATGTGTGTGTATTCTGGTGCGTTTTTATTCGTTGCCCATTTTTATTATGGAGAGGAAGAGCAAGCAAAGATGATATCATGTGGAGATATCTACCTGGCCAGAATGACCTCGGAGCGGATGTTCCTCCTCTTGATGGCCATCTTCATGCGGATGTTGGCCTGGATGGCCAGGTACACGTCAGACCGCGGCTTGGAGCAGTCCAGGGCCAGCTCCTTCTCGTTGTTCTTGATGGTCACGTCTGCATGGCGCACCAACAGTTGCCTGCAGGCACAACACAGTTATCAATAGATGGGACAGTGCACAAAAGTATTGCCATAATCTTAAATAGTCAAAGCGGTCATCAAATGCCAGGAAAACTTGCTTTTTGGCCATGACAAATGACTTAATCGAGACAGACCTGAAAGATGTAGAAATTGCTGCGATTTGCAAAAATGTTTGTGGTATTCGAACACAGATTCCATGCTGAAACAGGCTAATCTACTAATCTGCTAATAACTATTTGGAGTAGATCAAAACATGTACTTACATGGCACATCCATAATGATTTTCCCTTGCTGATATATGGCTGCAAAGTGAAAACAGAAGCAAAGAGATGTTTACTCAATCAACCTTCATAATATCATCTGCCTGTAGTACAGAGAATTAAAAATAATAAGATGACATACGATACATGTACATGTATTCACAAAATATATGCGTGATGTACATTCACACATGGAAGATCAGTTACATCCATTAGACTGTACACAGTTAACCTTTCCATTATATGGAAATACAGTGGTCTTCATAGGTAGGTGGTCAACAATTGTGTGGTCTTCACACAGTTGTCTTTACAAATAAGTGGCCTTTATAGAGAGTGACCTTTGTACACAGGTCAGACTGCATTATCATTAATACTTACTGCTTTGATGCAGATATAAAAAGAAAAGAGATTAGAAAGGATTTCAGTGATGTATGTTTGTATGAAAGAAAAACAAAAGAGGCATACAGAGAATTGCAGAGATAAAGAGGGGGGGGGGGGGGGGGAGAGAGAGCCAGAGGGAGAAGGCAGGGAGTAAG
This sequence comes from Arbacia lixula, assembly GCA_963669155.1. Taxonomy (NCBI): domain Eukaryota; kingdom Metazoa; phylum Echinodermata; class Echinoidea; order Arbacioida; family Arbaciidae; genus Arbacia; species Arbacia lixula. The sequence continues at coordinate 9,849,747 of OZ022588.1, forward strand.
AGAGACAGAGTTTGAGAAAGAAAAATAAAAAAGATGGACAGGGAGACATAAATAGACAGACAGACAGAAGGAAAAAGAGAAATATATCCCTTCTTCTTGCTACCACTTACAGAGGGGTGTCCCCGTGTACGTTGAGCGCATTGAGGTGGTCAGTGTTGTGCTTGTTGTTGTTAAGGAATACTTCCATCACGTCTTGACATCCTGAGTAGGCAGCCCAGTGGAGCCCAATGTTTTGCTCCTGAAAGAGAGAAATAATTTCAAATATTGACATAACTTTAGTTATGTATGCAAATGTTTGGGTATATCGTTCAAACAAAATACAGGTGAATGTAACAACACTTTACTATGCAATTAGATTAAAAGTTATAAATATATATTGTGAAAATGGCTTATTAATAACGACGTACCTTATCCCTGACAAACGCGTCAGCACCGTGTTCCAGGAGGTACCGCACGGAGACTGCATTCTTGTAATCAGCTCCCCAAATGACCGGCGTCCAGCCTCCGTTGTCCTGGGAAAAATTCACATAACCACCAATTAAACATAATGCAATAACATTCATGGCCAGCAAAGTCAACATAAACTACATTCTAAATGTGTCTTTTATGTTTCCATGGTAACAAATACTATGTAGACAATATCGATCAATAAACATGCAGAAATAAAAACAAATGAGAGCAAGGTAAACCAAAACTTTCAGAAAATTATGCACATGGCCTCCTTTCATTTGACCACTAGATGACCTTTGATCTCACCATCCTCATCACCACATTGTGGTATTACCCAAGGCTCATTTGTACCAAGTATGAACACAATTGATACAGAAATAAAGAAATAAGAGGAAGTTAAACCAAAGCATTTTTGTAAAAGACTAACAGGAAAAGAAAATGACAAAAAAAAAATAATGATGGATGAATCCAGTAATATTTCTAAAAATGAATGCCATCATTTTTAAACTGATCTCCCACTCCAACCTCTCATTTCCCCTCTTTTGCTCTCTCACATCCAGGCCCATACTTCTTTACACCAGCAATCTAGTAAAAAAAACAGACAACATAGCATCAGATGTCTGCGTTGATATTTGTTTCCATCCTGTTTTCCTTTTTTTATTTTTGTTTCCTTAAAGAAAACATATGTGCATGTTATAAATTCTATTTTACAAATTACTAGTATTTCTCATACCTGGAAAGGTATAATAAATAAGAAATAAAAATAAAAACAGAAATAATAAATAAACCTCAAAACTTCAAATTTTAAAACTTCATACGGGAACTTGCTTCTTAAAATGGCGCTATGTACCTATGTACCTGTATATCAAGGTCCACATTGCTGGTCGAAAGGACAAAGGCGAGCATCTCCATGTTGCCGCTCTTGGTCGATATATGTGACAACGTTGAACCCTCGTCATCCTGTGTGACACATATCAAACATGAGGATAAGATGTCTTTCACAAGGCTGCAAGTTGTTTTGGGACCAAGTGCCACAAATATATGGTTTGGGGCTATTACTTTTGATATCAACTATTAAATACATGGTGGTTCGCGAACCATGATTGTCGCCTGATTTCACAACAATCGATATACAGTGCTAAGTTTTTTTTTTTAAATATCTATTATGGTACCGAGATGACCTTTGACCTCATCATCCTCATCAACACACATGGTATTTCCCAAGGATCATTTGTACTAAGTAAGAACACAATTGATGCAAAAATTACAAAACATGAGCGGAAGTTAAACCAAAAACCTTAACAATTTAGTAACAAAAACTTTTTTTGTAACAGACTAACAGGAAAAGTGATTACTAGGTCTCTGCCGAACTTTGTTTAGGTGAGACAACAAGGCATTAGCAATATTGTGTCTCGCCCACTTGCGAAAATAACCAGAAATATCGCGATCTCCGTTGCTACGCAAAAGAATTGTATCCCTGGCTGATTGTGAAATATCTGCCATAGAATGTAACATTCCATAAATGAGAAGGGCTATTTCACGCAATGCTACTTCCTCTATCTACTCCCCCTCCCCCACCTTCCCCCTTCTTTGAGATGGAATAAAAAGCCTCCACCAAGTCACACATGCTCACACAATTCTGTGCACAAGTTAAGAAGCCTTCACCAAGAGTCTAGCAAGTAAACTTTAATGTATGACCTCAAATGACCTTTGACCTTATCCTGTGACCTCCAACGGTACCATAACATGAAGGTACCCCCAGTGCATCTATGACCCAAGTTAGGTTGTAATCCAAGCAACCCATGTGAAGTTATTTGTCAAAAGAGAGTCTTGCAGGTAAACTTTAACGTATGACCTCAAATGACCTTTGACCTTATCCTGTGACCTCCAACGGTACCATAACATGAAGGTACCCCCAGTGCATCTATGACCCAAGTTAGGTTGTAATCCAAGCAACCTATGTGAAGTTATTTGTCAAAAGAGAGTCTTGCAGGTAAACTTTAACATAGAAAAAGAGTCTTGCACATACTCTTTAATATATGACCTCAAATGACCTTTGACATCATCACATGACCTCTGACAACACCATAACATGAAGATACCCCTAGTGCTTCTATCAACCAAGTGTGGCTGCCATTGCTGTAACAGTTGCCAAGTTATGGATCATAAGAGAGTCTTGCAGGTAAACTTTAACATTTGTGACGGACGACAGACGACGGACGGACGATGGACGGACGACGGACGGACGCCATTTGGATCCCTTAGTCTCGCCTTCACCTCCGGTGGGCGAGACAAAAATGACGCTTTCAGACTAGCGTGGGGGTTGAGGGGAATTGATGTCCCTATAATATATCCTGAAGGTCTGTCTGTACAGCATGTGATGTTTCACTTCAGCTTCAAGTAGCATGCCCATAATTCATAAAGCCGAGGTGTACTTCAGGGTGGGGGAGGGGAGATCAGAAGGCCTGTTCACACTCTCATAAAGCAGTTTGTGCACAGACTGGAGAAGAGATGCACACTGTTGTCAATGTGAACTCACTCCCCATTCACACTGACATGCAAATAGAAGTCTAATCATTGGGTGTGAAGGCTTCTGGTATCCCTTTCATCCACAAGGTTTTTTTCTTAACCTTTTCTTTTGTGAGCTCACATATTTGCAAGCCGGTTTTCCTCTATTCAAATACTAAACAGCATGACTCCCACACAAGCAGCTGTTCTGATAATAGACGGCAGACTATGAATAATCTTAAAATACCTTATCGGAAACAATTGAGCAACATCCCTTTGGTTATTGCAGTTTCATGGCAAATTTCGACATCTTTATTGGACAAGGGTTCACAAAACCAGACAATCTAACCGTGAGCAAAGGGTCAATAAGTCCTGAAATCGCTACTGCTCACTACTTTTCCTGAGATTTCAAACTGTACAGACCAAGCGGTCAGCTTACCTTGTGGTTGACGTTGGCACCACACTTGACCAAGTACTGGACACAGCTCAGATGGGAGTTATCTGCAGCGGCATGCTGAGGAGCAAGGAACACAAAGAGAGAATGAAATAGAATTTATCATCTTGGCAGGTTAAAGGGAAAGTCCACCCTGAAATCAGTTTGGTTTCAATAATAGCAGAACGATAAAAGCAACACATCAGTGAAGGTTTAACCAAAATCCGTCACAGTATATAAAAAAGTTATTATAAGTCTTAATTTTGTGTCGCCACAGGCAAGCTGCTCTCCCCTATCTTGTGTGTTGCACGACTTCATAAATTGGCCTTCCTCTGGATCCGGATGAAGGACTCAATCTTCCTCATGGAGGTGCATGGGTAAAAACATGTCGCGTTACCGAATTACACACATGAGTAGAGAGCAACGATGTGGACTAAATATTTTTGCTGAAGTACACAAGTGCAATGAATGGGGTTGAACCTCGGACTTCGAGATCTTCAGTCACAGTTTGCAGCCACTGCACCACAACACTTCCATCTCATGGGATGACTTTTCTTTATATGTGGTAGAAAGAATTGCAGTTAAAGCTACGGCGATCTGCATCCCCCATGGTGATATCCCAGAATGCTCACTTAGGAGAAATCTTATCCCAACTTCAGGTTTCCTCCGAATTGTCTTCCGAAGTCCCCTTCTAATTCTCTCCTAACTTTATGAAAAATTATGAAAATTAGAAAGTTGGCGGAATTTCGGGAATACCACCCTGTACTATGCAGACACCAAAGACTCACCAACGGGGTTGCGAGGTTGGCGTCGACGGCATCGATGTTAGCACCAGACTGGAGCAGGAGGCAGATGATATCAAGGTGACCTTTAGAAGCAGCGCCGTGGAGGGGCGTCTCAAGGTTGTGTGCGGGGAACCGGTAGTTGGGGTCAAAGCCCTCGCCTGGTAGAAAACACACCCAAAGGTAGCCGTTTCATATCAATATATTCAAATGACTTTGTGAATGTTCTCACTAACGTAGGCAGTCGGAATAAACTTAAATGTTAAAACAAGGTAACTGGACTCACTTGAGTTGTGATAAGAAATAGCCCCCCCCCCCCACAAATAGCTGGCTGTTTTACCAATGACCTATATACAAAGACCAACAGATAGTAAAAACCCTGTTTGCATTTTGAAGACCCATTTTAATGTCCATTTTACTCTGTGAGTGGTACGATTGACCAGAGGTCATTGGTACCAGCAATAATCTGCTCATGCGCACATTGTAACTACGACGTGGCATATACTCACTCAACATCTGAAGGACTTTCTCCACCTCGCCGTTACATGAGGACATGTACAGATTCTTGGGATGAAACCTCTGTCTCCTTGGACTGCAAGGACAGAAAAGAGAGAACAACTTTTTTTCTTTTTGAATAAAAGTCATTTTTGCAACATAATTATCCAATATGTGCACACATACACAAAACTAAGAGAAACACATGTTATCAAATCACATTTTGGCAAGTCAAATAAATCTTTTTTTAAATCTTTGACGATGGGTCCCATCATCTTAATACTTCTGCACATTACCCTTAACACATTTGGGACAAAGTATCACAAATATGTGATTTTGGACTGTAACTTATCATATAAATATCAAATTATGCTTCACAAGAAAGAGCACAAATTTCTGCACAAGATGAATCCATTTGACGGTTCCAGTGATATGTATTACCTTTGAAACGATTTTTTTAAAAGCAAAATACATATGATCACCAAATTTTCAAATTGGCAAATCAATGTAAATCTGTTTTTAAAGACAAAGTCCACCCTGAAGTTGGTTTCAATAAAAGCAGAAACATGAAAGAAACAAATTAAGAGAAGGTTTGCAAATATCCATCAAAAGATAACAGAGATATGAATTTTCACATTCTTACTTTGACATAACTTTTGAGGTACTCTGCCCTAAGCTGTGTACTAATCCTTTCAAAGAGGATATACCATTTTAGTTGTGCATTTGGTGTATCATTAGACACTCTACCATACTTGAATGGGAAAGATTTATTCCTTCATCAAACTAGACGAAGGCAAGTTTATGGAACTATACAGCACATAACATATGGGAAAGCATCTTGTACGTGACATCACAAAATTAAAACAAAAGAATTTTAAAAAGTCGTAACATACCTATCCTTGGGAGATGGATTTTTGTCAAACCTACCCTGATATTTTGCTTTCATTTGTATGCTGTAATTTAAATCCATGATGATGTGGCCTATCACCTCACCAATCCTGAACACCATCTTTTATAAACCTTTGCTCAAACAGTATACTTACTTGACAGGATCTAAGAATTCCAGTGCTTTCTCTAATGTTTCCTTGGATGGGCCAGGGGGTAACGAAGCTGTATATCCAAGGAAAAAACAACATTTGATATTAATAGCCTATTTAAAATTGACATGATACATACTTAGGCAATATCATATAAAAAAAACCCACACCATTCATTGGAACATGATACTTCCCTACTTTTGCACAACAAGTGATACTTTAATTCAACATAAACAAATAGAAAGTAATTTCAAGTTCTGCATAGCTAGTGACATTTTGACATAACAATAAATATAACATTCAAGATTACACAGTATTTTGAAGTTACATTAGGCAGATTACCTGCTATGAGAGGCATAGCTAAAGAGGGATGACAGGAACTATGACATTATCAGTGAATAACACTGATTAAAAAAAGTTAACAAAAGTAATGTGACATGGTGGGAGTTGAGTGGAAGATGGAGAGAAAAAGAGAAAGACAGATTGAGAGACAGAGAGAGAGAGAGAGAGAGAGAGTGTGTGTGTGTGAGAGAGAGTAAGAGATAGAGTGAGAGATAGTGTGAGAGATAGAGTTAGAAACAGACAGAAACAAAGACAGAGAGAAATAGAAAGATAGAGGGAAAGATAGAGACAAAGTGAGAGAATGAGAACAAGAGAAAGAGAAATATGGAGAGAGAGGGAAAGATAGAGATAAAGAGAGAGAGAGAGAGAGCGAGAAAAGTACAGTGAAAGAGAAACACAGTAAACAGATAAAGAATGAAAGAGAGAGAAAAGCGTGGATAGAGATAACACGCCATCCTTATTAATCACGTCATATCAAATCCAATTCAATCACTCTCCTAATCTGACGGCATCATCGTCTTCCTCCTCACCCGTGTTTATGACGACGCCATTCTTTAGAGTGTACGTCTTGGTTGCTTCCTGAGCCGGCTCCTCCACCCCATTCTGTGTCACATCTTTCTTGGCTTTCTTTGACGATATTCTCGCCCTGAAAAATGCGCAACAAACAATGCAATACAATAATGGTCTCTCCACGCAAGTACATGAATGACAGATTAACAACTGAATCAATCATGTGAACAATAAATGGTTGCTTGCTATTTATTATAATTATAATACAGTTTAAAAAGTATGACAAAAGTAAACATATTGCATATTGCAAGCACATTGACACATCATTCTGATGAAGACACAACTTCAATCACACCCATGCACACAATGATACACACGGAGATACACACAAACAAACTTTGAACTTGCGTACAAATGTATAGTCAGGGAAAGCTTATGCCACTTCCAAGACACCACCCATAAATATATTTGAATGTATTAATATCTGGTCTCAACTAAACTAAACATACACCAAAAATGAACAGCTAAAGACAAATTTTGACTGCACTTAGTCAAGTGGTACTCAACCATCCTCCTACACAGACTATAATCCAAAGAAGTAAAACAAGACGGAAGGAAAGATTCATAACTAGAAAAAAAAGACAACTGGACACAAAGTGATAGAGGCATAAGATACATAAGCTGGACAAAAACATAACTTCTGCTTATCATACATAAACATTAGCATGAAACTATAAACTAGAGAAATTTGACTACACTCAGATGAGCAGTATTCCCCAGCCCTTCTGCACAGTATGAAGGAGTGAACCTACATCGCTTTGCTCTTGGCTCCTCCAGCCTCTGCCTCTCCACTTCTCCCCCTACTACCAACCCTCACCCCTCCCCAAGCCTCGCCCTCGACCCCACCCCCACTGCTGTAGCTACAGGCCTCGCCCCTGCTCCATCCCCACTACTATAAGTTTTGGTCATACAAATTACAATGCAGGAGTGAACCTACTTTGCTTTGCTCTTGGCTCCTCCAGCCTCTGCCTCTCCACTTCTCCCCCCACCCCAAGCCTCGCCCTCGACCCCACCCCCACTGCTGTAACTATAGGCCTCGCCCCTGCTCCATCCCCACTACGAAAAGTTTTGGTCATACAAAGTACAAAGAAGGAGTGAACCTACTTTGCTTTGCTCTTGGCTCCTCCAGTTTCAGCCTCTCCACTCCTCCCCCACTACCAACCCTCGCCCCTCCCCAAGCCTCGCCCTCAACCCCACCCCCACTGCTGTAACTACAGGCCTCGCCCCTGCTCCATCCCCACTACTAAAAGTTTTGGTCATACAAAGTACAATGAAGGAGTGAACCTACTTTGCTTTGCTCTTGGCTCCTCCAGCTTCAGCCTCTCCACTCCTCCCCCCACCATCGGCCCCAGCCCCGCCGCTCTCCGTGAGCACGGTGCCCGAGATGCCGGTCAGCGTCTGCAGCAGGGCCCTGGGCAGCTTGATCTGGCCGTAGCTGAGCAGGACAGAGCCGGGCAGCGTCTTCATCTTCTCCAGCTCGGGCGTGGTGGGGAGGATGGTCTCCTTGGCAAAGGTGGCGTCATCCCCGCAGTGCGGACAGTAGAGCGTGCCCTCGATCTCACGGATGCAGGCCTTGTGGAACGTGTGCTGGATCTTCTCCATGGTGCACGACATCACACAGCCCTGCACAGAGGAGTGATACGATTGGTCCAAATATTACAGGCCCCCGCCAAGAGCAGTAATGTTGATCAAACACGTGATTGGTCAATATCCAAAGAGCAGTAATGTTGATTGGTCATAATCCCAAAAGCAGTAATGTTGATCAAACACGTGATTGGTCAATATCCAAAGAGCAATAATGTTGATTGGTCAATATCACAAGAGCAGCAATGTTGATCAAATAAATGATTGGTTTAAAGACAGGGGCCACTTGCAAAGGTCATGAAACTCAGGAATCAGCAGTATACCCTAAAAAAAAAAAAATTGCATGAAATCTCAGTCATAGCTTCACAAACCCTTCCAGGAAAAGTGAAAAAACGATTGTTGTTTACATTTGAAACCTTCCGACCATAGTCTACATTCATAATGGCATTGTCCTTGTTTAACGTGCAATGCGTCGGTCACCATGGTCTTTGCTCCCATTGACCGCATGCACTGTGGTGCTGACCATAGTGGACAGTGGTGTCCGGTCTCTAGACTACCAAAACCAGGAGGTTTCGGATGATCTCTTGAAACCTCCTCAAAATATAGCCATCACTATAATTCTGCATTAAGTCAGATTCCAGCTCTATCATTGTGAGAGACATATAGCATTTTCTTTCATTTTCCATGGATTTAAAAAAATAAATATATTGTCTTGACTTGCAAAAGGGCTCCCCTGTCTTGAAATAATTGAGACCTAAACAGAGTAGTAATATTGATCAAACAAATACTTGGTCAATTTACATGTACTACACACCCTGTGATAAAGGAGAAATGCAGGATAAAATATGATCGGCTAATATCAATCACTTACACTTTAACATAGAAGTAGTTCATAATCAACTGATTGGTCAATATATGACACATCCCACAAGTTGTTCATAAAAAAAAACACTCGGAACACCGGAGCAATGGAGATCAAACAGTTGAATGGTCCATATATTACATGACCCTTTACATTTGGAGTACTGCAGAATAAACAAAACAATTTGCTTGTACATGACAGAAAAAAAAAATTCAAAGATGATTTCACATCTTATGATGATGTAAAGTATGTTTCACATCAATCTGATTATGATCATTTAAAATGCCAGTGGAGTCAGTTTGCACCAGGAACTTCCTGCAATGACGATGGTATGATCATCATCAAAGAAGAAATATAACAACTTCAATGATACATGAAAATCTCTGGGAGACTGAACAAACTTCATGCCACAAGACTGTGAGTTAAGCCTCGAAAATTATGATTTATACAAGGTGGTTCGCAAACCAGGAGTCTCGCCTGATCTTGCAATCGATAAACAGTGCTAAGTTTTTTTTGTAAATATTTAAAGTGGTGCCGAGATGACCTTTGACCTCATCCTCATCAACACACATGGTATTAGCCAAGGATCATTTGTACCAAGTGTGATCACACTTGATGCAGAAATAAACAAATGAGAGCAAGTCACACAAAATTTTTTAGAAAAATGATACACATGGCCTCGTATCATTTGACCCTTTGGTGACCTTTGACCCCATCAGCCTCATGAAGACACATGTGGTATTACACAAGGATCATTTGTACCAAGTGTGATCACAATTGAGGCAGAAATAAAGAAATGAGAGCAAGTTAAACAATAACTTTACCATTTGTGTAACAGACCAACAGACTAACAGGAAAAGTGATCATTAGGTCTCTGCCGAACTTTGTTCAGGGAGACACGAAGTGAGTTAATCTTTGACATTTCACCACTGACCATTAAAAGATTTTACCTCAAATCTCATCAGTCAGTCTCAATAAAGCGATCTACATGTACCTTTGGAACAAGATTTGGTTGAGATTGGATCACAGGATTATAGTAAGTGAGAAATATCAACTTTTTGCATTAAACTATGACCTTATCATAGTTCATTCGTTCCATAAATCGCACACTAAGATTGAAGTAAAATCTGCTGGCAACATAGAACAGGCTTCACAGCAGTCAAAGGAGTGCTGTGAAGCCTGTTTTGTCTGCATTACACTGAACAAATCACATAAAAGCCAGAATGACTTACTGTTGAGCAGAAGCAGCCACAGCCTGGGCAGCATTTGTGCTCAAGCATTTTCAACCTGTCCATGATGATGATAACGAAAGAGAGAAGAGGAGGATAAGGGAGAGGGGGAGGAGTGACCAAAAAAAACAAGAGGACAGAGAGGGAAGGTAGAGGTAGAGAAAGAGAGAGGGGAAGAATAGAAAATATGGAGAAGGAACAATGAGGGAGAAAGGGAAGAAAAAGAGAAAGTAGAAGATAAAGAAGAAACAAAGAGACAGTCAGTAAGTAATGGAGTAGACATTGGAGAGATAAGCAAGAGGTTGAAAAGAAAGGGAAAGAAAGAAAAATTTGGATATAAAAAAAAGAGTGGTGACAGACAAAAATAGCAGAAGAGACAGGAAGAAAGAGATTAGATATTAGGGGAAAAAGAACAAACAAAATATAAATCAAATAATGCAGATGTTCTAACTCATATAATCTCCTCTACTTCTACCCTACTCTCTCGCTTAGTGTCATTTCCTGCAATGTGGACAATCATATAGTGCAACAAATCTCTGTCCTGAGCTCTTTGGACTAGCACCATGTCATGGTAAACAGCCCCTTGCTCTGCAAACTAGTCCATCAGGCTGCTTATCCAAGCAATCCTCTTTCTTTCCAGGGTTATTTTCCCTTCTAATTTTCTCGTAAACCTCTACTTTTCCAGCAATAACACATGTTCATCTATATGAAAATTTGTACTCTAGCTATGATTCATGTATTGTCTCCAGTGAAAAATGACTGTGGGACCCAGGGCAATTCAGCTTGAATGTCTTTTTTTTTCTTATAGAATAAAATATACAGCACGGTTCAATATGTTGGATTCATGATGTCAGACTTACAATTGTACTCCTCTGACCCATCTCATAGTCTTCAATATAAAATGATAGCACGTAACATTTCAAGTAACATAGTTACTAGGCTGTGGAGCCCACAGACATAACAGAGTCTCTTAACAGCTGTATGGTAACACAGACTATGCCCTACTCCAATGGAGAGGCCAGCTGAGGAGAGGCCAGGCCGGCAAGCGGGATTTGGTCATAGTTGTTAACAGACCCGACTGTGTCCATGCACTCCACAGTTCAGTAACCAGATTAAAGGCTTTCACGTGTCGATTCTGTGGGGAGACGTCACTATTTAGCTGCTACGCTTACTTGCGAACTTAACGCAGGAATGTGGCGCGCAGCGAAATGGCTAGCCACGAAGGTTTAGATTCGGTAAGGATCGTGCATTCTAACCAGGCGGGTAAATGCGTAAGTGCCCGAGAAACAATACACATAGTTTAGTGTGCGTTTTGCATGGAGCGCACGGCGTACGCAATATGGCAGCACGCTAGGGATATATCCTGCGTACGACGCGTGAAAGCCTTTAAGGGTTAAGATGTTCCTTGTAGGAAGGTGTTTTAGTGCTAGAGGCTTGTTTACCTGTGGTCTGGGCACAGCGCCCTGTACGGGATCCTTGTAGATGGACGCAGCACCGTCATGGATTCTACCTTGTTGCCACACACCGCAATCTGAAGATAGGTCACAAGGTCAAAAGAATTCTTGAGTCTCATATAATTCCAGTTTCTAAATCAAAGATTTAGTACTGGTATTTTGTTTGTTGATGGGATTTCCATTTTTAGGGAATTTACAAATAGAATAAAGAGAAGATCAATAGCTGTCACAAGATAATTACAAAGACAAGTACACAACAAATTGTAAAGGCTATCGCCCAAGATGGAGTTTACATCATGCTTACAGTTTGATTCATCTTGTTTTATTCTTTGATATTAAAAAGAAAATGTGGCTCATTTTCTATGAGCAGCTACACCCAATCTTTCTCTGTGACACTGGCTTATGAATTTATACATGGAAATCTGCAATTCTCAAAGAACTTTACAATAAATTCTGAGACACAGAAACTTCAGACCACTGCCTGACTACCTGAAGATAGCTGGCTTCAATCCAGTGTGAGAGGATATTGCAAATCTACTGTACACAGAATCGCGGTTTCAAAAAGAATGAACATTCTAGCTCGCACATATCATCAGCGTTTTTACGAACCATCAAATCCATGCACTGTGCAATATACGGATTTGATGGTACATAAAAAAACTGACAATATTTCACTCATATTACGAGTGAAAGACACACAGCCCAACTTACATTTCCTTTCACAACTTCCAGAGCCTCGCAAGTTGTTGCTACAACCGTTGGCGGTCGCTCTTGCTCCATCTTGCAGCAGCAGAGGGGAGGTTCCAGCTGCAGATATAGAACATGCAAAGGGTTTACATAAAGCCACGATTTGTCCGATCCCCCCCCCCCCCCCCGTCTCATGATATACATGCTTATCAGCCATATGAACGTGATTCATATGGCTTATAGCCACTTCATATACATGTAATTCTGCTCAGTTAAAATGAAAGATTTTCCATAAAGACATCAAAATGAAGAGGAACAAAGGAGGAAATCACATGAAACCTAGAAACCTAAACTAAGAAAGTATAACACACCTGATTAATCAAATAGTGTGTAATGTAGATATGTTTTGACTATGTCGATGGTTACACCTTAAAATGAAAAATCAAATAAGAATGGGCCCTAAGGTCATAAGCGTTGTGGCATGATTAAGGGTGCCATAATCTGTACCACTACTATCCTTAACTTTACCTTTGCATGAAGAAGTTTAGCAACAACAAATATACAATGGTGGCAGCAGTGGGAAGCTGAGAATTGACCTCTTGCTTCCTTGATTTAACATCAAATAAGAATGGCAAATGTGGTCATGGTGGAAGGGTTGTGGCATGATTAAGGGTGCCATAATCTGTACCACTACTATCCTTAACTTTACCTTTGCATGAAGAAGTTTAGCAACAACAAATATACAATGGTGGCAGCAGTGGGAAGCTGAGAAGTTCCCCCTTACTTCCTTGATTAAACATCAAATAAGAATGGGAAATGTGGTCATGGTGGAAGGGTTCTGGCATGATTAAGGGTGCCATAATCTGTACCACTACTATCCTTAACTTTAACTTTGCATGAAGTAGTTTAGCAACCTCAAATATACAATGATGGCAGCAGCGGGAAGCTGAGAATTAACCTCTTGCTTCCTTGATTTAACAGCGAATAAGAATGGGAAATGTGGTCATGGTGAAAGGGTTGTTGCATGATTACGGGTGCTGCAATCTAAGGTCAGTACCACAACTAACCCTTAACTCTGCATGAGAAAGTTTGGCATCAAGAGATATTGAAAGATGGCAGCGGTGGGACATTGAGAACTTACCCCTCGCTTTGAGTTATCCCCTGCGGCATCAGGGAGGGTGAGTGCCACGGGTGCCTGTTTACCTGCAAGATATCCAGCAAGAGAAATAACACCATGAGGTATGAGGCAGTTTGCTGGTGGCCTGTATCTATCAACTCGAGTACAGGTCAACTTAAGTGCACTTTTGAAACAAGGGGGATCATCTTCCTCCATGCCAAAAAAGTTGTACCCCCCCCCCCCCACCCAACCCCTCTCCCATCAATCCCCCACCCATCAACCCCCTACTGAGTGTGAAACCATGCTTGTATAATGTTGTGACGATCTTTTTCCCCACATATCAAGATGCGCTCACTTTTGAGAGAGTCGGTACGGTCCCCTTCCTCACTGCCAGGAAAGTTATTCCACCCTGCCCGCCCATCCCCCACCCCTTCCCCTGGTCACCGGTCATTGTACTCACTTTTGAGGGAGTAGCTGTGGTCGCCTTCCTCCGTGCCTGGGAAGCTGGGGGAGCTGTTGGTGAGACGCACCTTCTTCCTCCTGCTACCTGGGTCAGCTGTGCCCTCAGACTGCTGGTCTGTAGAGTCTACAACATGGCAAATCAGCACATTGTTAAAGATCAAGGTCTGTAGAATCTACGACAAAGCAAATCAGCACATTATTAAAGATAATGGTCCGTAGAATCTACAACATGGCAAGTCAGCACATTATTAAACATCAAGGTCTGTAGAATCTACAACATGGCAAATCAGCACATTATTAAAGATAATGGTCCATGGAGTCTACAACATGGCAAATCAGCACATTATTCAAGATTATGGTCTGTAGAGTCTACAACATGGCAAATCAGCACATTATTAAAGATCATGGTCTGTGGAATCTACAACATGGCAAATCAGCACAGTATTAAAGATCATGGTCCGTGGAGTCTACAACATGGCAAATCAGCACAGTATTAAAGATTATGGTCCGTGGAATCTACAACATGGCAAATCAGCACAGTATTAAAGATCATGGTCTGTAGAATCTACAACATGGCACATCAGCACATCATTAAACATCATGGTCTGTAGAGTGTACAACACAGCAAATCAACACATTATTAAAGATCGTTGTCCATAGAATCTACAACATGGCAAATCAGCACAGTATTAAACATCATGGTCCGTGGAGTCTACTACATGGCAAATCAGCACATTCTTAATGATTATGATTTGTTTGTTTGTTGATACGTATCCTTTTTTTTATGTGTGTTAAATCCACTGTTACAATGGCCAACTATACAATGCGACCACTGACCAGCTATATAGCCTCCTCACAGAACAAAAATGTCCATAGAACCACCACCTTACACAGCATTGTCAACATTTAACCCTTTGTGAGCCACATGTGATTTATTCACCAGTAATAAACAGAATTCTCATAGAGCAGCAGTTTATTTGGCAAAAAAGGGTGCATAGCTATTCACTGCACAAGAATCACCTAATTAAAATCATTAGTGACTGTGAATTATTAAAGATCGTTGTCCATAGAATCTACAACATGGCAAATCAGCACAGTATTAAAGATCATGGTCCGTGGAGTCTACTACATGGCAAATCAGCACATTCTTAATGATTATGATTTGTTTGTTTGTTGATACGTATCCTTTTTTTTATGTGTGTTAAATCCACTGTTACAATGGCCAACTATACAATGCGACCACTGACCAGCTATATAGCCTCCTCACAGAACAAAAATGTCCATAGAACCACCACCTTACACAGCATTGTCAACATTTAACCCTTTGTGAGCCACATGTGATTTATTCACCAGTAATAAACAGAATTCTCATAGAGCAGCAGTTTATTTGGCAAAAAAGGGTGCATAGCTATTCACTGCACAAGAATCACCTAATTAAAATCATTAGTGACTGTGAATGAAGTCTAAGGCCCCGTTGCATAAAGCTTACCATTAATGGTAACAGCAATCAAAGGTAACTACCATGGTAACACAGCTCGTCAGCCAATCAAATTCAAGGTTTCCATAGAAATTGCCATCGGTAGCCAAGTTACCATTAATGGTAAGTTTTATGCAACAGGGCCTAGATTCAAGATTGCATACTACTAGGTTTTGGATGGGTTATCCACACGTGTGTTGCAAACGCAGAACTATGACTGTGAGATTGCATGTTATAGGTACTGCTGATCCATGCCAAGTTTCAAGACTTTTGTAACAGGGATCTTTTGTCTTAAAGACTTCTATTCTCGTTTTCATTGAGTTATCATACAGAGACATTTAATTTCATGTAACACATTCATTTGGGCCATGCAATCAAACAGGTAGTTCCACAAATTCAATCACATTTGATACAAGACCTGATAATGCAGTATTAAGAGCTCTTGAACAAGTTTGAAAACAACTCTGAAGACTGACACATGGCATTTAAACAGCAAAGTGACAGCAATTTTGAGTTGAATGTCAAGTTTAAAAACATGCTTTTTAATCTCATTTTGCAGATGGATTAAGAAACTCAAAAATTTCATAGCCCTCTCAGTACCATAAGAGCATGAAATGTAGAACAAGTCATTTGGCTTCTCCTAGCTTAAGCACTTAAAGGGTTGAATGTCAAACAACTTTAACACATTTACAAAATGACACAGTCAAATGATTTCAATATTTCAACAAATAATCCCATAAATCATAAATGTACAGATTTTTACTTCTTAGGAGAATTGATAATTATCGTCATTTTGAATTAAAATTGTTATCTCACCCGAGTCCGAGATGTTTTTGGATTGCCTCTTCCTCCTGGAGTGTTGTCCAAAGTGGGTTGGCTTCCGCTGCCTGGTGCTCCTTTTGATGGGGATCCCCTTGGGTATAGCTGCCCTGTCCGGGATCATCGACCCCGCATTGCCTACTGGGAAGTCCGCTGCCACAGGATTGGGTGTCTGTGACTGAGAAAGCTGCGACTCAGCCACGGCCCCTACCACAGGCTCGGCCGCCGCTTGGTTCTGAACAGGGTCTTGGTCCGTCTGCTCAGGGTTCCCCTGCGCATGTCGGCGATTAGTGGAGGCCTGCGCCTCTGTGGAACCTCCTGGAGGTTGTTCAACATCTAGGGTAGATACGTCCATGGGAGAATCACTGGAGTCTCTTGCCAAGGGTCTGATGTCTGCGGAACCTGCCTTTGCTGGAGCGAGTTTTGAATCCTTGGTCAGTTTTGACGTGTCTGTTCTCCTGCCTGTAGGTGTGCTGATGGGCTGTGCTTTGGTAGACGGAATATCCGATGTTGTGGAAGGCACCGATGCGCTACTCTCCGAGGCAGCGTCCCCTTCCTGCGCTTCCTGCACGCTGCTGGCTTCGGAAGTCCTCACCGAGTCTTCATCTTCGGGACTGGCTGCCATTTCAAAGGCATCCTCACTCTCAGCTTGGTCAGACAAATCGCCCATGAGTTCAACATACTCCTCTATACTGTCCTCATCATCATCATCACTGGCCACCTCACCGTGACTAGAACCCCTCGCTTTCTTGGAGGGAAAGGACTTTCTTGCTTTCATGATCCTGCCTGGACTAAGCATCTTGTCATTGGGCAGGGCTGCTGGATCTTTTGCTCTATCATTGGTATCAACCGTAAGGGGCTCCAAGCTTCTAGCAGCCACCTGACCCTCGGGCTCTACAGCACAAGGTTTCTCCTGCGATTTCTGAGGCTCCTTCCCTGCTCCAACATTGCTGCTTTCTACGCCCTCCTTCGCATCAGGGACCGAGCTGCTCGCTTTGTCGTTACCTTTAGGGTCACCGTCGTCCGATTCCTTAGACCTCGACACAGCGACTTTCCGCGCTGACCGCCGCCTCTGGCCCTGCTCGCTGTCGCTGTCACTTGCCTTATCATCTGCTGGTTTGATCAGCGGCAAGGGCGCTTCTCCGTCTTTCCCTGCATCTCCTGCCGCCGTGCTGGCATCACAAGGCTTCGGAGCCAGAGCTGCCTTCTCCCCCTGAGCAGCCATATCACCGTCGACACTGGGCGGAGTCTCCTTGGAAGGCCCACCGGGTTTCGTAACAACCTCTCCCTGAAAAGACACAGAAATGCAGACATTTAACCTTTTTGCTTTTTATGTGACTAATACAGAATTAAAGGATACGATTTTAGTTAATCTTTTGCCAATTCAGAGCTGTAATTTCTTTTCCCATTTCCTTTCTCTCGTAGATGGTGGACCTACACTACAGATTAAAGGAATTGGCAAGCATAAATGGAAAGCGAAGAAGGGAAGGAGCCGCAGTTTTGAACCGCGGTATATTTTGTCCTGTTCAGCATGACACACAATGCTTTAGCCTAAAAAGCATATTTCATGCTGAACTGGACAAAATATACCGCGGTAAAAACTGATTGATTTTTCATGTTTTACACGTTTTTCATAATTTTTTTTTTTTGACCTGCAAAGTGGCTTCCCTGTTTTCAAAGGTGCTGTATCCTTTTTACAGTCTAAACAGTTTCTAGCAAAAATTACAACTGGTATTCCAAGAACTTCTTTCAGAATATATAAAAAAAAAAAATTAACCTTTGCAATATTTCAAATTAAATTTAAATGCGTCATTTAAAAGAATCTACAGACCCTTGCATCTGAATTATTGCAATGCAAGTGACTCTAATAGATCAAAGCTATTATCAGCTGGGCACTTCTTGTCAGATTTGTTGGCAGATAATCATGGAAGATAAAATTAAGAATAACACAAGCTAACAGGCACATTTGAAACTGACAATCAGAGGCAAACACTGAATAATGCATACATGTTTTTTATGCTTTGTGTGAATTCCACATCACTGTTAAAGGGTTATCAAATTAGAAAAATAAGTTCCCATGATCCTTTGTAAAATTATCCACTAAAAACAAATTTCACAATCAGTGCCGGCAATGAAGTCTCTTTTTGATGAAAATGTGAAAATACGCACACCTCCAAGGGACGTCAGGAAAGTCAGTGCCGAGAAAAATGCATACAAAATGCCACAAAAGACTTCGCTGTCAAACTTAGATAGTATGTAAGTCAACAATAGACCATTTTCGTAATGTATTCACAACTTTCTCCCTAACTGCGTAGTAAATTGCATTCACCTGTATCTTGTTATTTAGGTTCAATGGATGGAATGCACTTTGAATCTATTAGATGTTGCTACTTGGACAAACCTCAGACAAGCTTTGGGGTTCCCATTGGTAACGTATTGTTTGAACGGCGTGAATAAAATGTACATACATGATGAAAAAGGTCTATTACAAATTATTGTTGACTTCCGTACAATCTAAGTTTAACAGCAGAGTCTGTTATGGCATTTTGTATGCATTCGACTCGGCACCGACTTTTTTGATGTCAACTAAACGTGTGCGTTTTTTTTAATTTTCGTCAAAATGAGACTATATTGCGGCAAACAAATGTGAAATTTGGTTTTAGTGGATAATTTTACATAGATTAGTGGAAACTCATTTTTCTAATTTACAGGTAGTAACCCTTTAAGTTTCACATTTCCTACACTGGATTATCATTACTGGACAAATCTGTTGGACTTGTTAGTCATATATATTGCTTTGTAGAATTTGTTTGTTTTTGATACCCTACTTTTACTAGCATCCTCTCCCCTAGCGCCGCCCCCCCCCCCCACACCCTCCACAATATGCATAAAAACACAACAGCTTGTATTCACAATAGTGGTTTGAACTTAGACTGCATACTACACCCAGACTAACTTAGAGCAGCGTAAAATAAATCATCTGATGCTGTCACAAAATCATTCATTTTCATCACAGAATTTGCTGCAATCACTGTGTGGACAAACTCAATATACCATAATGATTCCGAGAAGAAAAGCTATGCTATTGAATCAATAATAATGCTTTGTTTATTTGGCATCCCATAAAGTTAGTCCAGGTTTCGTACACTGTTTGCATTCAGACTCTGTCCAAAATATGGGCCAATGTACATAAAGAGAACTAGGGAGGGTTGGGAGGGGGAGGGGAATGGTGGGGGTAGGGGATTTACAAATTTACTGGTAGCAATAAATGCATACAATAATATTCCAATACACATAATAATGCACATGCTGTCCATTCACAAACACTCAACTGAACATAGCAACTACATGGGCTCCCTTGTAATATAAAGGATGTACTGAACCCTGCCGCAAGGATTAAAGTTAATCCACACCATTTCAATGGGCTTTTCAACACTAAGGTCAGAAACCATACACACTATACAACAAAGATGCCTAACCCCCTCTGCAGCTGATCAAAGCAACCGCTCCTCTCAGTTTCACACCCACTCAAACATACATACATACATACATACATACATACATACATACATTTGCATACATACCACATATTTGTAATTCTTTCCTCTGGTCTTCATTACTAAACAAGATGTACGCCGGCTGGTTTGTGAGCTTAAGAGTATTTATCTCACTGCACAGTACATAATGGTACTGAACATGGATTGAAGTTCAAATCCAGCTAGGCAGAAGAAATTGTAGTCTGTTTAGCAGCAGTAGAGTACATTAATGAATGAATTATTAAATGCTTCACTTGGACCAGGGGCCTACCATTCATAATACCTAGGCTCTGTGGCGGGACTTTCACAATAGATCCTACCACATGTGTACTGACCTCCCTGTCCCATAATGCTGTATACATGGTGTGTGTGTGTGTGTGTGTGTGTTTGTGTATCCATACACACAAATAACACCCACAGAGAGATGTCAATGGTACATACACACACAGATACACACACATGCCAGTGTATGAGCCAGTACTAGTAAGAGATGCGGCTCAACCAACACACACACACACAGACCCATGTGTACAGGTAGTGCTTGCATTTGATTCATACATGAATACACAGTGCTGTTTCCCCTGCCTGCCAAACAAAGACTGGTGAGGAAGTTGCCAATTTGAGGATCAGATCCCTACTCTGAGAAGGCCAGAATGCACTCCTTACATCTTCAACATGAAATTAGAGAGACTAATTTGGAGTGGAATCTTGAACCGACGATACCATTGGGTCCTTTATGACTTTGCCTATCAAATAACACCCAGTTTTGATGAAAAATTCGGAATGAAAGTCCCCAATGAGAGGGTATCTATGCCTCTGTCCAGCAAATTCCAACATTACCTGAAGCCAGATACTACTGCACTTGATATTAGGCACAACTAACATGACAAATTACATTCTACATGTATATGCATGCTTAGAACAGACAATGTACATATTCTACACAAAAAGTATATAAATCCCTAAAACCCATTTTCCCATTAAAATGCATGCATCGGAGATGCATTTACCCACAAATAAAGACATGTGTAATGTCACTGTTAACTACATGTATGTACACAAGATAGAACACTGCAGATTTGACAGTATGTGTGTGTGTGTGTGTGTGTGTGGGTGATAGATGGAAGATAGACAGAGAAAGGAAGAGAGAGCAAAACAGAATGAGTCAAAGAAATAGAGAAGAGAAATAGAGAGAGATTGACAGAGAACAAGAAAGTGAAGGTAAGGAAGGAAAAGAGAGAGGGAGCTTGTCGGTTGGGGGCAGAGAGCAGAATAAGAACGACTACTCATTTCAATCCCAACATTTCAATTCACCCAAATACCAGAGCACATAAGTTGAGATTTGACCAACCATCTTATAAAATAATTATTTTCGCTCAGTGATTCAATGTTTGTTCTTGTGGCCTGCCACGTAATTAGTTCTACACATCATTTCTCTTCATGCAGTCAAATACCGGTAGTTTTGCATCCTTCCATGTATACATCCACAAAAACTACTCTTGCTAGCGGTGTTAATGCCAAATGGTTCATCTATTTATAATCAAGTGGTTCGTCTACATGTAGGGTCAAAGTTGAAATTACACAGAAAACTCTGAATGTGGTCCATCTCTTTAGCAGAAAAACTCAAATCCTGTGATACATTACATGAACTAATGAACAATAGGAACAGCAGAATAAGGAATATGGTTAAATAGGACACTAAACTTTAAATGAGGCATGGAAAACAGAATACTTTGTAGTTTCTGAGGCTCAAATTCTTTTTAAAATGCAAAATAAGAGTTGCAACTAACAATGATCATTCCATTTATCCTTTGAATAATAAGAAACTTCAGATGAAAGGCATGAATTTAATTTAGTCGACAGCGATTTGCAAAATATAATTTTCAATGCAAGGGTCACTGCGTATCAGACTATAATTTTTTATGATTCGACTCAAAATCAAGTTGAAATATAAAACTCAATATCGTTTTAGGCTATGTAAGCATGCAACGAATGGACACAAATTTAACCAGAGAATATGTTCTTGAGCCCAAAGGGCAAAATTTCAACCCATGATGCAATATGCCTGCATGCCAGACTACTGTATACGAATACTGTATACAGTATGCCTGTATTTTTTTTTAAATTGAAATAAAAAAGGCAATCATTTGTCAAACTTTTCTTATTCAATTTTTACCAAAACAACTCTTAACGTCCTTTCACCCTTTTTAACACTTACTCCCTGTATCTAATTTCCCCTCGGGAGCTTTGGTCTACAAGAATTCAATAATTCTTGTACTTGTGGTCATTTTGATAAGCATGTACATACAGGTGTATCCTTCTCTTACAGTCCGATTTCATGAACATAGTGAATTAGACAGCCTTATTTTTACGTTCAACCTCAACCAGTTTGTTACTTTGCCTGCATATATGCGGGCTGGCTTTTCTCCACTCAGATACTGGGCAGGGCGATACCTGCATAATCTGCTATACACATAATCCATGCCAAAACTGTTTGGTTATTGCAGTTCTATGGTAAATGTTTTCATCCTAATTGGACCATGGTTTACGGAGCCCCAAAGTCTAACCGTGAGCAACGGGTGTAAGGGATAGTTCACCCTCAAGTTTAATTGGTTTCAATAAAAGCAGAAACACAAAAGAAACAGAGAAGTGAAGGGGCAGAAATCCGTCAAAGAATGAGAAAGGAATGATCTTTTGAAATGTCAATTTTGTGACTTTACGTGCGAGGTGCTCTCCCATATGTTGTGTGTTCTATGATTTCATAAGTTGCCCTTTTTCTGTTTTTGATAAAGAAACAATTTCTTTTCATGGAGGTATGTGTATAAAAAGACATTTGTCTAGTGATATATCGAATGCACAGGTCAAATAATGCATATCTTTTTGAGAAAATGGACGTATATAAAAATAAATTGTACACAACATATGGGAGAGCACCTTGCACGCATCACAAAATCAGTATTTAAAACGATCATAACTTTCTTATCCTTTGATGGATTTTCATCAAACCTTCACTAAATGTTTCTTTTATATTTCTGCTTTAATTGAAACCAACTCAATTTCCAGAAGGACTATCCCTTTAAACTCTATTTCTAACTACTTTTATCAAAACATGTTAAAAACTTTTCAGCCGTGTTTTCGAATCCAACTCAAATTTCTAATGTTTATTTTGAAAAACATGTACAATGTATGTTCTATTTTATTCACGTCACAATTTCAATTAATTGGAAGGCATAACTTATGTGGTTGTTGATATTCACTGTTTCAAATCAATAATAACTGTATTCTTTCATTAATGACTTTACTTCCTGTTTCGATTGTTTCACTGAACACAAAAGAGCAATAACAAAACAAAATACCAATTTGCAGTGTAAGTATAGAGCAAAACAGATGATTATTTCACCTCTAAATTGGCAACACTATTTTGGTTTATATCTTCATTGTAAAATGGAATAAACATTCCATTGTAAATGGTCAAATAATGCATATCTTTTTGAGAAAATGGACGTATAAAAAAATAAATTGTACACAACATATGGGAGAGCACCTTGCACGCATCACAAAATCAGTATTTAAAACGATCATAACTTTCTTATCCTTTGATGGATTTTCATCAAACCTTCACTAAATGTTTCTTTTATATTTCTGCTTTAATTGAAACCAACTCAATTTCCAGAAGGACTATCCCTTTAAACTCTATTTCTAACTACTTTTATCAAAACATGTTTAAAACTTTTCAGCCGTGTTTTCGAATCCAACTCAAATTTCTAATGTTTATTTTGAAAAACATGTACAATGTATGTTCTATTTTATTCACGTCACAATTTCAATTAATTGGAAGGCATAACTTATGTGGTTGTTGATATTCACTGTTTCAAATCAATAATAACTGTATTCTTTCATTAATGACTTTACTTCCTGTTTCGATTGTTTCACTGAACACAAAAGAGCAATAACAAAACAAAATACCAATTTGCAGTGTAAGTATAGAGCAAAACAGATGATTATTTCACCTCTAAATTGGCAACACTATTTTGGTTTATATCTTCATTGTAAAATGGAATAAACATTCCATTGTATATTAACAAAAACATCGACAAAAAAATATTATTCCAAGCAATAATTATGCGAATTTGATGAGCACGATTTCAAACTTCTTAGATTTGCTGATCATTCCACCTTTATTTTGCTGTGACATCCTTCCAAAGGTCAAACATATCACTAAACAGCAAAATTTTATTATCTTGCACTGAAATATATACCTTTTTATTTGCCTTTTTGCTTATTCTGAATACTCCCTATCAAAATGCTGAGCTTCAAAGCACACATTTACAGTACTTGGTCCTGAATGAGTTTAAAAGGTCTCAGGGCCATGCATGACGTGAATCATTGATAGAAAAATCAAGTTTTCTCATGCGTTTCTTTTTCAATTACCCTGAGCCCCGAAATAATTTTGACATCCTTACAGGCTGTATTCAGAACAGAGGTTTAATGCAAACAATATAGCGAACCTATACTAACTTTATGGGACACAAAATAAAACTACATGAAACATTAATGATTGATCCAACATTATTCAATTTTGTCCTTGGAATGACTAAATGGTATAATGAGTTTGTCCACATAATCATCATCATCATCATCATCATCATCATCATCATCATCATCATCATCATCAAAAGACTGACTAGTAATCAAGCAGAATTTGTCTTTCAAATTTGCGATTGATCGCAAATCTGAATGTTACGGGGCCCAGAAGTACACGGTCATAGTTAGAGCCACAATGCATGTGTAGAGTGTACATGAAGAGAAAAAGTCCACTACAGATTGAAGAATGGTCTTATTTCTTTGCAGGAGTTACTATTCAAAGGCGATGCCATGAAGCAGACACTGCTATAAACCATGCAGTCTATTATTCAAGTTTCATTGGGGCTACTTTTAGTATAGAAGGTACTAAATTGCTGATTCCCTGCAACTTTGTCAGACCAGTATATACCTATGCAACTATAACCAAGGATTCCTAATCATGTGGATCGGGGGGGGGGGGGGGAGGGGGAAATGCTTAAAAGAGCCCCAAAAAATTCCCATAGACGCAATGTAAAATTGTAGCCAAGCTAGCCAATGTGCTCAAAAAGTAGCCCCCGAAAATTCTGAACTAACATTTTTTCCCTCATGTGGAGTACCAACAGCCATTTAATTAGTCTTCATCGTACTCTCATTCACATTGCAAAAGAGGGCTTTACATCAAATTTCTCTTTGATCTCACGTTTGATACCACAGACTCTCTGGATGATATTTGCTTGGATTGGACACATATAAACAAAAAAGGGGGAGCAGAAGATTTTGTGTAAAGATATAAAAGCCTAGACGATTGTACAGTGTGGAGACATATTACTAACAACACATCTATACAGATTCAATCAACAAATTTTGTTCCAATAAGCAATACTGGCAATCAATGTGATTTCAGGTTGCCATAGAAAAAGTGTCTACTTCACCCTGTTCTGAAACATATTCCATTATCAAATTACTCTTTATCTGTGAGATATTTTCCTTTCGGATAGGTCACACGAAAAATGTGCCTAACCACAGCCAAGCTAGTGATTTCATCAAGAGCAGTATCAAATATCAAATTCGCTCATCCACATATGCTAGATTACAAGCAGTGTATGACCAAACTACCAGTTCATCAGTTGAAATACACGCACGTTTAGGAATATCCATGCCCTGCTGTAAAAACCAGATGGACACGACATATGTGTAATTACATATGCATTGCATTGTTCTCAGCAGCTGTCGGTCATGAATAAATATGTGGTGGCTTCAAACCTTGTTCAAAGGGATTAATATCCATTTCTTGTACATTTTTTATATAACTTAGAATGACAAGGACCTAGAAACCTTAAGAGGATGATTATGTACATGTACATGTATCACATATTTGTGCAGGAAATGTTACACAATATACATTTATTTTTTAAATGGACAACAGTGCTCAACATAGTCTCTGCAGCTAACTGAATTAGCATGTGATATTCTTCTCCTTTGGGTTGAATGCAATGGAAAATTTGTTGCATTTGTTTCTTAAAATAAGGCTTGACAATTACCTTCCACCCATGAGAATGGTCTACAATCTCCTGGAAAGACATGTTTCACATTTTTATGCAGGAAATCTTATAAAATGTACATTGTAAATTAGATAATCATACATCTAACCAGGGATGTGTTATGGAAGGATATGAAGCAACTTTCTTCCTTTGAACCCATGTGCCAAGCCGCTGAAAAGTTATGTGTTCTCAACGGGTGCTGTTCAGGTGTTTGAACAATTATGAATATGATTGTGTGGCAACGGCTTCTCGGAGAGGACGAAAGAAATTTACAGTCTCATTTCGCTTGTCCCGTTCTGTTAATACTTCCATGAGCATAACAGGTATCAGCAAACACAAATAAACAAGTTTTTCAAGTGAAATATCTCTGTTTCACGCAAACACACACAAACGCCGTTAATGATAATACACAGCTTAATATATCATTTTGAGAGTGGTTGAATCCCCCAGATGCACAAGTTGTCGGAAAGTGAAGAAATTGGCCAATTTTGTAAGTAATAAAAATAGCTTATATGTCCGATTTTTAATGATTCCTCAATACTTTTCAAAACAAAAGCAGAGTAAAGGATCTGTCATTATCTGCCGTTAACTTCCTTAAAGTTTGCAAACAAATTTGTCAAAAACAAAACGTCTACAGACAAATGGGAAATTAAAGAAATTTCTTTTCAAGTTGACATCAGCTAAATGTCGGCACGGCACATGGAACATCAAAGCATTGTCATGATTATGGAATGCTTTTGGCATTCATGAGCACGCTTTAGAACCCATACAGATGTTTGAATATATTATGCTCGAGTTTCTACTCCTTCGTAACACCTCCCTGATCTAACCCATGTAAATAGTAAGAATAGCCCCTAATATTTTTCTCCTGTAGTGTGAATGTACTTGATAGTTCACCATGTTTGTTTCTGAATTCCAGGCTTGGAATCTTCTTGCCAATAGTCTTAAATTCATGTATTGTCCAGTTTAGAACCTTGCTGAAAGTTATTTGCCCTCAAATGATCCACATTTGGAGAGATTAGTGATTTAATCACAGATCCTCCAAATGTACGGGCCGAACAATTTGAGGATTTGTGATTTAATAACTAATTATTCCAAATGTGGATCATATGAGGGCAAATAACTTTCAGCAAAGGCTCTAAAATGGACAATACATGAATTTAAGACCATTGGCAAGAAGATTGCACACGATCAGCATTTGAAGGTTTTTTTGTCTTCCAAGTACAGTATATGCCCTTTAATGTAGGCTCTCAGATATGGCAGCTCTACACTTTGTAGGACAAAATCAAAAAGGGACCCATTCAAATGTTGTCTGTGTTTCAACAAAAGACCACATTCTCAGTGTTTCATGATGTACTTGTGCCACTTATGAGAAATGATAGGAAAACAAAATGGCTACCATTAACAGATCCACTTCATATCCATGTGTGTGTGTGTGTGTGTGTGTGTGTGTGTGTGTGTGTGTGTGTATGTGAGTGTGTATGT
The DNA here is from genome assembly GCA_963669155.1 of Arbacia lixula. NCBI lineage: Eukaryota > Metazoa > Echinodermata > Echinoidea > Arbacioida > Arbaciidae > Arbacia > Arbacia lixula. Next base: position 9,877,180 of record OZ022588.1, read on the forward strand.
GTATGTGTGTGTGTGAGTGTGTGTGCATGTGTATGCTATGTATGTACAATGTGCTCTGTATGTATGTGTGTGTGTGCGTGCATATACATGCATATTGTGTCTGTGCATGAGTATCTATGCTTTCCTGTGAATACACAGGCAATCATGGATACACAAATGTACACAAAAAATATGATCCAGTCATGACCAAAATGCATTCCCCCCCACTGCTAAACGCCTGCCTACCGCTATTCTTTGAAGATGCTGAATCATTTTTTTTTGGGGGGGGGGGGGGGTGAGGGAAGGAGCGCTAAGGCGGCATCACAGAGTCTGTACAAGCTGCTCAAAGTCACAACACTATGTACATTTACCATGGTAAAAAACATAGACTGGAATGTACATGTATGTACATACAAACACATTAAAACACACACATAATCTTAGGCACGTAGGGAGTACATGTATAGAAGGTTATGGACAAATGGACCCACATATTGATCAACAGTACAAAGGACATGTTGCCAATTTGAAGACTGATCTCTACACTTTGTTACTTTGACAGCATGGGGCAAGCCATTTTCAAAGCTTATGCGTGTTGTTTCCTTGCTGAAAAAAAGAAGCAAATTCGTACATAAATATACCCTGTATGTGATATGCAAGTACATGTACATGTAGAAGATGGCTGGCAATGCTCTGCTGATGTGTGAAGATTTATGCCATGCAAGATTGATTGAGCTAACCTGAACATGTACGTCACACACAGAGTCTATGAAGGCCTAGTTAATTTGTCACACAGAGAGAAACTATAAAGGCCCAGTTATTTTGCTCCCCATAACGCCCTATGAGTATGTGTATAAAACGAAGCCCCAGGGCCCTGCATGATCAATATTCTTTTCCATATTTTTAGGCCCAGAGACAGATTATGAAGGCCCACTTATTTCGCCCCCCAAAACGGCCTATACATATATGTGTATAAAAAGCCATCCAAGATGCCTGCATAGCATTCCAATATTCTTTTTCATATTTCTATGCCCCATCTTATGAAGAGTAGCAAGTGATCTGAATCAATAGAAAGTCTAATACATTTATTTCTAATCTACAGGGTTACAATTGGTATTAATCACAAGTCCAGTTGTGATCAATTGCACAACTTTAGAAGACAGGGCCCAGTTCCTACTAGGGTAGTGAATATCCCTCTCACAGGCAAACTCAAATGCTCAAAAACATTGCCTGAACCGTAAGTATACCATATACATACATGTTGGTGCAGTTTGCGTAACGTAACGCTAAATGTGATTTATTTATTTATGTATTTATTAAGTCTTTTTTTAAACAGGGTAGCCCCATCAGTGAGCTTGGCACTGTTCTCCCTGGAGGCCGTGTGTACAAATAACACAATAATACATACACTGCAGTAACATGAACATAGATTATACAAACAAATGCTGTATGCCAAAATGCAACATAGATCAAATGATGTGGATACAGAGCTCAAATACAGCAAGAAAAACTCACTGCTTTGTAGTTTGCATCTAAGGATCACCCTTTTTATTAAAGTGCTAAGTGATGTTTTTTAGAGTTATTCTTTTCATTTGCCAATTTGCTGCAAAATCATGTCTTATCACAAAGCAAACAAAAAATGTTCCAGATCTGATTAAAGGTAGCCCATCCCTTTTGCAGACCTAATTCTGAAAGTTCCCTGACTTTGTCATCATTTGAGAGAGAATGGCTTTATAACCTTTCACTGGAATCGACAAAGCGTAATATTCAAGGAAAAAAATCTTTGATAATTGATCAAGCTTTCTTTTTTCGTACCATGAAAAAATTTTGTACCACAAAAATATCCGTAATTTCTAAAAATAAAATCAATATTTTCATTTATTTTACGGGAGTTATAGTACCTCTGACCTTAAAATTTCACAGGTGGTATCCGAAAGATACGTGCCAAATATGTGCGAACTTTCATGAAGTTTGCAGATGTTTGTAAAAGGGACGGGCCATCTTTAAATTGCTTTATAAATAGTGATGTTCAACATCAATTTGTCAATGCATGTGTCTGTAGGACCTGCCTAAGAATCCACATGATATATTAAGGTCAATTTAAACCTCATGGTGTTCAAAATCATTATCAAACTCCTTAATTCTTAGGGGAGGTTCTTAACATAATTCTTATAAGAACTGTGGTATTTACACAATTTCAAATTTAAGGTGTGCAAAAGGGATACGCCCCTTTAAACATGTATTTTTGTTATGAAGTCGTAGTTTCAAAAAGTCGCCCTCAAATATCAAAATAATTGCCCCCCCCTCCAAATATTGCTTAATTCAGATCCCATCTGGGTCATTCCATGGGGTTGGGGAAATTTTTGTGACATAACACAACTCCAAATCCAAATCTTTTTCAAACCAGGCAAATATAGTCCAATAATGGCATGAGCAAAAAAAATGGGGTCCCATCCAGTGTTATTTCTCAAAGACCATGGCATATTGCAATTTGACTTATGACCATTTCTTGTCCATGTAAAAATAATATGATGTCCATGTAAAGAGAAAAGAGAGCAATTTTTCATTGACAGCTCAAAACTTAACCACATCTGAATTCTCCCTATCGCATATAGCCCTCCGAATCTGAACGTGTGTGGCGCTCTAATTATTTTACCTTTAATTCTTGGGATACGAACTTCCGGTCCACGTACATCCCATACAATAGGGACCACGGTTTCCCACTAATTTTATGAATTTTAACTCTAAAGGTAACCCTGACCCTTACCCTAACCCTAAACCTAATTCTATCCCTAACCCTGACCATAACCTTAACCCTAGATAAATTGTTCACTGATTAATTCATAAAAAAAAAGCGATTTCTAGATCACTTTGCGCCGACAACAAACTCTTACCGGAAGTATATGTTCCAAAAGCAATCGATCAGATATCGGTATCGCGAGGTGATATCGCTGGATATCGGCTATATGCGATAGGGAGAATTGATCTTCATGGTGAACTGCAAAGGTTAATCCCTACGCTACATGGACATTCCATGAAAACTTTGCCCCAACCCCATGGAATGACCATCTCGAACTTGGCAACTCCCCTTCGATTGCTGGTGTTTTTTTAAAGGCACCTTATAACTATGGGAATGAGAGTGTGGGGACATGCAGAGCTGCCAACTTTCTTGCATACATTTTGGTATTCTGCTGTCTTTAAAAGAAGTATTCTGAGAAAAATGAAGTCAGCATTTTCCCATGGAATGAAATCAGACATTGAGCTCATAAGCTTGGTTCCAAAAATTCAGTATTTTCAGTTTGTCATACCATCTGTTGGATCACATGTTTGTATTGAATGTAAACATACTTTTGACTGAACAGCTGCATACATGTATCTGCACTGAAGGGCAGGGCACTATGGCCCATATTCTAACTGGGCTTAACTTGTAAAACGTACTAAACCAGGACAAATTTAAAGAGCACAAAGTGGAAACTGTAAATCATTATTCTATCATCATATCAATGATTTTGTCTACAAAATCACTAAGGTTACTGATTTTATCTACATAATATAGGGAGTGATTGAAATCACCCACTTGTGGGATGCTAGGGACAAAATCAGATGAGTTATCTTTGAACCCCACAATGTTAGTCTGGGCTTGGTATGCATAGTACAGTATGCGTACGATGTAAGTAACACCACTGTTACAAATACAGGCCTACATGTAGAATCATGTCTAAGAGTACTGCATTTAGCAAGTCTAACTTTCCACAAATCGGAACTTGTGGACAATTTTGCGAGTGGTTAAATTTGCGATTGTGGAGTACTTTTACTATTAGTACATGTGCGTGAGCACATTGTATTCAAATTTTTGCGTGTTGTTAAAATCGCGAATAGCACCCGACTAGCAAAATTCGCGAAAATAAAAACCCTCAGAGGTATGGCAAATACAGTATAGCCTAAAGCTACCCAAATTGGGATCTCATCAGCAAATTTGTGCTTGCAACCCAGCAGAGATTTGCCTAAGTTGTTAAAATAAAACCCTTACTAAATTAACAGCTTATAATGTATTACACATAAACCATACTGGTATATACAATATGTGCATGTAGCCAGTCATACATGTGGGTTGTGTGCACATCATTAGTGTATATAGGTTGGGCTATCTATAAACAGTACACTGTACATACAACATGTAGGGCAGCTAGGTCATGCTGTCATGTACAGTACTGTGTACATGATTAAAATATGGGGCATTTTACAGTGCCTTTTCAAAATTGAAGATTTAAGATATAAGAAATGTGAAGTTTGTCTTCCTGCCTTATAAATTACAACAGGAAGCAAAATATATGCCAGCATATGTTCAACATTACACATGGGGAATTTTTACATTGCCTTCGGGTATAAATTTGACGTTTAAAGACAAAGTTTGTATTCCTGTATATGTGAATTGCAACAGGAAGCAACATATGCCTGTGAAGAATATTTTCACCAGTATTGTCCATGTGTATAACATGAATTATTAAGCAGATGGAATCGGTGATAACCTATTCAAGTGCAAATTATTACATTTAAAGGAAGAGGGGAGTTAAACTTCTATAAAACTCTTATCTACCATTCTTTTTGACATGACAGAACCTCCTCAAAATGTGTTTGTTTTTTTTGCATTATCACAATCTAAAGATTCACGTGATCATGAAAGGAAGAGCTGCCTATATTTGACAATCTACCAACAGATGGTGTATGCTGCCAAATGCAACTTGAAATATGGTGGACTACCGCAGTTCCTAAAAGTTCATTGCTGTAATGGGGGATTTGAAGATCATTTGTTAAAAACAAATTTTATACACCAAATAGTATCAAACACTCTTTAATTTGGGGAGATACATGAACAGTCAAACCTGCATGGCACGACCACTCAAGGGAAACGAGTGTTTCATGACCAGGTAGTCTCTGTATGTATGTATGTATTGGTTGGCACTCGGCAGCCATTTTGGATTTTGGGAAGCACATGTAAGTAGACTAGACTATTCCTAGCTCTCTTCCTCATATGAAAGCACAACTCTTGTTGTTAGCCCTATTGATGTCAATAAAAAAAATGCAAATGTTAACAAACAAAATGTTAACAAGACAAAAATGTCCATAAAAGACAGAAAGCGAATAATTTTTCAAGGATAAATTCATAGTGCTTGCAGTCTTTTCAAAAGTAACAATTGGTGACAAAACAATGAATTCTTATATTTTAGTGAACAAGACTTTTTTTGTTATCGTGGCGAGATGCCATTGACACCGTGTAGAATATGTGAGGCTTTGCGCTAGCATCAATCATAATCCTTGTTTAAACAAAGGTTTCATAATAATGCAAACTTAACTTCACCGGCATGCCACATGTATTATCCCTGAAATGTGTGGGCAACACCCCATTTGGAGAAATAATGCTTGTAAAAAGTTCTTTATTGCTTAGATTTTTAGATCTGTCAGAGTTTTACGGCAAATAGATTTCATTCTCAGGCCAAAAGGAGATTAAATGCGCAATCATTTCACGGTGAATAGCTATTGAATTGCTATGGACCACACTGGAATTTGTGGTTGTTATACAGACATTTCTACATATCTGTGGTCACTGGTCAAGTTGTAGGTTGAATACAGGGAATTCAACATGCAATTTTTCAGGGGAGAAATCATGGGTTGGTGTTATGAGCCTGGGGTCGTTCTAGGTTTGACTGCATTAAAATAGTACTATGACATGTATGAAGTACATGTTTGTATATAAACAGGATGGGGATAATTCTCGATATCGCAAAATACAGGGAAACCCCGTTATAACGAGCACGGGTATAGCGAGAACCCTGTTATTACGAGGACATTTATTGGGGCCCGATTTTTCTTCCATAGACCTCCGTGTATTCTGTTTTCATATAACGAGATCGGCTATAGCGAAATTTCTGCTATAACGAGGCAAATTCCCAGCCCAAGAATAAGGAAAAAGAAAAGAAATCAACCCCGTTATTACGAGCACTCCTTTACAGCCACGCCGCGCATGGAGGGAAATGCAACAACAGCACACAGTCAAGCAATTTTCTTTGCGCCGTTAAACACTGATCACACACACCGTGCAAGTATCCACACACACACACAGCCACACATGCATACATGTCCACATTACGTGCGTGCGGTACTGTCTCTGCCAGAGCCGTATCTCTATACAGCTAGCTCTGGGTACTGCATGCCCCCGTGAAGTCACGCATGCACATGGCGCCTCTACACACATGCGACACCGCGCGTGTACGACCGGCCGTGCCTGGAGATTGCGTTCAATGATCATTCATTGCATACACGCGGTCATGCCAGCAGGCACGGCCGGGTAAATGAGCCTCCCCGCTGCTTCATTAATTTTGTCGGTAAACGGAGGCGTTGGAAATATCATTTATTTACGTTTCCAACAGTGCTGTAAGATATTTTAGTGAATTGTTAGCCAGTGAATTCAATTTAGAATGCTTGCAAAGCCATTAAAAGATTACAGTACTAACCTTAAATATGTTATTATTTGTGTAGTCCTATATATGCATTTTTTCTGTATGTATTGATCACGTACTGGTATAGCGAGCAATCGGCTATAGCGAGGAAAAAGTGTGGGTCCCGATCCCCTCGTTATAACGGGGTTTCCCTGTATAAAATATCACAACGCATGGCCCTTGAACACTTTGTGAATTTTTTCTGTGTTAAGTGGTGAACATGACGATGGGCTGACCCTAAGTCAGAGTGAGGGGTTAAAGGGCATATGCTGTACTGGGAAGACAAAAAGCCTTCAAAAAGGTGATCATGAGCAATCTTCTTGCCAATGGTCTTAAATTCATGTATTGTCCATTTTAGAAACTTGCTGAAAGTTATTTGCCCTAAAATTATCCACATTTGGAGTAATCAGTGATTAAATCACATATCCTCAAATTGTTCGGGCCGAACATTTCAAGGATTTGTTATTCAATCACTAATTATTCCAAATGTGGATCACATGAGGGAAAAAAACTTTCAGCAAGTTTCTAAAATGGACAATACATGAATTTAAAACCATTGGCAAGAAGATTTCTCACGATCATCTTTTGAAGGTCTTTTTGTCTTCCCAGTACAGCATACTCCCTTTAAGCTCCCTCTGCCTCCCTAGCCGTCTTTCTCTACTCTGTCTTCACACTTTTACTTTTCTCCCCTATCTCACCTTTTTTTTGAGGAATCCATGGTATGCTAGGGTTGTTTAAGTATGATTAGGTAGGTAGGCTATAGGCGCCTGCCCCCTGGAATGACCAAAAACTTCAATGGTGTCAATGTTTGAGTCTCTGACCCTTATGTTGACGGGAATGGCGTAACCCCGCACTTCTGTACGGGAGCATACTGATGGATTCGCTTCTTAACCGTCAGACATGGATCCTGCTACTATAAAAAAGAAGTAATTGCCTTGTACATGAACATTAAATCTGAGAACCAAGGTCATATAAGCTGGCATTTTAATCTATTTGTTGCCTTGTTCTTTATTTAAAAGAGGTAATTGCCTTGTAAATGAAGGTTATCTAGAATATGAGGTTTTACCTTCACATTTTTGCAAAAGCTAGGGGCGCTGCCCCTGAACCTCGCTGGGGGCTTCACGGCCCCTAGACCCCTGCTGCTTTTTGGGAAGTAACCGCCTGTGAATGACGAGCTACGTGCTATAAAATGAATTAGCAAGAACCCTGTACAGGTCAGCAAATTCAGCTGAAAAGCTGATAGCATCACGTAGGGTGATATTTGCGATGTTGAGAATTCCCCCATTACATTCCCTTCAGACTAAGCCAACGCCCCTTAGTCATAATCAAGTCATTGGGGATGCTTTGTTAAATATAATGTATTAACATTTACAAGAATGTGTCATGCTTTGAAATGATTTTTCTCATTGTGTGGACTATTCATATGGGATCATTAGTTTTGTTAAGGGCTCATCAAAATAAGAGAATGCTGGATACGATCACAAGTGGAATATTAGTTCTTACTGCTTAGTGAACCCCACACCCCAAACTCTCTCTTTCACTGTACATTCATGTACATGTACACACAACCACACACACACACACACACACACACACACACGCAAATAACACACAAACATATAATATATATTTGTGAACACATTCATCCTCACAATACCTGCACACGTAAATGCAGTGACCTTACACAAATACACACACACACACACACATACATTTGAGACACACGCAGTCACTAACAAATACTCCCACACAATTAACAAACACTCACTCACAAACTTGTAAAACTCGCACAAACACTCACACAAGTATATGATACACAGGCATATATTCGTGTATAGATTTGTACATTCATCCTCACTGTGACCTTACACAAATATACATACACACACACACACACACATTCGCGACACACAGAGACACTAAAACATACAAACACAACGATAAACACACACTCACTCACAAATAGACACACTCGCACAAACACTCACATAAAGACACATAAAGCGGGCAAAAGTGGCCATATTTGTAAGTTTAAAGATGCTGCATCCAATTACAGGAAGTGACATGTCAAATATACTGCCCGGTATAACCATGGACTTATCATGGATGGACTGCGCTCGAATAGACTTCCTTTGATCTATGAGGTCCGCCACCTCATACAAATTCAAGACATTCAGGTGTTTTAAACAATTAACTGTATTTCTAATTAGGTAGTGCCTTCCTCTGAATAACACAAGAAAATCTGTTTTGAGAAGAATGTCAACCGTTCAGCCTTCGCTGGGAGCTCGTAGCTGTTCTTTTCACACACACTGTGAATTAGTTTTGGGGTGAGCAAAGGGAACTTTTGAAAAACTTTTAGAAAGAATTTGGTCCGTAAATTTTTCGGACACCTCCGCACACGATATTGAGGTTGTTTCCATGAAAGATGAAACATTCAATAAACGATTAACAAGATATTCTTAAGAAAATATGATTCAGAAATGTGCAATATGGAGGCATTTCTCTGGCATGTTTTCTGCAGTACTCTCCTTTAATCGCAAAAACGAAGCAACAACATAATCTAAAATTCACAGAATCGTATCTTTATAAGATGTAATACTACTGCACATTCAGTTCATGAAGTGGTTCTGAAATGTTCTGCGCATACAGAATATATATTCCTCAAAATGCATCCTATATTTTGTCATGCGTGTTTGGCGGCGGATCTCCCTCGATCAAAGAGCCAAACACATCAAATATTCCATTGTGATATCAATGCACGCGACTGCTGTAGGAATAAATTACACTTCGTGCTGACTCCATTCCTTACACCTCTCTGATTAAACAAAACATTGCAACAAACACTGTGAATCATTGAAAATCAAATTGCTGAACTTAGATGCACTGCTGTGCACAAATGGAAGATCCATGTATGTGATAGGGGAATGTCAAAGTAATTGGCCCCAACTCCAGCTTTCATTCTTCCTCACCCTATTTTTACAAAAAAAAAAAAAAAAAATTAATGAAACATTTTAATTTTCAAGCTTGACTGTTAACATCTTTAATTAAGAATGACTATTCCATTTCAGCCATTCCACAGAAATGTCAAATGAGTCACACGTTTCATGTCACAAAATTCGCAAACAAAACTGAGAAATTATTGGAGCTGAATCAATTACTCAATCAAGTAAATCAATTATATATACCCTGAAATATGACTCGTAAGACACAGCATTTGTGACCCTCGTAACACTTGGAATGGCCCATTTGCACAAAATACACATTTCACAAAATATTTATATGGGATGTCAATCTTTCATTTTAAAACTTGTGACGAATGGCTGCTAAACATTGGGCAGTTTTGTGTGCTTGCAGTATGATACAAAGACATGGAAGATATTAATTCAACATCTTGGGGGCTATTTTATTGGCCGTTTGGCTACAATTTAACATTGAATCTGGAGGAATTTGGGGGGCTCTTTTAACATTTTTCATGGCTCTTTTAAGCATTTCAGGAACGGAATCGCCCTGAGCTCCCGTGTATTTTTTTTTCACTGTACAAAGATATATGATAATATTAAATAACATCAGTAGGCTAATCCTTCTGCTTTTTACATTAATATCAATCGTATTACAAGCAATCATTGATGACTAAGACCTTTTCAGAGCAAAAGATAACACTACTTTAGCATTCAGTTGGCAACACTTTATACAAAATCATATTCTACATGTATACATTCCATTGTAAAATTCTATTCATGTTAGAACAATAAAATTCAGAACTGTAGTTATGCCAATTTGAAGAGCAAGAGTGAAATGTTACATGTATGTTGCCAATTTGAATATTACGATTTACGAGAATATCTTTTTCATCACAATTACATGTAGGCAATACTAAATGGCATGAAATGGTTATCTTGTGCAGATATTTACGTTCAAGATTTCATTTGATGGATCTTTTATCCTTATGAATTCTTGATATAAACTTATACCCGGAAATTGTGTGAAATAATGTTTAAAAATGTCTTAATTGCTATAATAAGCCATGTATGGACATGGGTAAGACTGATGTGAACATATCACATTTAAATTAAAATCAATTCAAATAAACAGATAAAACAGATAAACAGATTACCATACATCTGACATCTGAGACTGATGACATAAAAATATTCTCACACACCCTCACATCAACCTTTCCTTCTCACTGTCCAAGGCAAACTTGCACATTTCTTTCAAGCATATATAATAAAGCATCCAAGTTCAAAGGTAAATGATAAGGAGGTAAATACCACCTACAACACATCATACAGTGTATTTCCATATATCATATTACTAACATTTATTTTCGTCTGGTCTTGCTTTAAGTCATAATTTCATATGGTAATTGAAAAAACGTGTTGACGTAAAAAAAAAGAAAAAAAGAAAACAAGAAATAACCTAGATTCTAATGTTACACGTCTTACTAACGCTATTCCAAATGAAATTATATTTTCTATTAATTGCATTAGATCCAAACTTTAATCTTTGTCTTTTTCCATTCATCATAAATAATCACATGCAAAATGTTATATCGCAATTGCAAATGGACAGAAAAGCCTTTAACTGAAAGGAATACCGGCATGTTAGCTTACAAAGAACATGACTTTCATACATTCGTGTTGTACAAACATCTCTCCTTCAGAAAGGTGCGTCGCAGCATCATCACATTCACGGTTCACTCGTCCAGCGCTGGCCCCTAGATCACCCCTTCGCAAACACACAGCTAACATAGCTCGCGCCTCGCACAAGCTTGCAGCCTAGCTCGCGCAGCAAGCTCACACATAGCATAGCACAACGTTAGAGCTAGAGCCAACGTGAGCTTCGCAAGATCTGCACTTGTCTTCTGGGCTTGCGCACTCGCGCTAGCGCTAGCGCTGCTGATATACAACCACGTAAAAAAACACGCGTTCTGACGAACACGATCCGAAGAGATCAAGTGGTCGTAAGAAGCAGAATTTCTCCTATTCATCCACTAACATCTCACACCAGACAGAATTACAGCATCATCAACTCATATTCTACGAAAAGATATACCCGATTACCATGAAACTCGTGCATTAGCGTAAAATACCGATTTTTCACCGGCAGTATCTCCTCACCTTAGTATTCGTCGCCATGTTGAGCAAGCGAGAACGGTTCGACGCATGCGCAGAAAACAAGTCGCTCAAAAGTTTGTAAAGTTACCCCTGATAGCAAAATCAACATCTATTCAATATTAGTTGTTTTATTGTAACATGTCTTGATTTAGATTAAAAATGACAGTTTGACATTCGTCTTTAGATTCAGGGTTATATTTTTTTTCGCTGGAAAGTCCATCACGGGTAATTACAGTAGGGCTCAATATTATGTTATTAGGGCTCAATATTATGCGGAAGATCAACAATATGACCTTCATTGAACTAGGGCCTATATTGTATCTTGTTTTCATTGTCAATGACAAACATGATGGAAGATTAAAGGTAATGATCATGATGTAATACTAGTGACGATGATGATATTTTAGTAAACTAAAATAGGCTTTAGGACTGGGCCTGGGGCTTTTGTGATATGGCTTGTACGTGGCAGTCATCTTCAGGTTCTCCCGGTGTTTGTTTGTTTTCCTTTAATGTCAATTCTTTGGTAGGTTGAGGCAAGAATAAGGTCTTTGTAAATTTTAGCTATCACATGGCTATTTACACTCACAATAACCACACAATGTGAAATGTTCATGAGACATAGCCATAACGGGGGCTACAACCACACAAACCTCGTGTTTGTATGCGCTCCATATATTTTGCAGTTGTATTTTGCATCATTATCATTATTATTATCAAAGGTACACTAATTCGTTGTAATTGACATAATTTATAAAGCCTATACTTTCCTTGATTATTACTGACTTTATTCAGTTATCTATGTAAACTTGCTATTTTCAAGTTCATGTATTACATTTAAAACATGTGGAAGTCAAATAAAATCAACTCAAATGCTTAAAACATGATAACCTTATTGCATTGTGTGCACTTAGGCCTATTAATCCTTCTATTTTTGCAGCTACGCCACGCGTTATTACAATCGATAGGCCTGTATGGATTGGACAGAAGCTATCATTATCATACTTAATTTTGAAATTACATAGCATTGCCAAAAGTCCCGTGTCACGTACGTAGGCCTATCAAACCTTGTATCGGGGGTGGGGGAGGGTGGGGGGGGGGGGGGCAGTTTTTACTATCAGTAGGCCTTGTCTCTTGGGCTGGGCCTGGGGACAGGGGTGGGGTATAGGATATCGAGCGACTCATTTTTCTAGCATTTTGTGTTCTTTAGGCTCTATGACATAAAATAACCATATTGGCTTCCACTTTGATTGTGCATTTTCGTATTATATAGGACTATATCATACCAATGGAAAGAACCTATTACTTCAATAAAATATCTAGGATGTGTATCCCTTTCAGAGACCTATAATAATTATAGAGGAGTGTAATTTTTAAGTGCCAAGTTTTTTTTTTCCATAAGTGCAGCTTCACATGCCTTTAAGAATGTAAATGTAAAATGACCATGTTATTTGGAAGAAAATGATCGTTAGAGCTTTCTAACATGTAAATCTAAGACTTGACTCTTGTAAGTTTATATTTAGGCCTATTTGTTTGTACTTTTCAAATGAACTATTTGCTGGGTCGCCTAAACATATAATGTAGTTAAGTCCTATCGCTACTGACCATATCATGTCAAACATATTACTTTATATTTGCGTCATGATCGTGATAAGATACCATTATAAGGGCAATTTACAAATACCATTGTTTATTTTGCGTTTGTAAAAGAAGCTGTACATGAAAGCTAAAGGAACACATTTTCCAGGCATAATTCAATTTTTACGTCACAATTTAATTCAATTTGTCAGAAATTTTATCTAAATGGTGTTATTGTAGCATTTTTTTTTCGTAGGCCTTGTAAGTTTCCTGCCAATTTCTATCTTTGATGATGTCACAGGGGGAATCTTGAGTTGGAGGATATTTTGGAGACTTTGGAGGCGGGGCTTATCAGTGCTGAGAAAAAATAAAGAAAAAATATTTTAAAATGTAGGAAACATATTTCCATTGAACAGTTAGTGATTTTGTTATGTTCAGCAACATAAGTCGACATACATTTTGATGACAGGGGACCTTAAGATAAAGTACAGGCCTACGTGTTGCAATTGCAGTTCATTCACTATTTTACAGAATTATTTTTATTATTTTAATCTCTCTTCGCAACATTATTGATATAGACACGCGTATGCACTAACAAATCCAAGGAAACTTTATGAAAAATAAGTATGATAAATATATCTTCCATAAATCAATATTTGAGGGTTTTATCTTCATCCAAATGGAAATCTCCCTCTACCGACGTACACGTTTCTTAAAATGAACATTGACCTATTCAATGGCCAAATTTGATAGGATTATGATTGAGTGCCAATTCATGCTGAGAGGTATTTTTACCTCAAAATGCGGAGTATCATCTCTGGGTGCCGGGCGTGCATCAAGAATTCACACCAATCCCATTGCACATCATTTCACCCGGCACAGAAGGGTTAAGATAGCTGTATGATAGCAATGATAGCTGTATTATGAACGTGCGGGGGAAGAAGGGACCTATTAGGCCTACTACAGAGTGAGTCATAAAAAATGTCACACTTTTGTAAAGTTGAATTGTTTAAAATATGAATATCTAATCATTAGTTTCATGATATGTCTTGATAGAGGTATCCTCCAAGTACATTCAGCCACCATTTTCATTTGATCTCCTGCACGCATGACTGAACAGCGGACAATCTTTAGAAGACTGTCAGATCTCACTTGCGCCAAGTTACTGGGTGATGAATAAAACAGTGCTTTAGACAGAGACAGTCAGACAGACTGGCATGCTCACACACACACACACACGCACACACACACACACACACACACACATACACACACACACACACACACACACACACACACACACAAACAAACACACACAACACAAATGGTAATAACTGGTTCATAATTTTCTCTTTTCTGATTAAGCATTAATTTTTAGCAAGATCGCTGAATGTTTGATAATCTTTCCCCTTATGGCGGACATGTCGAGGATTGAGTATGGAGGATGGAGACCATGGAGGACTTTGCGGGAAACAGATTCATTGTTGGAACACAATAAACTACCTCAACAAATATAAAAATTCCCTTTTAATTGTTTGTTTTTATTTTACCGACGTATGCAGTAATTGTGTGCCTGTGTGTCTGTGTCTGTGTCTGTGTGTGTGTGTGTGCGTACGTGTGTGTGTTTGTGTGTGTGTGTGCTTATGAGTGTGTGTTTCAGTCTGTCGGACTGTCTTTGTTCAAAAGAGTTTTTCATTCCCCACCCTGTAACTTGGCGCAAGTGAGATCTGACAGTCTTCTAAAGATTATCTGCTGTTCAGTCATGCGTGCAGGGGATAAAATGAAAAAAATTACCTGAATGTACTGGGAGGATAACTCTATCAAGACATATCATGAAACTAATGATTAAATGTTCATATTTTAAACAATTCAACTTTACCAAAGTGGGACATTTTTTCTGACTCACTCTGTAGTAGTAGTTGAATTTCACCCGGCACACAAGGGTTAAGACATCAGCAATGATAGCTGTATTATGAACGTGCGGGGGAAAGAAGGGATCTATTAGGCCTATAGAGTGCCGAATTGGTGTCGTATCATACCCATGTTACGCATGGGGGTGTTTCATCAAGCTGTTTTTCTAAGAACGGTTTTACGTACGACTGGTCCTGCTTTCTTGTGCTGATTCAGATTCTCAATGAGTTTTATTCCGGACATCAGCTGAAGATAAAATGTGATCTTTGTCATTTAAAATTCTTGTTGCTAACAAGCATTTTGAATGCAAAGTTCATGATTTCTCAAATGTGACTATGATTGTTGAAATTAACTCCCACTTTGTTAAAACAAAACTTATCTCCTAGCCTTCATTCAGATGCCTCGAAAATATATTTTCCTCCTATCCAAAATGTCATTGTTAATATTGGGTTTAATTGCTTTATGACATATTTTTTTTGTACTTTGTGACTCGTTATTTAATTTGAGCTGAAGTGAACCACTGATTGGCCTTCTGGAACTTTACTAAAGCTCTGTTTTTGTGGGCCGCTATTGTTCGCATTGGCATCTTACAAAAAAAAATCTTGTTTAGCACATCTCATTTAGAACATGTCACCAGTCATGCGTTTAGTCGTTCTTGTGGCTTACGAACATCTTAGTGACCCACCCCCCCCCCCCCCCCTTCTTCTGGTTCTAAACGACATCACTCGAGTAAGGCTCTCACTGGTCCGACATCATCTAATGGGCTAGTGTCGGGTACTCCCGATAGGAGACCCCGCTTAGGTCACCAATGTTTGCTCTACCAACATAGTTTTAGAACCAGTTGTCTTGACAACATGCTCTTATGATATCACACTTCCGTATCACATCGGAAAACTATATATGCAATATTCAAAGCGAAGCACTTTCTATTAATACGTAACTTACTTTTACAAAGCATTTCTTATAGTTCGAGACAAAATCACGACTTTAGATTCAGTCCGTGCTTGTAAGCTCATGCTAACGGTTCAGGCACATCTTCGCCCTACACATCGTGGTGTTTTGTTACGTGGACAACATTTTTAAGTGTCCCTTTAAGATTGTGTCCGCGTAACAAAATAGACCATACACTCTCGTGTTAATAATCGATTCACTTTATCATTTCGTTTTGTTAGTTAGATGCGACCTTCTGGTGGGTGGTATTCTGAAAGAAACTTAGGCGTAAGCCCAACACTGTGTTAGCCATGTCATTTGGTGTTTTGAAAACGGACTTAAGTCCACATCTGCGCCCACAGGCCATTCACAGTAATGTATTGTACATAACTCCAAAGTCCAAGTGATAGTTTACCCCGACATTAAGCTGTTTTCGATAAAAGCAGAAAAGTGAAAGACACATTATTAGGGAAGGTTTTGTTAAAAATCCGTCCACAATGGAGAAAGGATAAGACGGTTATGATCTTTTAAAGTGTTTT
This sequence comes from Arbacia lixula, assembly GCA_963669155.1. Classification (NCBI taxonomy): domain Eukaryota; kingdom Metazoa; phylum Echinodermata; class Echinoidea; order Arbacioida; family Arbaciidae; genus Arbacia; species Arbacia lixula. The sequence continues at coordinate 9,893,728 of OZ022588.1, forward strand.
AAACTGTTGATTTTGTGACGTCACGTACGAGGTGCTCTCTCATAAAATGATGTTGTGTAGAATATGCATTATTTTACTTGTGATTTTGATGCATTATTAGAAACACGTTTTAACGCACATACCTATATGAATAAAAATCCTTCATCAAAAACATAAGAGAAATTTATGGAATCATACAGAACATCACATATAATGGGAGAGCACTTCGCACGTGACGTCACAAAATTTAAATTTCAAAATATCATAATGCTTTTATCCTGGGCGGATTTACGTCAAACCTTCACTCATATGTTTCTTATTTCTGCTTTTTATTGAAACCAAATTAACTTCAGGGTGAACTTTCCCTTTAAGTCCAAACTTGGGTTGGTTTGCAGAATACCAGCCCTGATAAAACAGTTGTCCAATTCCAGTTCAATGTATTGTTTATTCAGCCTGCTTTTGAAAGATGCCATCATTGGGAAGGATAGTGACTCTATATAGCCGCAATTTCCCTTCATCATGCATATCAATGAAATAGACCTAGGCATAGGTACAATTAAATTGTTACAGATAACGTACATTAGTGAAATGCGAAATTATATGGGAAGTTATACCATAAACTATTTGCGGGTGGTAAGTTACTCACCAGTTACTAAAACATCATTACTAAAACAATTAACCAAAATAACACCGCTGCGAGCAGGGTTCGAACCTGCGCGGGGAGACCCCATTGGATTTCGAGTCCAACGCCTTAACCACTCGGCCATCACAGCTGAATAGTCGTTGCTGTGACGAATTGTAAACTCATCAAAGGATATTATGACAAGCTGGCAGATTGCCATGTTGCATTCAGTATACAATTAACTGCTCATTTAATAGGCACGCGAAATAATAAGCGTTCAGATCAGCCAAAATAGCATTTTTGTAGATGCAATAATAATTCCCATTTCGGGTACAAGCAAAAGTTTATATTTTGTCTGGGGAATTGTTAAGGCAAAGAATATTGGGTTGGCTTAATCTGTTGGTAAGGATTATAGTGTTTTGTTTTAGTTTAAATTGAAGGTATTAATTGTCTATACTGTCTCGTCTCATCCCCAGTTCTCTGGAAACGTCAGTAGTTCGTAATTGCAATCTGCACTTGAGCAGATTATTGCTAGTAGAAAATTACCTCAGGTCAATGGAACTACTCAAAGAGTAAAATGGAAATTCAGTCAACCGCACTTCAACTTATTCTCATGACATGGCAACATCTATTCAGCGCTGAGAAGGTAGTGAAAGAACATTCCACCATGTGCACCTGCTTATTGTTCTAGGCACACGAAAAAATTCTTTACATCCATCATCCAACCGAGCTTCATGAAAAAAATCCCAGTAAGCAGTCTGGTAATATTTACTCAGTGGATTGTCCGACTATTTTACGAACTGGTCTATTAGTCAAGGGAGTAGTAAATAAGCTATATCCTATGCAGTGGTTTTAAAGAATGATTAAACAAATCCATCTCAAAACTCAAATCCATATCACAGAGCGCATTCAATTAAATCAAATTGTGGTTTATTGATCAAGACATACTGAAAAACGGAAGTCCGGAGACTTGATGCTTGAATGACAAACATGTCTTACTTCCCTTTCACTGGATTACTGGTAAACTTCAACATGTTGACAGAATGCAGGCTCGAGCTGTCAGTAATTCTTTAATGTAGGTCATGGCGGTCTGATTGCCGCAATCAGATAATTAATTCAAAACACAACAATGACCATTGTGTATCATACACCCTGTCAATCCACGAGCATCCGGCCACCGCAGCGTCATTAGTGATACATGATGCTTCTGGCAGAAAAGAAGTTGTGGGTTGAGATGTGTGATGCACAATTGGCCAGTGTTGTGTTCTGAACTAATTATCTGATACACACTTATTTCTAGATCCAAGTTTGTCCAAAAGTGAAAACTTTATTGAAGATTCACAGGATTATTACAAGAAAATTATTTCATGAAATTTCATATCCTTCAACGTATGATGTGTCGATTTCAGTTTGATTTTATTTGTGCTTTTTTAACACAATTTTTCAAAATTATTATTCTTTTTAACACCTAGCATAACATGTATTCCATGTGAAACAATAATAGCTTTTCGTTCTGTATTGAAAACCTTTCCCTTAAATGCGTAGTAATGCGGAATTACAATCACCTGTATCTAGCGATTCGGTTTTGAATGGGTGGAACGCACTCTGATCATTAGTTGTTGCTTCTCGTACAAACCTCAGACAAGCTTTAAGAATAAGGTGTTAAAAAAAACTTTTGACACTTTTGAAAAAATGATTAAAAATCAGTTTCAACTCATATCAAGCTGAAATTGAGTTAAGGAATGTCATTTTTTTTAGAGACAGATTTTGTGACATTTCATCAAATACTTTTCTTGTAATAATCTTTGGAATATTTCAATAGATTTTTATTTTTGACACATTAGGATCAAAACATTTGTGTGTATCAGATAACTAATTCAGAACACAACAATGGTCATTGTGCATCGCATACACCAACCCGCAACTATGTCTTCTTTTCTGCTAGAAGCATCATGCATTATTAATCTTTATTAATTTACACCTGAACTCCTGGCAACCATCGCTTAACCGTTTACTTTTTTTTTAATCCACTCTAATATTTGTTTTGGTTATTTTAGCAACCATCCTGTACCCTTTTTTCCCTTTTTCTCTCTTTGTTCGTTTTTGTTAATCCACTTTTTTGGTTTGTTTTTTCCCATCCCTATTTCTATAGCAATAAGCTTGGAAAATGCGAATTAAGCAACATAATATTACCAATTACAAGCCGAATACGTACAATTTACTAAAAAGTATACTCTAAAATATAAGTCTTTGACAAATAAAATGCGTACTTAACCTTATTTTTTGCCGATTATTAAAAAATAAAACATATAAAACCCAGGGACTGCAAGGTAGCTAGAGGATCTGATTCAATTTTTTTTTTAAAGTGTATGCAAAAATTGTGTTTAAAATGACAAAGACTGTACGCGGAAGCATGTTAACAAAACAATAATAGAGAACGAAAGTACATCAATAAATCAAAGTTAACCCCATACAATATTCCAAATCAAAATGTTACTAACCATTTTTTACCTGGAATTTTACCCTCAAATTTGTTTCACTTTGGGTGCACTACACAGGGAAGGCTCCTGCCCCCCCCCCCCCCCCCCCGCCAACGCCACTTAGTATTATTTAGGGTACGCCTATGCTCGTTCCCTCCCTTTGAAAGCACCCCCCCCCCCTATCTCAGGTCTGCCGAAATCTTTTAGCCCCCCCTTTGCGGGCTTTTCGCGGACTTTTCCTGCCTTGGAGACCCCCCCCCCCCCCCTAAATCTGGAGCACTTCTCATGAACGTACCCCCTATCTCAGGTGAGCTCTCATTCCAACCGTATGATACTGGCATACAATAGGCCTACCGTATTGGCACGCGTATTCTACTAGTACACGTTATGTTGTTATCTCTCTCGCAGATTTCGAGAAGTCCTTACTATCGAGTTGATCGTGGGGGACTATGTTTTTACTTTTCAAAATGAAATAATCCTGAATGAGTTTTCAAAAACTAGCAGGAATTTCAGGAATTTGATCCCGGGATTTGATATGATATAAAATGATATAATATGACATAATATTCTAAATGTTTTATAACACCCTTTTTAAATTTCTCAGGAGTCCAAAGAGAAAGGGAAAACGCCCCCCCCCCCCCCCCTTTAAGATATCTTCGTGTGAAAAGTCAAATACACCCCCTTTTTACGATTCGCAGGCCGGACTTGTCCCAAGAAAAGGACCCCTTTGCCGGACATTAATTGGGAATTGGTAAATGTACATGACGAAATGGCATGATTTAGAACTTCATTTAATTTTTGTGTGTGCATAATCGGCCCATCAAGGTCAAGAGAATTTTACAGTGAACAGGCATTTCAAATTATGAACAGCTAGAATGATAAACGGTGTCTAAATATAGTGCTGGGGAAAACCAAGCTAAACTGGAATTCCCCAATCTGTGTACAATAGATTCGCCCTCTACTGCATTATATTCACGAACTAATGGAGTCATATTCGGACTACATCCGAATAGGTTGTGCACTCATCGTTTTTGAAAATGTGAAAAGGATTCCCCCCCCCCCCCTGTGCATTTAATATAGATCATTAGATACATGTTCTTACGTACACACCTCTATGAAAAGAGTATTCCTTGATCAAAACACAGAAAATGGCAATTGATGGAGTCATACAGCACACAACAATGAAGGACAACAGGTTGTAAGTGACGTCACATTTCGTAAAACCTTCAGTATTATCAAATTGCTTTCATTTTTCTTTTATAACCGAAACAAATTCAACTTCAGGGTGGACTCTCTCTTAAACTTCATCGTCTTAAGTATGGTGTAGCGCATGCGCTGTCTATTTCATATTGAATGAAATCGTAGTGACGTACGCTAAGTAAACACCCAAAATTGAACTTTTATTTTATTTATTTATTTCACGTTTTATTTAGACAGGGTAGTCCTTTCAGTCGTTAGTTCAATAAGTCGTTAGTTCAGCGTACGCTCCATAACAGTAGCATACAGTTTGAACATGTACAGAATTTGAAAAGATCTATTATAAGGGTGAATGGATCACACACAAGCTCATTTGATCGTTTTATTATGAGAAAGTGATAGCTAACCATAAATCTGCATAACATCTATGAACTATTGTAATATCCAGGTGGGCGTAACGCAATCGTGTAAGTAGGCTAAGTGTGTGTGTGTGTGTGTGTTTGTGTGTGTGTGTGTGTGTGTGTGTGTGTGTGTGTGTGTGTGTGTGTGTATGTGGGGAGGGGGGTGGACTTACATGTTTTGTGTGGGGGTGGATATGTTCGGGGGGGGGGGGAAGAGGTCTCAGAAAAGATTTCATTCTTGTGGAATTGTTTTATTATCATTTATGCATATCTATTAGTATTATAATGATTATTATTTTAGAAGAACATGATTTATAAGTTGCATATATATTCAGGAGGAATATGGCACATGTACATGTTTATATACAAGTGGTAAATCATGCTTTATTGTGTTCATCGAATCAATAGAAATATTATGTTTATGTATTTGTTATTGTATATTATAAAGTGAAATTGTTTATTTTATCATGGGAATGAAATCAAATAAAGAATATGGAAAAAAATGTGTGTATGTGTGTATGTGTGTGTATGTGTGTGTATGTGCGTGTGTGCATAAGTACATTTTGTTTGTATAAATATATTATGTTTGTATTATAATAATACTCTGTATGTGTTTCTATTTTTCATGCAAAAGTTATTAGCTAATCATGTAAGTTCTATTTATTTATGGGCAGAAATAAATGCATGCTTATGTATGCGCGTGTGTTTGAGGTGCGTGTGCACGTAGGTGTGTGTGTGTGTGCGTGTGTGTGTGTGTGTGTGTGTGTGTGTGTGTGTGTGTGTGTGTATGTGTGTGTGTGTTTAGTGAGAGAGTGGGGGAATAGACTTGTGTCTATAGGGCCTATATAACTGATAGTAAGGTTGGAAGCTGTATTGTCGGGGGGAGGGGGGTACTAAAGTGTAGGGATTTAGGTTGGCGTATGTAAGGCCCGTAGACCGATATGGGATGCTATGTTATATTTTATTAGTTTGTTTTCGTGTTTTGTGGCAGGAATTTCTCTCAGTTCAGAGGGTCTGTTAAACTTAAACAGAACAGAACAAAATCATTGCAAAGGGGATGTGAATGAGATTGTTATGCTAATTATGTGCAAAATGCCTTAAAGTTTATATATTCATGCGTAATTCATTTGATTTTCATGCTCGTTTATTATCGATACAATTGTATAATTTGCTTTATCAAAATGAATATGTTTATGTAATTGTAAACCTGAAGAATTGGGAATAAAAACAGATTTTTTTTTAAAAATGTGCATGCTTGTTTTGTGTCTTCCCAACTAAATTATTTCCTTATGAGGGTTGGGCTTTAAATAGGGCACTGCCTTACTGCCTTCTCCTCTTTAATTTTGTATTTTTGTGAGTGGTAAATGCTTCAATGTTTCTACGTCCTATACCTCTTGATGCGTGTATTTCAAAGTAAGTGTCATAATAAATGAACTTGAACTTGTATATGTAGGCGTACGTATTGTAAAGAGCAACCAATGTCATGATAATCTAAAACGCCCTTAATTTATGTGCCAAAGGGCTGGGGGAAAACCAAGCTGTACTGGGAATCCCAAGAGGACTTACAATAGACTCAATGTCTACTTCCTGACTGTCTGTATGTGTTTTTAACGTGAGTTCAATCATATCGTGTGTACAGTGTGTGTCCGTTTGCACGTTATGCGTGCGTGATAGGTATACGCCTTCCGTATGTCGTCTATCTAAATGTTATGATGTGTGTTAGTATGTGTGTGATGAAATATATACAAAAGCGTCAACATGAACAGTTGGCAAATACAGAACATTATGTGGCTTATCTACGATCAAAAATATGACCGCGAATAAAACTTCATGAACTTAAAAGAGCAATCTGAAATTTAGAAGGTCAAAGAATTTATCATCTTCAAACATTATTTGTTTCAATAATGAGAATTTACAAATAAATCCTATTCACACTCAAGTGCAACATTCGGTACTTACGATGGTGTTATATAAGGGGAAATAAATCATGATTCATATGCTTTTAATTGACAAGGAAGCATCTATCTGTATCTTTTTGTCAATGTTTGAAAGTCGGATACCAGTACGGTACTGTATTTGTGCCCCGGACAAATGGTTTTTCCCCCAACAAGCAAACCAAAATAATATCACTGCGTGCAGGGTTCGAACCTGCGCAGGGAGACCCCATTGGATTTCGAGTCCAACGACTTAACGAATCGGCCATCACAGCTGAATGATATTAGATTTGGTAAATTATGACATAATCAAATAATGATCAAAGGCCGATAGAAGACCAAGATTTACGAAGAAGGTCAATAAATGATTTAGGCACGTGAAACATTAGAGTACCCAGTGTGAATTATTTTTTTAGCATGCTGTCAAGGCAACTAGTTCTAACCTATGTAGGTGGGGCAAGCAGCAGTGATCACAGCGGACACTCTAATTAGGAGGGCCCGAGACTAGCCCACTAGACAATGTCGGACAAGTAAAGCTCTCTCTCTTGAGGGACGTTGTTTAGAGGACCTGCATAACAATGGGCACTACACCACTTCAGTACTCTAGTAGCGTTCAGATCAGCCCAAACCGGTATCTTGGCATTTGGTATATTTTTCTTTCGTCTACAATCACAGCGTGATATGTTTGGGTCAGGATAAGGGTGTGGAATTAGAGCTAGGCCTTTATGATATGGTTAAGGTTAGGTTTAAGTCATATATCTATGATGGACAATATTTCCCAAGTCGACTGTAGAAACCCATGTGTTCGCTATGACATGGGATAGTGCTTCATCTTAAACTTGTCTGCAGTCAAAGGAAGAAGTCCAAAATTAAACTGAAATTATTGTCTTTTTAAACTATTGCAAGTCGGAATACATTTGTTACCTTAGGCTAGGTACTAGGCTGTGAGGTACACGGACACAACCCAGTCCGTTAATAATGTCTGGTAACTTAGACTATGCCGTAATCGCAAGAGGGGAAGGAGTAAGAGGAGCCATGACGTAATTAGGGCATAGTCTGTGTTACCAGGCATATAGTTGTTCACAAACTGAGTTGTGTCCATACATCTCACAAAGTGGAAATGTCTTGATGGTTTATAAGAAATCACGTTCACAAATATCATTGGAACTAAACATTTATAACGATGAGGAAATAGCAAGACGTGTTAAGTAATGCCTATCAAAGGAGGAACATCAACATCACAAACGGAAGGAATCAGTATAGCAACAATGACATTTGCTACGAAAGAAACAAAATGACAGTATTATATACCAGCTTGTAAACCATTTTTAATTGCTAATTGCTAATCGTTCTATCATAAAATGTGTGTTTATGGTATACATAAGACTCCCACGAGAAAACAGTATTATTCATGATTAATCTTTGTAAGATTTCATTCTGTAGAATATATTCACATAATGGAACATTATATTTTTCACAAACATGATACATCTACAAAAGTATAATGTATTGCTAAAATTGCCATAATATACACTACTTATATTTAAATATGATTTATCTTTGTTAATAAATTTGAACTTATTATCTCCTTATTGAATTAAATTAAAACGTGTTTTTTTTTTTTATCAAACATTGCAGTCCGAAGGCCGAATGCACATGTGGACATGTATAAGGAGCTTGACATACAGTTTAGATGAAAAGGTCATTACTACATTGTTGAACAAACTTGCCCAATACTCATGTTTAAATTGCACACACTGACTTAAGAACAAGTAGATTTATGAATAATATGAGAGAGGAGTTATTATTAACATTACAACATCACAAAACACACCATGGTACTCGTTATAATCATTCACATACATCGGCATTATCTTTTCTTTTGCAGAATAATGATTCTTCTAAATATGAATCGCCAAGTGTATAACCATGGTGACCTCAGTATGCCTTGTATCCTTTGTGAAGTTGCATAAAACTTAATTAAAAAAAATCAAAGTTAAAGGGGAGCTGGAGGGGACGGGCCCTGGACCCTGGGCCCACAGCATAATGACTGGAGTGGTGGTGGTGGTGGTGGTGGTGGTAGTGGTGGTGGTGGTGGTGGTGGTGGTAGTGGTGGTGGTGGTGGTGGTGGTGTGTGTGTGTGCGTGTTTGTGTGTGTGTGTGTGTGTGTGTGTGTGTGTGTGTGTGTGTGTGTGTGTGTGTGTCTTTGGCGGGGGGTCGGAGGGGGTATAGGTCGAGATTGAAAGAGTTTTAGCGCCCCTCAGGAGACTTCGGTATACTCAAGCTCTCCTAATCATTGCACTTTGAATATTAAATATTTATTGACGTAACAAATTGAACAATGTCAAAAAGACCAATGTACATGAACATTAAAAATTCAATTTTACCCTTTAAACCAGCAGTGTATTCATTAATACCGGTACTAGTTATCAAAAGTTCTTTATAGGCTACGTCATGTACAAAGATCAACCTTAGTTCACGTAATTTGAATAACTTTTCTTCTCTTTTTCCAAGATTTATTCTATTCATGAACATAATTACATATTTTTTTTTTATGCAGATCACAGTCAGCTCAACTTCATTAACCCTCAGATTATAACTGCCCGTTACCACTAGATGGTGACTTCGATAACATTTTAGCTTTACTATCTTTCACTCTATAACAAAATATGTATTGGTAGCAATTACATGTACAGTGCAGTTTAATATCAAATGTCAATTCATCAAGTATTCAACGTGCGATGTAAAAGCTACATGACATTTATTGCAATATCATAGGTAAGTTTATTTCTAATTCCTCCTTCGCAAAAACATAATCACAGTACAACATATTTCATTTTATGCACTTAAAGTGTTTGTTCTTCACAGAGGAAACAAACATGTCAAGCACAGAAATCACAAAGCTAATCTTGTTTCTTATTTCTTACGAAGCGATATGTCTTTTAAAATAATCATGAAAATTATTCATCTTTGTTTTTGTTGTTCCTTGCCCTAAATAGACGACCTTTTGTTCTCACTCTCCCTTCCGCACTTTAAAGTCTTTTTGATGTATCTTTCTACCTCACCCCATCCCTATATATCTCTCTGCATACTAGTCCATTTAAATGATGTAAAATAGGTACTTTGTACTAGATCAACAAATAATAACACATTTCAAAAGTAAATATCTTTCAGTCATTCAATCAAGCAAGCACAATACTGGCAATGGTTTGACTTCTGACATTAAAAATATGTTGTAAGCCGGTCCAGTGATGTTGTAGTACCCTATACGGTAAAACATATATTTTTGAATGGGATAACATGCCATTGTTGTGTTATGGAACACTTATATATCACCTAGTGTTTTGTACAAGTCAAACAGAGGAAGCACACCACTATATATTTAAATTGGGAACACGCTGAAAAAACTGTTCAATTGCACTTTCGCTTTTCCAATCACCACAACCGTTGCTTGAAATTCTCTTCTTAAAATCAAGTTGATAAACGATGCGAAAACGTTTAGTATTATAAAAAGCTAGTGTTATCACTTGAATTATCTTAACACATCATCAACTTTGCGCTTTAAAGATCCTGGTCATGAGTGAGTTATGATATTGGGGGTTGTTTATTTCCGGCTTATTCGCCGACCGCTATTCAGTGAGTCTTGACACATCCAGTTGAAATAGTGTCGCCACAACGGCGTCAGCATCCTGCAGATAAAAACAACAATGGAAGAACGTGTTCTTCTTGTGATACAAAAAGAAAACACACACATACACACACACACACACACACACAATTTATACAGAAACACATTAAATGTTCTTTGAATTTTTCCATGGTGAGAGTGTACTAATGAATACAATTTAAAAAATATCAAAACTCTCGGTAACACTATGTGGTTCTATTCTTTCGGATAATTGACCCACTTATTGGGTGAAGAAAGGAAAGGAAAGTGAAAAGAGGAGAGGAGATTTTTATATTTTATAACACTTATACAAGAATATTTTTAGCTTTAGTTTTCCGTGTTTTGAACAGGAAATAAATGAGATGGAACGGAAATAGAAGAAGAGGATGGGTGGTGATCGAGTGTTGTGTACTTGTCACAAAGTAGTTATACAGAGAAAAGCGGTACATCGCTAAGGTGTGAAAGCACCCTAAGGTTAAGTCTCCAGTGATACATCATAACGCATTCGCTCACCCGTCCAGCTTCTTATGCACGTTGGGCACCAGGCAGATAGCGTCCGCAGCGGCGTAGTACGCCATCTCTTCGGTGAGGGGCCGAATCTTCCAGAAGTTTGGCGTCTCTACCATCTTCTTCACAAAGTCGTCTTCCTTGTGCGAGGCGCCCTCACCGAGGACCCGACACAGCTCCTTGAAGCTGATGCGGAATGATCGCGAGCGATTCAGCTGCTCCATGATCGCCCGCATGGCGATCTGAGGAAATTAACCATTTCAGATTCATAGATGCATGTAATGTGTCATAATTTTATTGACCATCCACTGAATCTCTTGTTATTTCAAGTTTACAGCACGACTTTGTAGTTTGATTTCATAGGATCACATGTAAATAAGGCATATCAAATGAGATGACAGCATAGAGTGATTCTGGCACAGATACACGTAATCGTCTCTGTACCAACCAATCGTAGCCCCATGTTAATAACAACAGAGTTAATCGCCTGTTAGACTAAGAGGGCTCATATTTGCCACTCCGTTTCCTTACCTTGAAATCTCTCAGTAGCAAGCCAGGATTGCACCTTAAAGGGATAATCCACCCTGAAATTAAGTAAGTTTTAATACAAGCAGAAACATGAAAGAAACATACAAGTGAGGGTTTGATTAAGATCCGTCAAAGGATAAGAAAGGTAGACCTGTGACTTTTCATATTTTGATTTTGTGACATCACGTGCGAGGTGCACAAAATCAACATATCATAACTTTCTTATCCTCTGACGGATTTTCATCAAACCTTTACATGTTTCTGTTTTCATCAAATCCAACTTAATTTCAGGGTGAACTATCCCTTTAATGGGCAATCCTGGCGTGCTGCCGAGAGATTTCAAGGTCAGGAATCGAAGTGATAAATATCACCCCTATTAGACTAATAGGCGATTAAAGGCGGATTCACACTGAATCCGACATTCCGACATACGACACGACATACGACTTTCCGACATTTGATCCGACAAAATAAAAATCGAAACAGTGCAAATCCAATGTGTCCATTCACACTGAGGCATCACGACAAAAAAAGTCGTGTCCGACACATTTTGTCGTATTAAAAAATCGGATCATGTAGCGATTTTTCAAGCACGACAATCCGACATTTAGCCGGAGACCAATCACAACGGCGGATTCCTATGACGTCACTTCATAAGTTTAGCTTGTCAAAAGACTTTTGCTTCGCGGAAAATCTCTGCGATGGCCCCACTTCAGTCCCATCTACTAAAATGTATGCTGGACAATGTTTCCCTACGCATCATATCTTTATCATGTTTTGGTGAAGCATTTTGCCATCGTTTGTAATGAAAGGTGGACAAGAATGTGATTCCTTCTTGATGGTAAGTTAATCAATGTCTATTAATCTCAGCTAATAGCGAGTTAATCTCGGTATTCAGTGGTAATTGAGTTTTAAAGACTCGACTCGAGTCTAATGTTTACGTTCGAGTAGGTCTACGTAGTCGTAAATAAACGTTAAAATTATACAGACCCAAGGTTAAGGCCAAGGGTATGTAAAAAGTCAACGATGATTGATGGTGTATGAAATTGTCATCATTTTCAACTTGAAAGTCTTGTGAGATCTAAATCGCACTTTAACTTTGAAAGGCCTGGACATGTACATGTAACATAAATATATCTAGTTTTAGAGGTCTAGACTGGTATTAAACGTTATCAATGGAGTAACCTGTTTATGTTTATACTCGGATTAAGCTCTAGTCTAGATCTAGAGAAAGCTGATGCATATCCGACATAAACATCCGTAATACGCGTACTCTACTTTACGTCTAAACGGTAGTGCAGTTAATTGTAGTGTGTTCTGTATTTACTCTGTTCGAATGTCAGAGTTTTAATAGATCTAGATCAAATTTATACGGCGGATCTAAAGTTAAGTTACAGGTCTACAGCCTCGAGGTCAACATGGCTGTTAAAGGCTTTAAAATGTCATGAGATAGAAGTGAGATCTAACGACAAACGTATCATTGATCCAGATACACTTTATACTAGCTGCGACCAGCCCGCTGACGCTCCCGCTGCGCGGAAGCAGTCCCGGGGCTACAGATACCAACTCAACAACACAGATCTATACATAGAGGGTCTAGGTCTATTGATTAGAGTGTATATTTCCCAGATCCAAACAAGTTTCTTTAGTAGCTAGTCTACTACTCACGATTTCTCTTAGATCTGGAACCGGGATCTGGACTCGACCGTACCTAGAGTAAGACCTAGGCTATAGTCATGCACTCATGGGTAGCCAGTATATTGTTGTTATGATAAATCTAGCCAGCCGGCCGACCGGCCGGGCGTGCTCATGCGAATAGATCTAGGTCCACGGAGTGAAAACTCGTATTAGATCTACTAGTTTTAGTAAAGAAATGAATTGACTGTTAGATGTATCTGACGTTGGTTCGTACTATAAATGTATGCAGTCTACCTCTAGAACTAGAATAGATAATTTGCTACACTCAGATTTCCTTGTTTATTTACGATTCGCACTAGTGAGCCGTCTATCAATATCATCAAGTAGAGTCTACTTCAATCACAGCAAGTTATCTGCTCGTCTAAAGTCTACCAACATAACCAAACCTTAATTTTAGTAAGATCTGACTAACAAAAAATAGAGATGACTTAATTGGCCTGTATTCATGGGTTTAAGTAACTTTTCTTTCGGGTTTAGAAGACTCTCAACTAAGTTCACATGAGGAGCTAATGTAGATTCATATTTGTTTGTCGGGGAATGGTGACAGTTTTCTTAACGTCAAAACTTCTTAACGTTAGTTTGTAGACTAAAAAAATAAGAAGTGTAACTATTTTTTCTTGCAGAGTCATGTTGGTGGAATAATTTAGTTAGTCGGTTAAATGATTACATGTAGAATGGCTGTACATATGTGCGATGTTCCTAAAAAAATGTACCAATATTCAAAATGTCTTTGCATATATTTAAATAAATTCAATATCAAGAGTAGGCCTGTTCAACTGTTAATAATTTTTTATTTGATACCTGTACTTTTCTTGCATCACGCACACTTGCTTTAACATGTAAAGTTTTTTTGGGGGGAAGATGCCATTTCGAGGGTGCGGGAGAAGGATGTCTGAGAAGAGGGGGGGGGGGGAAGGGGGGGGGGATCCCCCCCCTCTTCCGATCTAGCTTCGTAGGATAATGTTCCGATGTAGCTTCGTAGGATAATGTTGTTTCTTGATCTCTAAGAAAGTTCTCATCGTGTATTTCAACCGTCTATATAGCATAAATGATCGAATCTGTGAAAGGAAAATTAAGAAGGGGGTTAAGGCTGAAACGAATATGTACAGATGTAGCACTAGATTAGGGGAGTTTGGTGCCGAGGGGGATATGCTTATGCTGTGTTCATGAAAGAGAGGAGGGGACGTAGGAGGGGGGGGGGGGGGGGGTAATTATGTTGTGTTGATGCAGATTTGTCAAAGCAAAATCTTACAGATAGACTTAGTTTGAACCGGACACTCAAATTATCTGAATAATTTTATATTTCTATTTGAGGAATCGTGATACCTGCAAACTATATTTTAGGCCTACATGTATACAATGGCATGTTGTTAATATGATTTATACTGCATATGTCTGGTATAAAAAAAATTCCCAAACATGCCTTAACATAGGCATAGCGAATAAACTAGATAAAGACATAACCTACCCATCTTATAATGGACTATTGTTATGATTGCTGTAATATCGTGAATTCTTTCTCTTCACCGTTGTAAAGAAGGATTAGGGTGAGTGTGATTATGCCACATAGTGAAAACTTTGAGCCCGTTTTGGACAAAAGGTGAATACGCGCTCGCTGCCCGAGCGCGCATCACTGGTCTCGGCTCGAATTGGGTAGGACTACTCCATTATGGCATATAGGGGTGATTGCTTAATTTACGGATTATCCCTCCCACGGCTGCACAAGTAGGACACAGGTTCAAATGATTCCAAATGCAAACAGATAGTCATTTCGCATGCATCCTCCACACGTTCTTCAGCTATTGACCGCAAGCACTTGTGTTTCATAACATAATTTTAGATATGGGGTTGGTTAGAGGGGAAACGTAGCATTGCTCTAAAATCTTCCCTTCAACTGGCGGATCCAGCTAGAGCCTAGCCAGAGCTATCAAGCCCTCATTTAAAAATTCAGAGTCAGACGAATGCAAATGAAGTCAAACCTTGTCAGTTTGAAACCATGAATTCCAACACAAGTAACAAGACTAGTAACAATTAAGGGGTCGACATGCTTTATTGAGTTACCATGTTTATTCCCACAAGTGTACGCTAGCTACCAAATTAATCATTTCGTATTTAATAAAGCTGCTACTAGAAACCAACATATATTTGCACGCGTGGGACCAAGTCTCAGTCACCGTTCACACAATATTCTATCCGCTGCAGAGTGCAGACAACACCGAAAACATGCGTTTATTTAATTATTTAGCGATCGGATGTGTATGGGAAATACGCTTCATACAGCATTAAACAATGGGTGAACTTTCAAATATCTCACCTCCATTGTTCTAAATATTCTGGACATTGTTAGAACTTCAAGTAAAGGAACACAAATGTCACAGGAATATGCAGTTCTCGTCGCTGAGTCGTGAGTCCTGCGCGTCTGCAGCGCGTACCTGATTGCGCGCAACGCTCGCGACGCCCCCGCTCTATAATGGAATCATCGCATTACGTCATTTGCCGCAGTTCTCGTTGCCTTCTTTTCTATTATTGTCTCTCATTAGACAAAACTTTTTGGAACAAAAGTGCAACGAGGTTTTACAGCCAATGAGAATAAGTCTTATATCAAGTTTTAGTGTGAAATCTCTTCTGTCAGAAACCGCTCGCCCCAGACTGACTGCTTGCTTCGTTTGTTTTCTGTAGGCCTACACGTGTGTGATGTACATGTTTGTTCGTCGATTTCGGAGGCATTTCCCATAGACTTCCACCTCAAAAGACGAATGCGTAACAGATTTCAAGCAAAAAGTGCAACGAGACTACTTGATATCCTCGAATTATTGTTAGTTAATCATGTGTAGAAAAGTGTTGGCTTTCAGATGCTACTCGCCCCAAGCGAGGATATTTAGGCTAACATGTAAAAAAAATAGCGATTTATGACACAATGTCACGAAATCTAACATAGATTTACGTGTTATATCGACGCACGGACATGCACACGCGCGCACGGTGAGCAAATGTCCACAATGTTTCACTATGCTTCCAAACACGAAATATTGATGCTGGTTTTCCTTTATGTTGGATCAGTACGTATCTGTAATTTGATCTAGTATTGAGGCAAGAGCATGAGAATGAGCAAGGAGACGTAAGAGTAGAGGGAAGGAGAAGAAAGAGAGGGAAGCGAATGCGTGGAGGAGGAGGGAGATGGTAGAGAAGGAGGAAGACGATGATCATCTAGTTGTCTTTCGTCTTTTGTTTCTCCTCCTCATTCACCCTTCCTTCTTCTAGTCATTCTCACTTGATTCTTTTCCCTACCCCCCCCCCCTTTCCTCCTTCCTTCCTTGCCGTGCTGCTCCTTCTATTCTCCTCTATTCCTCACCATCAATAATCCACCCTCCTCTCCCCCTCCCTTGTACCCTTTTTCCCGTTTCCTTCCCTCTCCCCCTCGTTTTATATTCCCTTCCACCTTTTCCATCTCTTCCTTTTAACTTTCTTACTCCCGTCTTCTACCGCTCCAATTTCCTACTCCCTTTTCTCCCACCTTTCGCCGTAAGTTCTTTCCTTCCTCCTTCTTCCTTCTTCATCACCGCCCACGTACCTCCTCCTGCTTCTCGTCCTTCTCAGATCAATATTTTTCTTGTGTTTATGCTTGGTTATTGCATAAAGAACTTGATAATTGATTGACCGACAGCAAATGTCGTGTCATCCGACTTTTTGCACGACATTTTGGAAAGTCGTTGTCAGTGTGAACTGAAATGTCGTGTCGTATGTCGTGTCGTATGTCGGAATGTCGGATGTCGGATGCAGTGTGAATCCGCCTTAACTCTGTTGTAATTAACATGAGACTACGACTGGTTGGTAGAGAGAGGATTGCGTGTACCTGTACCAGAACCGCTCTATACTGACATCTCCTTTGATATAATGCCTTATTTACATGTGATCCGATGAAATCAAGCTACAAAGTCATGCTGTAAACATGGTAATCGTGAAACAACAAGAGATTCGGTAGATGGTTAAGTAATTGATGATAAACATAATATAGAAAGAAAGTAATACTACGACAATGAAAACCAAAAATAATCGCGGAGTATAAAATCCATGTAGTAAACTGAGCAGGGGTACAATACTGATAACAGACCATCAAGATGTTGACAATAATGATATTGATAATGATATAATAATGATAATGTCAATGACACAACAAACACAACAGCTGCTACTACTACTACGACTATACTTCTACTACCATTACTATTACGACAACTGTCTTCTACTACTACTTCTACTTCTTCTAATCCTACTATCGCGATCATCATGATTATGGTAATTACGATGATGGTAATTATTATTATTATTATTATCGTAATTACTATCCTCATCGTACACTTATAATGTTCACACTGATGTCAATAACGAGATTAATGATAATAATAATGATGATGATGATAGTAATAATAACAGGAATGATAATAGGATAATGAAAATTATAACTATTACAATAATAATAAGAAAATCATAAGAAAAAATGAAATAATAAGAAGAAAGAAAAATAATGATAATAACATTGAAATGTGAATGTCTTTTTTTGTTGTCTCATGTGCAATGACGGAAGTAGAAAGCTTGACACTTACTGAAGTGTCGAAGACATTTCTCAGGGTGGCTTGGAAGTCGTGGTAGAGACCGTATGCATCACTTTTACAATCATGGATCACCTGGTGAATAGATTACAAACATTGTGAAACAGACTTGCGAAATTACCTGCCCTGCCACGGATATTGCGAAGTGACTTACTTCGAATTGATGAAGAAGTACTGTTATTGCGCAATGATGTCTGGGATACATCCGGGGCACGGATGCCAACAAGTTCATTCTATAAACCATAATTGAGCCTTGTATGCCATGTAATTCATATGACTATTACCGATGGTAGTTCGGGGCACAGTTGATGCGTCGACGGATTACAGAAGGCATTTAACTAAATGATTGATTTCAATATGATGTGTACATGCTTTCATAATTATATATGTATGAGGGGGAGGGGGGGGGGGGGTGTTAAAGGAAAAGTTAGACAGAGGGGGCCTGTAGAAGTGGCAATATACTGCACTTGATAACTTCCACGTTCTTATTATTGATCATACTTTCCTGTTACTTTACTTTTAATATTATCCTAACCTATCATTTGAGATCTTCCTTTTGTTAATACTAAAGTAGTATCAGGGCCCCGTTGCATAAATCTTACCATTAATGGTAACTCTACCATCAATGGTTACTACCAAGTAACATCACTCGACAGCCAATCAAGTTCAAGATTTCATTAGAAGTTGACATTGGTAGTAAAGTTTCCACCGATGGTAAGTTTTATGCAACAGGGCCCTGGACTGTATCGTTATGTGTCAGATAAACTCTTGGTCTATTGGTATTTTGTGAAAAAAACCCATATGTGACATTTATAGAATGTAAAGCATCAGAGAAAAGCAATGGAGAAACACTGAATTAACCCTTTGTGTGCCAGATAAACTGCTTCCCTATGGCGTTCTCAAAACAAAAATAGATCAATGGCGCATGAAAGAGTTAAATACCTTGAGAACAGTGGTACTTTCCAGCAGTCTTTTAAGACTCGTATCTCCTCTGAGTAGCCCAGGGGTCTTGAAGACATCAAACAGATAAGCCTTCCCCTCCTTTGTCGAGACCTGGACCAGCGTCAGGCATCCGTGTTCATGTCCTGTTTGGGGGACGTTCATTATTCCAACGTTTCGTTATTCCTAATCTATTTACGTATTTCGTTATGCCAAATGTTCGTTATTCAAAACATGCGTATTCGTTTACCTGGTAGCTCGTTAAATAGACAATGAAATTGGGTTGTTCTATCCGAGCAGTATTTCCTTCCATTTAATCTGATGGTTTGTAATTCCGAAGGTTTAAACTTCCGAAAACTATGTAGAGTTCGTTAATCCGAAAAATGAAATAAACTGATTTATGTAAAATTGTAATTATTTTTGAATAAAGGAATGCTTTTCTTTTTAGGTTTGCGAACCCATTTTATTTTCAGATTTTACCAACTTTACTTAATTTTTAGATAATCGAACCTTCTGAATATAACGAGACGTAATCGTCCTTGTCAGAGATTAGAAGTTTTAAAGTTTCAATTGTATTTTCATTTCTTTATTCATAAATCGTGCATTACATTGCATTATTAATGAAAAATTGTAGTAATGAGGAATGCAAAATCCGATAAAAATTTTAAAGGCACTTCAAGAACAATGGCTGAAGGTGTTGGGTTTTAAAGGGAAAATCTCCAGAAGTTAATTAGTTGGCTTTCACCAAAGCAGAAACATGAAAGAAACAATTTTGTGAAGGTTTGAGTTATGAATGTTTAAATGCTTTATATTGTGACGTCCCATGTGAGCTACTCTGTTATAAGTTGTACATCAATGTTTTTATTGTAATTTTCCATTTTCCCAAAAGGATCTGCACCTGTACATGATTTTACCGCTCATTTAATATATCACTAAAAGCATGTTATTACACATATACCTCTATGGAAAAAATGTATTCCTTTATAAAAAAAAAAAAAAAACAGAAAAAAGGACACTTTATGGAATCATACAGAACATAACACAATGTGAGAGCAGCTCGCACGCGACGTCACAGAATTATAACTTAAAAGATCATAACTCTTTTATTCCTTGACGGATCTTCGTCAAACATTCACTAGTATGTGCTTTCAATTTCTCTGCAATAATCATGATAACTAGAACCAATTTGACATCAGGGTGGATTTACTCTTTTAAGATCGCTGTACACATTATACAATGAAGCGAAACGAACGCTTTGCCGCGTCGGGAAAACTCTAGCATCCAAGTACGAGTTAAGAGCGACAGCGGCAGCATCAAAGCGCGGACGTTGTGACCGAAGCATTACCTAGATTGACTCCTTCGCAATCCAGCCCTACAACGACTTGGGTTGTTGTGCTGGCTTGCCTGAGGATAGGGTCCAGAATGCGCCTCGAGGCTTCCACTGTCTCCACCATCGTTGTGTTCTTCCTAACATCTGACAATAAAGTGAAAATGTGAAGGTACCACGTAAATATTTCACCAGAGTGCCGCATAGGAATAGCCGTCCCATGATGCACCACACTCTGATTTCTGATTGCCCTGTTGCATAAATTGTTTTATAATTGATGGGAACTTTGCTGCCAATGGCAATTTCTATGGAAACCTTGAATTTGATTACCTGTCAAGCAAGGTTACCATGGTAGTTACCATTGATGGGAGAGTTACTATAAATGGCAAGTTCTAATGCAACGGGGGCCCTAGTCTAGTACACTAGTGTATGAGACCGGAAGCGGCCGTGAATTCAAAAACAAATCCGGATGTTGCTACGCGGGGCATTATGGGATGACTATATGCGGAATGGAGAATTCATAAGCCATTGGTTTGCTTCCAACTACATGCCGTAATTGCAGACCCTGACGGAATGAAGCATAAGAAGAAGTGTGCGTCAGTTTGTATAGGGTGGCAACGAAATATAAACTGCTTCGAAGAGGAACCAGGGCCCTATTGCATAAAACTTACCATTAATGATAACTTTGCTATCAATGGCAACTTCTATAGCAACCTTGCATTTGATTGGCTTCCCAGTGGTATTACCACGGCAGTTACCATTGATGACAGAGTTACAATTAATGGCAAGTTTTATGCAACAGGGCCCTGGTATGTCTGGCCATGACCTACCTGGCCTCTTTCTTTCTTTCTTTCTTGCCTTCCTTCCTTTCTTTCTGAACCTAACAGTTGTTTTATTCGCAGGGACTACACTCGATAAGCCTCCCTGGCTTTTGGTGGTCTCTCCACATTTAAATACTATATTATGGAAACACAACAAAAAAAGTAAGTACCCCCTAAGCAGAATGACATAACTTTTAATCCGAGATGTTTTGAGCAACATAACTTGGCAGTATTGTACCTTCCCTTATTGACTAACTTCCCTGTGAAAATCACATTAATACACTCAGTCATGCATTAGTGAGCACACATTAAAGGCAAAATTGTCACTTTCAAAAGTCACAAGGGTAATTGTTTATGCCGTTTTAACAGTATATTTTTGCATTTGTTGTGCGATATTTCAAGTGTATTCACTCAATTATGACATGAATATAATATGTTCACATAACAGGTCATCTTACATCTTTGTCAAAATATCCAGATTTTTTTTTCACAAAAATAAAGTGTTTCAAACTCAAGAGGGATGAATATTTTCTAAACTGTGCTCCCTCAACCAGAACAATGGGTTAAGTGTCGGGATAGGTGTTAGTGTGTCGAGAGATGGATGATAAACAAGGAAAAGACATAAATTATGCTCCAGAAATGGAATTCATTAAAAATTCACATGCAGAATCCCAAAATTACCCTTGTGACTTTTGAAAAGTGTCATTTTTTTTCTTTATGCATGACTGAGTGACTGTGATTTTCACACGGAAGTTAGTCAATAAGTAAAATGTACAATTCTGCCAAGTTATGTTGCTCAAAACCTCTTCGATAAAAAGTTATGCTATTTTAGTTAGGGGGGGGGGGGGACTTCCTTTTTTGTTGTGTTTATATATGCCTTTAAACTCACGTTAACACCCTATGTTCAATTGTGTTGCTTTGTGTTTGTGTTTGTGTTGTGTTTGTTTCGGGTTACATTTGTTCTTTTTTACATTATGATTGTTTTTCTTTGTTTTAATTTAAAATTGGAAATAAACAGATGAAAGTGAAAATGAACTGAAATTACCCTGGTCACTTGTGGTCCCAAGCCATCGTTCCCGCATGTAACTAAAATGCACACTATGCACATTATCACTTCTACAGGCCACCACAATTTTGCTACGATTCTGCAGTTGTAAAGGCCTACTGGAAATGCGTCGAAACATTGAACGTAGTCGTCGAACTCAAATTAGATCCAGACCACGCATAAAATTTACCATCAAATGGTAATAAGCCAGTTCGTAATTGCAATTTGCACATGAGCAGATGAAGGTCATAGTGACCAAACCAGCTTGTTGGTTTTTAAATCACTGAGATAAGCATCATCATTAATAAGTTATTTTAGAATATGCTTGTTATCCAATTTATAAAAGAACACCAAGGTGTTCAATCATGGGGTATTTGACAACAGGCCAAACGACAACAATTAGTTTACAATAAACAATGTAATAGAAGCTTTCCCAATTGTTCACAGACCGTAGCCTACTATTCTTGTCACCTGTTTTGAGATGGTTCCTTTATTAGAGGTTGAATATCGCCAATTGCTATGTCGGGTAAGCACATTACGTAACATCTCCTTTTGAAATGATTTATTAATCAACTGCTTATCCTAATGAAAAAGGGAAAGGTCATAGTGACCAAACCTGCTCCAGAGCTAACTACGAACTGGTGTATTCTGCAATCAATGGTAATTACCACGATAACCTATCTTGACAGCCAATATAAAATTCACGGTTTCTATAGAAATTGCCATTGGTAGCAAAGTTCCCATCAATGGTAAGTTTTATGCAGCAGGGCCCCAGTAATGACAACATAACGGTTCTTCAACACTTTGAGGCCAAATCTTTCAACCAACAGCTACGTTTTGATACAAAATATGCATGGAAGATTCATCTTATGTGTACCCATACAAACATGACACACATTAAAATACTATTCACCTAAACATTTAAAACAATGACTATGATACGGCTAGCGATCGGCGACGATCCGTGGGGATCAGAATAATCTATGAAATATTAAAATCATCTTGGACATTCTGGCCTCGCTTTTGCAGTACGTGCATTTCAATGTACAGTATTACATATTTACAATAAAATTCAACGTGTTATATTTACATCATAAAATACATCTTGAAACATACCTTCTTCTCCCCCTGTGGTGTATCAATTTTTATGAACATTTAGAAGTTATGCCATTTTTGTGAAGCCTACCTGCGATATCCTCAGTATTAACCAGGGTAGGACCGGGCGGAACAAGCTCCAGGGCACGCTGCGTGAAGACTCTGTTGAAGGCGTCTTCATCGAACCCTGCACAACGCCTCAAGTTCCCACCGTTATCCCGGGCGAAGTACTGAGGCCATGCCTGGACAAACTGGAGGAGCGCCCTCGGGGTGGGTAGGAAGCCGTGGAGGCCGGGTATGTCCTTCACCTTGAAGTGTGTGTTCAGGAGCTGGAGTACCTTCTCCGGGCTTGTCTTATCTAGGATGTGCAGGATCTGCAGGAGCGTGGAGACGATGCGCGCGACGTGCTCCGGAGGGATTCCCGCGCAGGCCCCGTCCGACGCCGTGAAATACTGAGCGGGATCCTTGAACCGCTGCGGCAATGGGTACAACCCTTCGTCCTTTCTGAAGTAGGTCACCTCATGACGGTACAGCCTCGCGATTTTCTGCCTGGCGTGGTACGGGATCTTGGACAAGCTTTCACTGGTGTACGGGACTGCCAGCAGCTTGATTTGTTGCCCGGTTGACAGGACGGACGGCAAGTTATCTATGTAGGCACCCGTCATCCGGCGAGCGACGGAGGTGTCAAGACGCGCATTTCCACTGAGCCCAACTACTGTGACGTTAGCGAAGTTCCTATCCACCCGGGTAATCTTTCCGCTCAACTCGTCGGAATCTGGTCGGGCAGCCATGATTTCAGTGCGGATTGGTATGACTTGCAGCTAGACTCTCACGTAGCAAACTGAAGTGATCACTAAGAACAGTCCGTTTTTGTGTACGTGTGCAGATGCGTCGGGCTTCCTATAAGAGTACTTAGAGCGGGGAAGTCTACGTCTGATGAGGTGGGGAATCCCCAGACAGGTCCCAATGGTTCGTTCGAACAGTTCGCGCTGTTATTGTTTTTTTATGTTGCCTTATCGAGCATGTATTTACTTATTATTAAGACCAGCTTTCCTTTCTTCCGGTAATAACACAAACACAGCTCGCTTATTGTGGCACTTGTTATCTGCATTGTGATATCATTGTGCAGTCATTAGTGACGCACACCGTTTTGATTTGATTTTCATTCACGATGTTGCAATACGATATTGCAATACGATGTGCAATACTATCGCTAGTCGATGGATTGGCAAGAAGCCACTTCGTAATTGCAATTTGCGCATGAGCAGATTATTGCTGGTAGAAAATGACCTGAGGTCAATTTCACTACTCACATAGTAAAATGGGAATTCATTAGATAGTCGACCACATTTCAATCAATTATCATGCAAGAGTATACAGAGAGAGAGAGAGAGAGAGAGAGAGAGAGAGAGAGAGGGGGGGGGGGTGAAAGAGAAAGAGAGGGACAGAGAGAGCAATTTACAAAGAAAGTATGAAAAAGAGTATGGAGAGAGAGAGAGAGAGAGAGGGAGAGGGAGAGAAAAACAAGATGGTGGTCGAGAAAGACGAAAGAGAGTGTCGGAGGGGAGCTGGGGAAGAGAGGGACAGAAAGCAATATACAAAGAAGGTATGAAATAGAGTAGAGAGGGGGGGGGGGTGTTGGTAAGAGGGAGGGAGAGCAGAGGAGCATGTGGGTAGGAGGATAATAAATAATGAAGCATGAGAGAGAGAGAGAGAGAGAGAGAGAGAGAGAGAGAGAGAGAGGGGGGGGGGGAGGGGGAAAGAGAGAATAATTGACTCAGCAATATACGCACAATGACAAAGAGTAGAACAGAGAGGTAGAGGGGTAGAATTGTAAAAGGGGGGTTACAGGAAAGAGTGTGAGAGGGGTAAAAAAAACACACACACACACTTTTCTTTACCTGTAGGTAATCCCATCTAAGTACTGTATACCACTCTCCCTTATCCCTCGTTCCACTCCTATCTCTCTCGCCCCCTTTCTCTCTCTCACTTCCTCTTTCTCTCTTTATCCACCCCCTCTCTCACTTTCTCTCTGTATTTCCACCCTCTCTCTCTCTCTCTCTCTCTCTCTCTCACACACACACACACACACACACACACACTTCCTCTCTCTCTCTCTCTCTCTCTGCGTGTCTCTGTCCCTCATTTCTTTAAAATGTATATCATGTTAAACAAAAATGTGCCACTTTTTTTTTTCTTTTTTACTGGAGCAGTGCAAATTAATGACCATTCTTCAAAACAATGCAACAAATACTTGTGCGTTAGTTCAGGATATAAGCCTGAGAATTATGATTGTCAATAAACAAGGAGGAACATTCAGGTGGAGGTGAATTTTCCGCTGTTGCTTAATTTCCATACTGCCACTTCTTTTTTGTTGCCCTTTCACACTTTCTCGCTCCTTTTTGAGAAGCGGTGAAACCTCTCTGGGGTTAGGCCATTTCCTGACCTAGTCTTTCTGACCTAGTCTTTCTGACCCAGTTTTTTTGCCATTCACTCAGTACGGCCTCTGTTATTGGCTACTGTGCTAATGAATATTCAAGACTATGGTATGGTTTGTCGAACATTCGCGCCGGCGCGGCCAAAGAGGCGGCCAGGAGGCGCAATTTTTTCGAATATTCGCGCCGGCGCGCCCAAAGAGGCGGCCAGGAGGCGCAATTTTTTCGAACATTCGCGCCGGCGCGCCCAAAGAGGCGGCCAGGAGGCGCAATTTTTTTTTTACACGCTAGCTCATAGACGCCAGAGCTTTTCACAGCTGAGAGAGAAATCCTTGCTCTCTGCAATCGGCCACAGCCTGCGAGAGCACGCTCATGCCGATATCAGCTGTTCCTTTGTACCATTGTATGTGGGTAATGAGTTGATATAAGGACACTAGAAAACCTATTACTGTGCACAAATGCCATGTTGTGATAAAAAGTTGAGTAAATAGATATGTGTTTGTGTTATAATTATTTCATGTTTGCTAGGTTTTATTAGACTATTTATTATTTTTTTATCTGTCCCTCCCGACATGATGCTCTAAATCCCCTAGAGCAAAATGGAATCTCCCGTCTCTTTTTCCCCAAATCTCGCTAGAGAAAAAAATATTGGAGTCATCGACTGTTTGATAGGGGTGCATAATAAATTTCTACCAAAAATATTCCTTATTCAATCATTCAATAACATTTTCATGAGATGATGTATTCTTCAATAATACAACAAGGATAAACAAATTCACTTTTATCTTATTGTCCAACAAAAATCCAGTGTTTTTTTACATTATATTTTCTTTCTGAGAGCACCGTCCCCTTTTTCTGTAGTGGAGCAGTCCGGCGCCGGCAATTCCCGCGTGGACTAGCGCGCCTCCAGCTCACCAGCTCCTGGCGATGGCCGCCTCTTTGGCCGGCGCGACGTTCGACAAGCCATACCATCGTCTTGAATATTCATTAGTACAGTAGCCAATAACAGAGGCCGTCTCATGAAAACTGCCTCGTGTACAAAATGAATGGCAAAAAAACTAGGTCAGAAAGACTAGGTCAGATTAAATAGGTCAGGAAATGGCCTAACCCACCTCTCTGGGCATCGACATCAAAGTGAAAAATTATTTTTCTGGCCCTTTGCCGTGGCAGGAGAGCTAGCACTGGTGTCAAAGTGCAAGCTGCGGCGACTGACGGCCCGCGCCGATAGCAAAGTCCGTTCCGTTTGAACGTACCCCAGGAACGAACCTTAAAGGGGAAGTTCACCCTGAAATTATTTTGGTTTCAATAAAAAGAGACAAATGAAAGAAACATATGAGTGAAGGTTTGACGAAAATCGGTCAAAGGAAAAGAAAGTTATTTGATTCTAAAGTTTTTATTTTGTGACGTCACATGCGAGGTGCTCTCCCATATGTTGTGTACAATTTTTTTCGAAAATGTGCATTTTCTCACAAAGATATGCATCCTTTTACTTGTGCGTTTGATACATTATCAGAAATACGTTTTTACACACATACCTGTACGAAAAAAAGATAATTCCGCTGTCAAAAACAGAAAAAAAGCAATTTATCGACTTATTTTGTACACAACATATGGGAGAGCACCTCGCACGTGACGTCACAAAATCAAAACTTTAAAATCAAATAACTTTCTTTTCCTTTGACCGATTTTCGTCAAACTTTCACTCATATGTTTCTTTCATTTGTCTCTTTTTATTGAAACCAAAATAATTTCAGGGTGAACTTCCCCTTTAACATTTTTGGCGGAACTTACAATTTAATTGCACAAACATAGGCCCAGTACGTGACATATAACAGCTGATTATCCGGCACACACGGAGTTGAGAAAGACATTCGTATCAGATAAAATGAGTTGTTACAATTGCTTTAGTTGATGACATGAAAACAGTATTCACGATGCAAAATATCCACGAATCAAGTACTGTATAAAAAAATTATGATACTATTTTATGCGCCACGATAATAATGGTTATGTATTGCATATGAGATATTTCAGATTGCTCTCTTCCGGCCATGTTTGAGACACCATCCTCATAATTTTGAACTTTGTGAACTACGACGAGATTTCAACCAGCTGCATATACTATTCGTAAGAGTAAAGTACGACAAATGCAGTCGGTATTAGATGCTTCGTATATGATTCATGTAACTCTCCAAACCACAGATAGGAGTGCCATCGAAATTATTAGTTCGCCATTTCAAAGTGCATGGGCTGGGTTATCCTTTCTCAGTTTATTTTCAAACATAGCAAAATTAAGATTACATAAGTCCCCCCCCCCCCCCCTGAAACTGAATATAATTTTATGCCATTAAATATTTTCCCTATTTACTCGCAAGGCCAGCCAGCTAGAATGCGCCTTGACAGTGTTATAAATTTGTTCTATTTACACCAGAAAACACCAAACTTGTTTCGATATCCACATCACGAAGAGTTGTTGTGACGATAAAGGCACTGTAGATAATTCCACAGGGAATGATATTATCATGAAAGTTTTGTTCAAGTTGCTTGGCCGGAGACATAAGATTTCAGTACGAATAACCGTGGCGGGGGATTATAAAATGACAACCCGACCAATGACAAAATAATGATTAAATTCACAAAAGGCAAAGTATAATTCCTTGCCGTTCCCCATCGTCATACTTCCATTCCATCGAGTGGACACGTATTTCCGCTGTTATTCAGCCACATTTCGATGCAAGGCGCGTGGAAGACATGTTTGCAGGGCAGATACGTCACAACATGCCCCTCCTCGTAGGACTCCATGCAAACAGTGCACAAAGACTCCCCCCACGGAATACCGTCCACGCCGTTGGGGGCGGTAGAGTCTGAAATGGTCTCGGTGCGGAGGGACGCGAGTTTGTCGGCTGCTACGGTTTTTGGCGCCACCTTCTCGTCCAACCTCAAAAGCATCTCGTAGTCCTCAGGCGTCATGTCGCGCTGCTGGAGGTCGAGCAGGAAGCACATTAGGTTGGTCTCTTCCGGGTCATCGCATTCGACGTTTTCCGCATGCAGCTCGAACTCGTGTGGGACATAGATCTGCTTCTCTCTCTGCTCATTGGTCCAGCGAGGCTTCCTCCTGTCGCTATTTGGTCCCCGGTGCCTCTTCTGGCGAGCGTAGTTTACTTTTGGTTTCGGTTCCTCAGCCTTCGGCTTCAAAATACCGTTAACTTCCTTTATTACACACCTCCTCTTCAAGTCTTTAAGTTCCAAGACCCTCTCTGTGTTTTTGTTTTTCATCTCCTTTGCGTAGTTGATCTCCTCGTCTCGCGCCATTAAGCGCAGCAAGAAATCGCACCTGATCACTTTCTTCCCCCCATACTCCCTCACGGAATCCTCCAGTTTTCGCCGCGTGGCCTGATTGAGAGATGAAAGATTACGAATGTGCACTGAAAAAGGCATCTTTCCCTTTAATCTCGTCGATTTCACTTCATGTCCGTCATAAAACTCGTCCAATTCGGCTTCGTAGGAGTGATCGTAACATCCTGGCTGCACCTTGCCCTCGCAAAATGCCACTGCATCGTCCACATCCGACCGAATTTGCTTCTCCGACTTAACCGTCATGTTCTCACACAGCCACGGAGCGGGAACATACTTCTTCTTCTTCCTCTCCGTCGACAACGTGGCGTCGTCCTCACAGGTTGTTTTATCAGAACCAGCTCGGGTTACTTTCGCGCTCGTTGAACGCTTTCGAGCAAGGATGATCGCCTTCTTTGCACGAAGCTTATCAGTGTGAACTTGCCCCTCCTTCTTTTTGTCTTCTGTGGAAACGGGCTCCATGGTTACTCCTCCGATTTCCGCCACCATGATTCCCTTATAAAGTCTTGCTGTATATTTAAATCAAAGCACGGCGCAGCGCTATGCACGTCAAGTAGTTGCACCTGCTAAATCTGTAGTGCTACAGAATGGATACTGCTTTGAAATAAATACAGAGAGAACTCCCCTCTATATGTATTGCAACACAGTGGAGTAACGGTACATGCCTTATGCGGGATGGTGCAATCCTCTAAATTTAGTTGTTTATCAACAACGTCCAGGGGGAAAATGGGAATATGACATCATCACGAGGAAGTGTAGTTTTAGCCTTAATTCCAGAAATTAGAATTATCACAAATATTATATTATAAATCATAGTGTTAGTGTTTTGTCGAAAGCCTTTTGCATTTGGATTCATATTGAATTTGACGTTAATTTTTGTTGCCTTTTAAAAAGATGGTGTGCGGATTTACTCAGTACTATGTACAGTACTTGTATGGGAGTATGACGCACCTCGTTTGGTGACCGAAAAATATGAATAAATAAAGACGACAAAGACTGGATTAAAAGCTATCATTTTCTGCTCGGAAGTCTGCGAAAACTGAGGGAAAGACTGGTCTATTCTTAGCAAAATTACATTGTAAATATTCGAATTGTCAAAATATGTCAGCTGAAGCTGGGGCCGATGCAGGTGGTGTAAAGGTCGATCGCTTTAACTGGTTTTCTGAGCACCCAAAGGTTAGAAAATGTTGATATTGATGTACGTTTTCACGGTCGGATTTGCGTCATGTACATAATGTGGTCCCATTAATGCCTATTTTTGTTGACTAATATGCACAAGCTCAGACAAGTTTCAGCTCAGCTGAGCTGCGGCGGTCGTCGCGTCGCCCGCCGTAGCGCAGGGCTCTACAAAAAAAATATTTGCTTGCCCTGGAGGAAAAACTGCTTGCCCGTTTTTTTTTTATTATAACCTTTGTTTTTCACTAATTTTTCTGCAGAAGCGGCATACCTTATCCTGCCGAATTATAACATACTTTACAGGACAACTGAACATAACAATAGGTTATTAGGTATTTACACAGAGTTTGACAAGTTACTAGTGTTTGTTTTTAATCATCTGAGTCCATCATGTTAAGCACTGACTCTCCTAACTATAGTACTCTTGCTTTCACTTGAAATGAAGCACACATATGCCTGACCTCCCTTAATAATTGGGCATGTTGGGAGCAGACTCTGCTCACTACATGTAGGCAGGTATAGGACACTTTCACGAGACTAGAGGAATTAAAAAAACACATATTGATAGCACTGACTACACCACATTGCATTGTAATTTGTAGGTGGCAAAGCTTGTCATAGTACATGTAACTCATAAGCACGCTGACAGGATTATAAACAGTCACATTTCAAAAGTAAAATGTCTAACCCTAGACAACTTCTTTGCCGTTGAATCGTCCAAAAAAGTGATTTCTAGGTCTGCATTAGCGTCCGTTTAGACCCTATAGCCATGGGACGGCTAGGCGGCTAGCCGCGTAGCTGTAGGCTGTCGTGGATACACTTAGTTATGAACTAGCGCCATGATCTCCCAGTTTCGAGCTTGTTAATACAGAAGACCTTAGAGTAATCAGCCCGATATTTCTGGGTAGGGTTCTTGGTAGATGTGCTCATTTTGCCGTTTCAAGTGTACTGGTAGCGATCAAAATCATGGGCAAATCAATTAAATCATTGCTGCTCCACGGCAGGTATATGTGCAGAACTCATACAACAATCACTTACACACGTTTTCACATTACAGTCCCATAATTATGTAGTAAATCCACGTAAATACGGTATGTGGACACACAAATAAATACAGCTGTTACGAAAAATTTCACATCGCGCAGTCGCACATTCGCGATCGCAAGCCAGTGCTCTTATCTGGTTAAAATATCGGTAATGCGGATATCGCGCATATGAGCAGAATCTATTTTTCAGTTCAAGATGGCAGTGTCCACGGAACAGAGTTTCAGACGAATTTTCATGACAAAATATCAGTGATCTCACTCCAATTTCAGCTGTGTTTGCCTGGTTTGACATGATACGAGACACATTCACATTAATTTTCTCGCATATGCGTAAGAACAATGTTATTTCCATATTTTTGGGTGGAAAATAACCACTTGCCCGGACGGACAAGTGTCTTTGAGAAATGCTTGCCCGGGCGTCATTTTCACTTGCCCCGGGCAATCGGGCAAGTGGGTTTGTAGAGCCCTGTAGCGTATATCGCGTAGCCGTAGGCGCGATCCCTACCTGAACTTATGTTTTTATTTGCCTTCCACCAGCATTCTTAATACCATATTAAACTGTGCATCAACCGTTAAAATGACGTAATTAATCCTAATGTGTAAGACCATTAAAAGGTTAATTAGCATGATTCATGGTGTTTGGTTACTGCGACAAGCCCGCTCCCGCTGCGCGGGAGCAGTCCCGGGGCTACGTGTTTGGCAATAATGAAATGGGGTGCATTCGGGGAATGGCCCGAAGCAGGCAAAACACGCTAGACCAAAAAATCAGTCTCTGTAGGACATTGAATCCGCTGAGATTGCATCTGGCTCCTCTGGGGGTATGCCCCAAAATGAAATTTCGATTTAATAATGCCCCGAATGAGACAGTTATTCCTGTCTAGCAACATGCCAGGCAACAGCAGATATACTGTGAATGTACCCAAGCAAAAATATGTCACATCGTTTCTTTTGTAAAAAAAAAAAATCTCGAAATTATAGAAAGGTTGGCAACTCATTTGTCTACACCAATTGATGGAAAGGAGTGAATATTTAAAAAACAAAAGTATATTCACAATTTGAATACTTACCAGCGCCAATACCAACGTCAACTAAGAGTCTTAGTTGACGTAAGACTGTACAGTAACTTATAAGAGGGGCACATAAGCAGAAGCTTCAAGCCTTGACATCAAAGCAAATAAGAAAGTAAAGTAATAATTATACATTTTTCATAGACTCGTATTCAGTTATGATTTTGATATTACAATGATTTTGTTGGTCATTGAGTCAATTGTTGAAGGTAGAGAAATAAGCGGCAAGAGTTCCATATGCACCCCCACTATTTTTTTTTAAATATATAATTTTATATATAAATCATAATATAGCTAATTAGGTGGGGAAAGTGATAAAAATGAGGGTTAGGGTTGGGGTTAAACTTACACTTAATGGCCATCTGAGTAATCATGATAACGCCATCTACAACATTAAAGAATTAACACATTCATTTTTTTATTTCTTTTACACTTTTAACACCCTCCCCCCCCCCCCCCCCCCCCCCCAAAGAAATACCTCACCCCATTTTTTACTCAACTCCCATCAAAAGAATCACCCTCTTTTAGACAGTAGGCTATTCAAAAAAAAAAAAAATAGTGGGGTGGGGGGGGGGGGGGGGGGAGGGGCTTCATGCAAATGGAACTCTTTCCGAATAGGCAGTTATGGGATGTGCAAGCATTTATATGAGTTCTCTGAATTAATATCACTGCACACAGCTCTGTGTGTGTGTGTGCAAGCTGTTCTGGCTGCATGCAGCGCCATCAAATTATCTGATTTTATTCTACTCTTACTGTACCCCCGTTTTTTCCTTTTCTGATTTTCAACGAATGAATAGAATGTCATTTGAATACAAACTATATCAATATATTTCAGGAATCTCACCCAACAAAATCAGCTTCTCTGAGATTTCTCCTTTTTTCTTGACATTTAGTCAAGTCAAACTTTACTAAATCATCTTGATTTAGTGTTTATGTAGACAAGACTTGAAATTGAATTGGATTGTACATTGTACTTCTATAATGTTCATTTGCAGTGGTCTGGTTGTTGTTTTTTATTGTATGATTTAGGTATCCTTTTCTTAATGCTAAATATGTTACAGAATTGTGTGCAGTGATATTATTTCTGAGAACTCAAATAAATGCTTGTACATCCCGTAATTGCTTATTCCTTTACCTTCAGTAATTGTGTTGTGGTACTTTACAAACATACAGTTCCTTGAAATGATGTCATGGGGCTTTGATGATGTTGGCCAGATTGCTGCAACCTTGCTTGTCTATCTGGACTTATGTGAAGGTAAGTCTATACAAATTCCAAAATGCAGTAGAAGTTTTCAAAGTGCAGATGTTCTGTCCAGAATAACCTCAGTCCATTGTAACTTGCTGATCATATTTATAAATACATGTACAACAATTCGTCAGCATTTTTACGTACCATCACATCCATGCACTGTGCGCTGTATGGATTTGATTAATCACAAAAATGATGACGAAGCAATGGAAAAGCAAAGAAGGTGGCAAAAAAGTAAGACAAGATAAGCTACAAAAAGAATGTAGAGGGAGGAGGAATTTATGGGTTTAATGAGAAAAGAAGAGCTCTGAAACCTTATGGGAACAACCCACCAAGTAACCAGATCAAATACATGTACACACAAACAAGTAAACTCCAATGACTTAATATGAGTCTACATACCGGTACATGTAATGGTCTATATTCTGACAATATTCTGAAAATTTATGAAATCCTTTACAAATCCTCCCTTACAACCCAGTGACCACATTTCAACAATATTTTCACCAATGTTTCTGTTCTGATATCGGCACTGGTATTGTGAAAGCTTTTGTGAAACCCCTCTTTCAGCTAAGAACTGGTGGCACACAGAGATCCATCCATGCTGGCCACTGCACATGGCATATCTGACGGGCAAGCCCAGCAGAAAAGGCGACCATGTGGCTGTCCTCCCTCTCCAGAACAAAACTGTCCTCTCACCCTCAAGGTATGCTTAACCCTCTATGTGCCAACGAGGCATTTGTGCATAAATACTACACACGAAACACGTTATTTTAGCACATAAAGAGTTAACATAATTATCTGTGAAAGCAGGAGTGGGTCACAGCAATTGAGCTCCACAAATGTAAAGAAGATCTCCTTTCAGCCTCTTGTTAAGCTAATTCTGAGGTTGTTTATATTGATGTTTTGTCCAATCATATTTCCAACAATCTGAATTGGATTTAATATATGAATTAATAAAAAAAAACTTTTCCCCTATAGTTTTTATTGCAAACAAAACAATATAAACAGATATGTAACAATCACTTTATATCATGCTATCATGCTCTGTTTTTTTATATTCTGAACACACAGATTGAGAGAATTCCTTTAAAGTAGTGAGAAGAGGCATTGCAAGCATTTTGCATTGCTTAAAATAAAAATTGAAACTGATTTTGATGTTACGTTTTTCTGTTGAATTTTGGAATTTTTATTTTGAAGTTTTGAAGTTTTTATTGAAAACCTCCTTATATAGGTATGTAATAGTCAGTTGATATAAAAGTATCACTCACTTTCCACACAGATTGAGGGCATTCCATTTAAGTATTAAGGAGATGCACTGTTTGCAAGTTCATTGTAAAAAAATGAAATAAAAACTGGTTTTGATATTAAAATTGAAAACAATTTTCATTACACAATTGTAATAATAAGTTGATATCAAGTTATCACTTGTTTACCTACAGATTGAAGGCATTCCTTTTCAGTATTTAGGAGCATTACTGCAAGCTATCCAGGACAGAAAGATCTCCAAAAATCAGTTGATATCAAATTATCATCGTAATATGCTCTGTTTTTATATCCTCAACCACACATAGTGAGAGCCTTCCTTTCAAGTATTGAGAAGAGCCTACATCACAACTCTAAAATTCAAGTAAAGGTCATTCCATGATCATTCTTTTGGAAAGTTGATATTAAAGTGGTAAATGTAATTTCGAGCTGGGGAGTGGTAAATGGACTTTTATCATTTAAAAAAATTCTTAACACTTAGATTGAGGGCCTTCCTTTTGAGTATTGAGGAGCGCCACTGCAAGCTACCCAGGACGGAAAGATCCCCAGCCGAAGCAGTGATCCCAGCCGAGCACCACGCCACAAAGTCACTCACGCTCGCAATCACAGAATCTGACTCTACCATCGTGTATTACAGGATCGCGGATGGCCTGGTCGCCCCAGATAGCGGGCCAAAGCCATTGATGGAGGGCGATGTTGAAGCAGAGGGGCAGGAGGAAGGGAGGGGCAAAGGCAAGGGGAAGCGGAAGAGGGTAGTGAGGAGGGGTGCGGACCAAGGATTAGAGGGGGGCGCCGTCGGCTGATGGAGGTGGCATTTTTTTTCCGTCTACTCCCGATGTAATGGTGCAACATGATACCTGAGTTGAGAGGTTGCCTTTACTGGACAGGCACCTTTGGGTTCAGGGTAAGTTTCATTCATGCGTCAACTTATCAACCATATCATGATGCTGTAGCTCTACACTGAATGATAAATGATATGGACAGGTGTTATGTGCAGGAGTTCTCTACTCACCTGACATGGTGAGGTAAATGCCTGAGTTGGACACATGAGAGATTGACCTTGCAGGACAGACCCCTTTTGGTTCAGGGAAGGTCATGTGTTAACTAACCCTAACATGAAACTGTACTTCTGCACTATCTGATAGATGATATGATCATGTGTAGAATTGAAACATGTGCAGTAGTTCTCTACTCACCTGACATGGTGACATAAATGGCAGGCCTGGGCCCATGAGAGATTGACTTTGCAGGACAGACCCCTTCTGGTTCAGGGAAGGTCATGTGTTAAGTAACCCTAACATGAAACTGTACCTCCGCACTATCTGATAGATGATATGAACATGTGTAGAATTGAAACATGTGCAGTAGTTCTCTACTCACCTGACATGGTGAGATAAATGGCAGGCCGGGGCCCATGAGAGATTGACTTTGCAGGACAGACCCCTTCTGGTTCAGGGAAGGTCATGTGTTAACTTACCCTAACATGAAACTGTAGCTCTTCACTGTCTGATAGATAATACAGATATGTGTAGAATTCAAACATGCTATAGTTATCCAAATAGGCCTGACACGGTCTTGGTCATTACAGTGGGCTCTGGCTGTGTGCAGAAGCGAGGAGGCTGAGAAATCCCACCGAAAATGTTGTCAAGATGTTCTCCCTTGGTCCAAATTGAGTTAATTGCATTTTCTTGAAGACTCGGATGTGCTTTTATGATTTCATTTGTTATGGAAGGTGTTAAAAAATGAGCAGCAGCAATTTAATGTGATTGTCCCATATAAATGTCAATGCAGATGACATGGTTTTGCCATGATTCAGCAGTCATAAGGGCTTACAACTGGAAATGTGACGTCACCTTCTTGCAGAAATCAATGACTGGGTCTTGCGATTCAGCCAGTCACACAGTCATATGGCGGGTGGGACTATGTACTGTAAGTCTGCGGTGGGCAGAAGACTCTGCTTTGTGGGACTGCAGGCATTATCAATGGTGGTTTATTGATATTCTGAAGTGTCTTTTGTTCGCATTTGCATCTGATTACAACAACACAAAAAAGGTCTGAGCTTCATCGCATAAAACTTCCAATCATTGGTCTGAGCTTCATTGCATAAAACTTCCAATCATTGGTAACTACTATGGTAATATTATATAGATTGACAGCTACGAAATTTAAGGTTTCCATAGAAGTTGCCATTGGTAGGAAAGTTACCATCAATTGTAAGTTTTATTCAGCAAGGCCCAGATGTCAAATAACTTCTTTCCCGGGCATTGGAAAAAGAAATGTTATGGTAAATGATAGTAATACGGTGCACAGTTTTCTAACGTTTTCAGGGTGCTCGTCCTGTTCTGTAAGTGATAAACTGTAGAAAGATTAACTCTAAACTTGTAAATGTATATTGACTTTTGCTTGGTGAGAGCAATAAAAGATCGCAAACTCACACTTGTACCGGTAAATAAATGAACAGAAGTCAAACGCTGTTCACTCCATACAACAACTAGCCTAGTTACCAGGCTGAGGAGAGCATGGTCACAACTAAGTCTGTTAACAACTATGTCTGGTAATACAGACTAGGCCCCCTAATCCCTCTGACTGCCCTGGATCCTCTTATGGAGTGGGTGAAAAAGAGGATCCAAGGCAGTCCGAGGGATTAGGACCTAGTCTGTATTACCAGACATAGTTGTTAACAGACTCCGTTGTGACCATGCACGCCTCAGCCTAGTAACTAGGCTATACAACAACTTGCGCAATGTGATTTTATATTTTGGTGTGACCTTAAAAGAAGACTAGAGTGATAGTGTGTCAACTGGGATGCTACTGTGTAAACCCCTTGGTACATTTTCCCTTTCAAAGAACACTTTCATGTTATGAATAAAGTGCACGATTGAAGGTGATGGTTGAAAAGTGAATGATGTACTTATTTTTTGTTTGTTTACTCATAAATGCTTGTACTCTTCATGTACTACCCTTAGGGAAGGAATAAACTGTGGGTTAACTATTATAAGGAATATTTTGGAAGTGTTTTGTAAAGAATCAAGTTTCCATGCATGAAACTGATGTTTTACAAGTGAGTGAGCATACTGATACTTGAAAATTATCAGAAAAGAAAATCGCCAAAAGGGTATGAAAGGTGATTCAAAAAAAGTTGTGAGGTTTTGAAAAGTGTAGTGACTTGCATTTAAGTGTTGATATATTTTGTGTTTTGTCTACGAAGGAAAAATAGTCTGTCTTACAGGCAATATTAAAAGATGGCCATTATGCAAGTTATTAATATTTTTTTATTTAGAATGAGAGGATAAGAGAGAAAGTGGAGCTGATTGTTTTCTTTTAAAAGAGAGGGTGAGAGAGAAAGAGAGAGACGAGGAGAGGGAAAGTATAGGAAGAGCTGAGTGAGAGAGGAAAGATTTAGTTGATGTAATTGTACTCGTTGGAAAAATTATGTACATGTATTCAACTGAACATTCGCAATATTTCCAATGAAATCACGTACGAAATGAGTGATGATAATTCCTACAAAGAAAGGGCAAACTCCGTACGGAGATGAGAGAGAGAGAGAGAGAGAGAGAGAGAGAGAGAGAGAGAGAGAGAGAGGGGGGGGGGGGGGGTGATGGAGGGAGGGAGGGACAACGTCAGTGATTTTATTTTCTCAAGTCACCGTGAGGGGTATTGGAGAAATAGGACTTGCGATTATGATAACGTTGAATCTACGCATGAAGCACAAACAAAACAAATCACATGCGACATTTTGTGGACTAGGTCAAGGTGGTCTGCTGTGGCCAAACCATGCGCAGCCATGGCTAACATTATGCATGGTGCCATCATCTAATAGTTAAAAGATGGAAGCAATGCTCGAGAAAGCCTTAAGTCTCGGCTGAACCGTGTCAGAGGCTTGTCATATTGGTCTTTGTACGTGTATTGATTAATCAATTAAAATAAAGGGCCGAGAGAAAAATATAGAAAAGAAAGCAAGGGACAGATGCAAATAAACTGGCGAAAGGAATGACCCCACGCCCGGTTTCGAACTGTGTAATGATATATTGGATCACATGGCGCCTTACCCAATCCGCCACAGATCTTCCCATGTTACGCCTAAACGAGGCTCCTATACAGACCTTACCGTAACCTTTTGTTTCTCCTTTCCTTTTAGGTGGGCTGTCATTATTGACAAATCATCTCTTTATTTCGTTAGAATTTTATCAATCATTGATTAATTTTTATTATACTGCTCTTCGATGCCGTCATGATAATGTGATGACCTTGAAAGCTTGATTTGTACAAGATTACATTGTACTAACAAGTGGCAAAAATGTCAACAAAATTAATGATTACTGCAATTATGAGTCATACATATGGCGCAAGCAAGGTTTGGGTGAGAGAAAAATGAATGATATTAAATGATAAAGAAAAAAAATCTAACAAAATAAGAGGTGATAGAATATAAACGATTACGAGAGATCACCTAATGATTTAATAAATAATAGTGAATAAAGACAATTCTAAGGAAATGAAAATGTATGTTGATTGCAATATACCACCTAAATGGCAGATATTACCATGGAGTTGTTTTCATGGCAGCTAGAATCAAATGTGATCGACAACGATTTACAAGTTGAGGGAGGGAGGCGGAGAAAGAGATCGAGAGAGCTATAGAATGTCAATATTGCGCAAGCGCACAAGGACTGCGTTCCGATACACACACATGCACTAAGTGCAAATTGTTTACGTTATGAAAGCTAAAGCTCGTCGTGTGCGCTCCTAACTAACTACGATGCGATTCACGTTCCCTTTTTGCCCACACGTAACATCGACATCGCGACTGTACTGTCTGAACTTCTGAAGTCGGCCGGCTGAGCACTAATTCCTATCCCTGATCCCACGAGTGTAACAGAAGCTAGGAAAATGGCATTGCGTATCCTTGCTCGCCAATTCAGGGTAAGTTTGTTTCCATCTTGCTCTTGGGTCTTAGGATTTTGTGGGGTTTCGGCCCGAAAGGCAACGCCAATGTCCATCGCGTTGGGCTAGCTGACCGGCGGCGTAGTGGAATGAGAAACGTAAACGGTACACCGCACCGCGCTTCCCTGCAATGCATCGAGTTGACAAGGGCAGCCTCAATGACAAATGCGTGCGAAAATTGAACACGAATGTTAATCACTTAACTCATGTTAACTGGATCTTACATACTATCACTGTAACTCTGGGATTGAACTAACAAATAAGTTAGCTTATTCAATTCGGCAAAGGTTATCCTTGAAATGAAATGATCTAGGTAGTACTACATGTAGTACTAGTAACTAGTAGATCTATGTTATGTAGAATTTGGATAAATGAGACTACTGTCATGACAGTAAGACTAGAAAGAGTCTATCTATCTAGTAAATAAGTTGATTAACTTGTTAACTTAATTTAATCTAAACGTATGGAACATGTTTCTGTGAATTTTGCCACTCAGGCTCGGCTTCTTTTCAATTACCAATAATTACGGAATGAAACAAGACACTGATAATTGATATTGATTTATTCCATTTATTCTCATTCTCTCATCTACAAGTTCGCATGGGGTAATTCCAGTAAAAGTTACACATGGATAAACTTTATTTGATACAAACAAAGGCTTTGTGAATAATTTTTGATAAACCCTCTCTTGCCTACACATACCAATTATTTCTTGAAAACAAACCACTCAAGGTGTCCGATTTAAAACCGACACTACAACTCAAAGGAATTGGCATAGGGAAAGGGAAAGGGAAGAAAGGAAAGGAGCCGCAGTTTTAAACCACGGTATATTTTGTCGAGCTTAGCATGAAACACTATGCTTTAGCCTAAAAGGCATCATGTTTCATGCTGAACTGGACAAAATATTTACCGCGGTTTAAAACTGCGGCTCCTTCCCTGTCTTCCCTTTCCCTTTCCCTATGGCAATTCCTTTGAGCTGTAGAGTACATGTAGGTCAACTGATGTTTCAATGTGAGTCTTACACTTTAAACAGGCTCTGCTTTTTTGACTCCTCCACAGACTCAGCATTATCATTATTACAATGTACTTTGTGCATTTCATTAATTTGATGCATGTTTATCGTGTTATATTTGTATTATTGATGGGATTTGTTTTATTGATTCTATTTGTAATATTGGTTATATTTCTCCAAATTATTGATTATATTTGTAATGAGTTGTGGACAAATAATAAATGACAAATAGACTTACAAAAAAGGAAATTAGCTACATAATCATAACTTTTTGGAAAATTGAGAGGAAGTATCTGATTACAATAATCAGTATTAATCTGTGTGAGTTGATTAGACTTCTACATTGTAGATGGTGTTGCTTATCTCTTTATGCACCATTGATGCATTATCATACCAAGTGTGTATGCAAATCCTAGAGAAGCATGTGGTCTAGGGCACAAAGGATCGTACCATTGTCCGTACAAAGGTCTTCAGATACATGTTCTAGACAATATTTTAGTCAACACATTCATTAATCCATTTGAAAAATAAGTTTCAATAATTATACGCCCAAATTGTTCAGCCCGAACGTTTGGAGGATTTGTGATTGAATCACTAATTTCTCCAAATGTGGATCACTTTCAGCAAGTTTCTAAAATGGACAATGAATTTAAGACCATTGGCAAGAAGATTGCTCACAATCACCTTTTGAAAGTTTTTTTTGTCTTCCCAGTATATGCCCTTAAAAATTATTTTTTCTGCGGACTGCATTTTCAAACAGAAGATGAGTTACAAATCTCAAACCATTTTTGTTTCCATATCCCATGGTATTTGAAGAATTTAAAATTGTTGGTTTGCAGAAGGGATCGCTACCGTCAAGAAGATTTTTGATGCCATGAAAATAACCAAGCCCTTTGGAAGTTACCCATCTCTCATTTGGTGCTTTTCTCTTA
Organism: Arbacia lixula; assembly: GCA_963669155.1. NCBI lineage: Eukaryota > Metazoa > Echinodermata > Echinoidea > Arbacioida > Arbaciidae > Arbacia > Arbacia lixula. Next base: position 9,935,062 of record OZ022588.1, read on the forward strand.
TTGGCAGGGGCTGCCCGTGTGTGGAGCACGGAGTCGGTCTACGGCCAGCAACCCAGCCGAGGCTGCGGAAGGAGCAGGAGGAGGAATATGCTTCAGTAAGTAACACCTCTGTCTCATCAGCTGATTTAAAGGGTTTAAGTCTGTAGAATCACATATGGGATTAATTTACCCCCTCATAATGGACATTGTGTGTAATATTATCACACACAGTTATTACTATTAACTTGACTTTTGTGAGTATGATTACAGGTATTAGGTTCTTTGTAACACTGAGTAAGAAACAAAATGATAGTAAGCAAATAATCAGCGTTGGTGAGGGTGATGGGACGAACTATCACTTCTGAGGCGATCTGGATGTAGCTATCTTTCCGAAGCGCTATCTTTCCGAAGCGCAGCTGAGGAAAGATAGCGTATACATTCAGATCGCTGAGGAAGTGATAGCTCGTCTCATTGCTTGAAACCAAAAGTTGATTATTTGCTTTATATTCCACATCTGAAATCAACTATCTATACCAAAAATGACAATTTGACGTAAAAATGTAATGTTTACTTATCTCCATAACCCCGAGCCGCTGCCATGGGGAACACGCGGTAGGACGCGCATTAGGACGTGCATTAGGACGCGCGTTAGATGTCAAGTGATAGTCCGAGTGTAACGCACTTTTATTTCGCGCGTACTCAAAATATTAATCACGCATAAGGACTGTGAGGAGTGAAGAGATCAGCGAAACCAAAAAGTACTATCACCTAGAGTGTAACAAACTTTTATTCTCAGGTGATCTGATAGGAAAAACTACGCCTCATCACGTGATCAACTCTTGACCAATCATATAGCAACATTCTTAGTATGTGGAATATAATAATGATTAGCGATTCTTACATACCATAACACAATGATTAAAGGGCATATACTGTCCTGGGAAGGCCAAAAAGCCTTCAAAATGTAATTGTTAGCAATCTTCTTGCCAATGGTTTTAAATTCATGTATTGTCTATTTTAGAAGCTTGCTAAAAGTTATTTGCCCTCAAATGATCTACATTTGGAGTAATGAATCATTAAATCACAAATCCTCAAAATGTTTGGCCCAAACATTTTGAGGATTTAATCATTAATCATTAATTACTCCATATGTGGATCATTTGAGGGCAAACAACTTTCAGCAAGCTTCTAAAATAGATATTACATGAATTTAAGACCATTGGCAAGAAGATTGCTAACAATTACATTTTGGAGGCTTTTTTGCCTTCCAAGTACAGTATATGCCCTTTAAACATGTCCCTACACGCTGAAGAGAAAGAGGTGCAAGATACAATGTTATACATTCTCGGCACAATTAGTGGTACATTGTACAATCATAGCCTGTCAGGGAGCCTCAACATCCTTATAAAGTATGTGGCACTATAGTGCACTCTGACAAAAGGAAGCATATGACTAATTGGGACTTTCCTTGTAAATGAGCCAGACATGTACATAATGTGTGTGTCTGTCATTTGCATTGGCATTGATTAAACATGACATTAAAGTCATGAAGTTAATCTCACAGCAAGAGATGTATGTAGAAAATGCCAGTTAAAACCTGAAAAATTTAGAAAAAGGAAAAAAACGAGGAAAAATTTGTTACTTGCTTCCTGTGATAGTGAAAGAAGATGTCGTAGTATACTTGTGAGTTGTGACTGACCTAGTCACAAGTCGCAGGAAGTCGCACGCTCTAGTGGGATGGGGCGGTCATGTCGAGTTCTTCATTGCAGATGAATCACACAAAATTGCATGTGTTGAGATGATTCATTTTGTGTCAATACTTAATTCATACTGTATTTATTTATTATTTATTAACGTTTTATTTCAACAGGGTAGCCCTTTCAGTTAAAGAACTGATCTTGTATCAAGTACTACAATTACTACAATTACTACATTTACTACAAAATATTTTGAAGGCAAACAATACTCAAAAGAGTTATTATTTTGGCCCATTCCTCATTATACAGAGCTTCTTATTGTACAAATTATCTTTGCTGCATCAGGAGAGCTGCATTGTACTACTGTAGGTAGAGAGAGTGTCAAGGGAATAGCCAAAAGGAAATTCTATCATCTGTTAATGCTCGGGTGCACTGTTATCAGGAAATCTCTTTCAAATACATGTATGCACATGTAACGTTCTTAATCAAAATTTCTTGTGAAGAAAGAGGTTAAAGTAGGAGTCTGACAGGAAGTTTTGATATCGAACTACAGATTGCACACATTATTGTAATCAATAATTTTGTGCTTCGTTTGTCAGCACTTGACTGTTTCTGCGTACTACCTATAGTGTGGGGCCCCAGGTAAACCTTAAATATCTGGTCTGAGTGCAATGGGTAAGGAGATGGTGCACATATGTATTTTCTAAAGACATCCCAGTGTTTGTCATTAGGGATTTCATTGTAACATCTGTCTCAGTCTGTCATCTGTGATAGGACACATCTTATAAACCACTGAGAATTAAAACAAGGTAATTGAGAATCTTTTCGTCTAAATTTTCTTTGCAGCTCTTTCTGACGAGCAGCTGCAGTATCAGGAGTTGGCCCGTAAGTTCACAGCAGAGGAGATTATCCCCAAAGCACCGGAGCACGACAAATCTGGAGAGGTAAGATCTTACAACATACACTGCCCCAGTTGGCTTTACTAGGTACTCCATGAAAACCTTGAATATCAACATAGACAAACAGACAGATAGATAGATTAATATTTATATATAGATGGATGGACACAGGTATCGTTAGTATAAAAAACGTAAATAGGGGTATCTGAACCAGATATTTATATCTATGACGGAAAAAAGTGCAATTAAACATTGGCTACCTACCTCAATGATACCATTTATTTATCTAAGGAGTGAAGTCCACTTGAATTTGTTTAAAATAAAAATGATAACTATCATACTTGATAATGCTCTTATAAATACATTTACCTGATAATACCCGATAATTGTTGCAGTTTTTCAAGTGTATGTCTTTTCCGTATTTTCAAGGACGAAAAATAACCTTACATGTATCGTATACTGATTGCATTTATTTACAGAAGGAAGACAGTTCACACTTTATAAAGGTCATGGATCGCATTTGGAGGTCTAAAATTTGAAGTTGTGGAAATACCAGGCTCCACAATAGAACCACCCTTATAATACCATACACTGACAATGTTATTCTGAGCAGCAATATCGAATTGGCTCAATAAGATTTATTTTCCACACAGGAATGTTGATTGTCAGGTTTGTGACACATCCAGGGCTATTCTTTTACAGTGGCCTGAAGCTCTTGTTTTGGTGGCCCTCATTGTTTGAATTTACGTTGGCGCGGATCAAGGACCAAACTCTAATAATGAATTCTAAAGTTCAGTTTCTGATAGAGAGCAGCCTTGAAAAAACGTTTGGTAGGCATGTGATCTGGGGCTTGAAGGTCACCTTGACGAAGAAGCCAAAGAAGGTGTTGTGGGGTGGCTGAGGTGAAAAATTGTGCACTTTTGTCTACAAGCACCAAATTCGGCACACACATATTTGGAACAATATTAGATATAGAGGCATTTCAAAATATTTGAAGGTCGCCTGGGGGCAGCTCCCAAAGTGCCCAAGGGTTCCTAATATGTTTTTTTTTTCTTGAAAATACATCGCCGATTTTAAAAATTAAACCCGATAGCAATCATTCTTAGTTTAGAGGGACCTTAATTTGTTCAAATAAAGGTACACAAGTGGCCAGGGGCAGGGAAAGGGGGGGGGGGGAGGGGGTTGCTAGCCCCCTCAAATGCCCTTTGGGGGCAACTTCCTCTTAATTTTGAGTTTTCCTCAAGAAAAAAAAAATGACTGGTTTTTAACCAAACTTGAAAGGGTTCATCCTTTTCCATAGAAAAGAAGTACAACAAAATAGTCAACCATTTTTCAACATGGCTACCAAAATGTGAGTAAACAAAGTGCAAATTATCACGTCACTAAGTGATGAATGATAATTTAAATTGTGAAAAGGACAGATGGGATGGAAGGGAATCCATAGAATAATGAAGTGTCAACAGAAAGATCAAATTGATGCGCCAATTTGTTGCATTAAATGTTGAAACTAAATGCATGTCTATAATTCATATTTGCTTTTAATAGACTTATGGGCATATTCTTTCTCAGGCAATGCAAAATCCTGAGTGCAAATATTTGTTTTCAAATGAGAAATTGATAAACAAAGTCGAAGAGAGAAAAATGGTTTCATTGTATCCTATAGTAATGGGTGATAATAGTATTATTAAAGAGACTGCTCATATGTCAAAATTTAAGCTCTCTTGTACCTGCTATATTGTTCAATCTTCTTTTTGCTCACAGAGCAAAATAGAAATTCATTAGATGTTCAACCAAATTTACACCCATTATCATACAGATACATGAACACCTTTTCAGCTCTATGTAGTGAAAGAACATTCCCATGTGCTAGTAGTATTTGATTCAGTGGATTTGCCTGACCATGGTGACCATGAACAGGCTTATTGCACTTGGATAAATGGAGTTATCAATATTTCAATCTCATAGATCTCATGCTCTCATCTCTCTTCCCGTCTGACATATTTCCATCTATCTTTTTAGGCAGTTACTTGTATGAGAAATATATCATGCACCTTTCCATCTGTGCTCTTTATCTCTTTCTTTGTATGAAGCACTAATATTGTTTTATTGCTATCAATGTAAAGCTTTCTGTAAATGTTTCTATAGAAGACACAGCAGGATATGCATATGTTTTACTAAATGTTTTTACTAGATGCACTATTATAAATTTGTGTACTTTTTTGTCACATTCTATCAATAGTACCCTTGGGAGATTATAAAGAAGGCATGGGAGCTTGGTCTTATGAACACACACATCCCTTCTGATATTGGTAAGTGTGCATTGGTTCATGCAAAATAAAGACTCACATTTAAAATATAGGGTAGCAGTGGTAATATGGTTATGGGCCCTGTTATGGTAGAACTGTTCTGCCAGAATTACATCTCCCATTCATTTAATTTCATGATTGTAGGAAGGAATTGTCTCAAAACTTTATGATTATCGAAATCAAATGAGATCAATGTTAAAAGAGCCCCCCAATTGCCCAAAGACACAATGTAATATTGTAGCCAAATCGGCAAATGTGCTCCAAAAGTAGCCCCTTAAAATTTTGAATTAATTTTTTCCCTTCAGAATATTAATTGTAAAAGCTTTTTCTGTGCATTACATAGAAAAAAAAAGCAATGCAACATGCAGCAATGTAATCCCACATGCTGAAATATTACAATTAAAAAATCATTTAGAAACAATGAATATGTACAGTATGATCTCTATTTCGTAAGCCTTAAAATGACTTATGTAAATGAATTGTCATTTATAGGTGTGAATAGCAATATATATATTTGCATTAGAAAAAAAGGTATGTTGTAGTCATACTTGTTACTTTCAATGGTATATTTGAGGTACAACAAATGTGCAAAGAAGCAAAGACACAATATGTACATAGTCCAGTAATCAGATCAGTCAAGAGCTACATGAAGTACCAGCAGATGTAAATCAAATTCCCAGTCCTTCACTACATCATACTCTTTAGGGGAGGTTTAATTGTTAAAAGGGAAGTGTGAGAACCGGATATTTACATTGTAAAATTTATGTTGTTATGAGATTGGGAGCAACAAACTCCCAATAAAAACAATTGTCCACTAGTTTGGAGATAAACAAATATATCATGCAGAAAAAAAAATGCCAAAAGAAGGAAATGCCAAAAGATAAAGTATGTTGGGTAGAGGGGTGCTTGTGAATGCTGAACAATGTGTGACGTCAATGTTCATTATTAGGTTTCCATTGTAAGACTTTAATGATAATAAATTAAATTGCATTCTTTCATGATATTTGATATGGGGTGAAAAAAGGGAGGAAAGGAATGGAATGTAAGAGATGAATTGATATCATGTGACTTGTTGACCTTTGCAGGTGGGCCCGGACTGGGTATCCTAGACACCTGCATCATCACAGAGGAGCTGGCCTATGGCTGCACGGGCATCCAGACTGCCATCGAAGCCTGCTCCCTGGGGGTAAGTAAAATCAGGGGCTCAGAGGCTTATTATTATAAGACAGGCCTAGGTGCCCATTTTATATGAGGGCCCAGGGGCTTACTTTCTATAAGCACCACAGTGGCCCATTTTATATCAATGTCACAGCCCAAGGGGCCCATTTCATATGAGATGCTGAAAGAGGATTTTGAAATTTATTCATGGCACATGGTGCATAGTCTGTACAGCGGATTACACAGGAGTCGTGCTGCTCAGTAGCTGAGAGGAAAAAAAGAAACAGCCCGTAGTTAAGCGGGTTGGGTACAGAATTGTTTAATCCTCAGAGTCATTTTCTGAATGACACTGTGGTGCACTTACCCACCCATTGCTCATGGTTAGATTTTCGTCTCTGTGAACCCTGGTCCAATTAAGATGTCAAAATTTGCCACGGAACAGCAGTAATCCAAGAGGTTTTGCTGAATTGCGCCCTGTAAGGTATTTTAAGTTTATTCATAGCCTCAAGCATAGTGTCCGTACAGCAGGATCTGTGTCACTCGCGCTGAGTAGAACAGAGCCAACCCGCAAATAATCAGGCTTAATAAAGAATGGGTTAAAAATTATATATTTGCTTGTGTCTTTGTTTCCAGTCTGCACCAGTTATCCTTGGAGGAACCCCTGAGCAGAAGAAGAAATACCTGGGACGGCTGATCGATGAACCCATTGTTTGTGTAAGAAATGTTAATCTTGTATGAGTCATCCACCCTCAACGGCCTGTTCTCCTTGAATGTTTGCAAGGAGAGGAATAGGAGGGAGGAAGAAGAAGGAGAATGAGAAGAAAAGATACAAAATAGGAGAGGGGAAAGAGAGTAGGTGGCATGGTGAAGAGGGGGAGAGAGGAGAGCAGAAGGAAGGAAAGAGAAGAAGGGAAAATGATAAAGGAGGTGGAGGACATATAACAGAGTAGGGGAGGGAAACATGAAATAGAGGATTAACATGAGTTGGAATTGAATCATATATTCTGGCATACAACAAAAAATAAAGAATACTCAAGCATACAACTGCTGTGGAGTGTTTGTATTTGTTATGAACATGACAGAAATACCACTTTCACCCTGGGAGCTTTTCCTTTCTACTTGGATTAGATCCATTTATGGACATGGTGTAATGGAGCAATATAGTTACACGTTTGATGGTTAAATCATCAGTATTTATACAGATGACAACAGGACCTAGGGAATCTTAAAACACCTTTTTACATTAGAACTGTACAAGTTATGTTCTGTGTATGCGATCTGGGTCACTCGATTCTAATCCCTCATTCCTGTGTCTGCCTGGTCTCTGAATCCTAGGCCTATTGTGTCACCGAGCCAGGTGCGGGGTCCGACGTGGCTGGGGTCAAGACCAAGGCGGAGCGGAAGGGTGACGAGTACGTCCTCAACGGCTCCAAGATGTGGATCACCAACGGAGGCCACGCCAGCTGGTACTTTGTCCTGGCACGCACCAACCCAGACCCTAAGGCACCAGCCAACAGCGCTTTCACCGGCTTCATTGTGGACCGGGATACTCCCGGTCTGTCCGTCGGAAGGAAGGTAAGACCCGGGTGACATCACGGTAGAGCTGAAGCTTAAATGGATATCATCCCAGCAAACCATTCTGATTTTAGTCATGGGATATTGGAGGAAATGGAAAAGAATAAAAAAAAACTGATGCATATTGGATATTCTGAAATATTCTGGTCCACTGTCATATGGTTACGACCCTGCATAGTTTGCCTATTAAGTGCCAAAATAAACATGAATGTTCACTCTTCCTTGATCATTAAATAAGAACAAAACTCCAATCATGTCAATATTCGTGTTTCTTCCAAGCTTGCACTACTGTGTCGAATTCGGTATGCTGTTATTTTCTTTAAAGCGGATATCCTTCTTTGAAATCTAAAGCCTGTATATTAGTTGTCATGGACAAATATTGGCAAGATATTTGAGCATCATTGTAGATTGTCAATCCTGTATTTCTACATGTTCCCAGCAAGATTTGTGTGGTGTGTGCTTTGAATATATACATGGGATAGACAAAGTTTTTCACTGCCAGCAATTTTTCTGAGTACACTGCAATGCTTATCAGGCTTGTAGGTTTAATCCACTTTGCACTGCACTTGCGCTGTAGTGCCAAATTTTATGATAATAGTAAGAAAGAAGAATATTGATGATGATACTAAATTAACGTGACTCATGATAATTACTCTGTTTGAAGATGAAGACTAGTGAATAACAAAGTGCTCACGAAGGCACTTATCCATTTGTGAGGGTAGTGCTTGAAAGTCAACTACTGGTACCAGCGAAATTTTGCACTTAGTAATCCACTAGAATTGTTTTATTTATTTTATATTAATCTTTTTTTTTATACTTCTGAGTTCTGAGGGTATTGACCTCTATGCTGCTTACAGTTTATGAAATGTGTAGAATATGTGAACAAAAATAGTGAATTTTGTCGCTGGATGTTTTATCCATGTCTTGCATCCACCAATCTTGACAGTTTTTTTAAGCATTCCTTTTTTTCATTAAAAATTACAAATTGCTTCATATGTTACTGGTATTTCAAATGTCTGTGTGTTTTGTACATTACTGTCAGTGCCTGAGCGATAATGTTTAAAATTACATCGTTTCAGGAATGTGTCATTAAAAGCTGGTCACACTCGCTGTTTTCCACTTTGCACAGCATAAAAAAAAAGATGGGGGGGGGGGGGGGGGGAGTTCTCAGAGACATGTTGGCAAAAAGTATTTTCTTTTCATCACATCAGACTCTGCTTCTGATATGAGCTATGTATTTGTGATTAATACTAATCAAAAATATGTATGATGTCCTATGAAGGGGCCTTGTATGTGTGTAGGTCAAGAATCCACCTTGGTTAGGAAGGGCCTCTTGGCATTGGCAGGCCGATTGCATGCAGGTAGGGGAAAAATACACGGGGGCTCGGGGTGTTTTCGCCCCCGAAATGCTTAATAGAGCCCTGGAAAATGTTGAAAGAGCCCCCAAAATTCCCATCTAGACACAATGTAAAATTGTAGCCAAATGGATAATGTGCTCAAAAAGTAGCCCCCAAAAATTTTGAATATTTTTATGCCTCTGCCACGAAGTGGCCGGAGGCATTATGTTTTCGGGTTGTCCGTCCGTCCGTCCGTCCGTCCGTCCGTCCGTCCGTCCGTCCGTCCGTCCGTCCGTACGTCCGTCCGTCTGTACGTCCGTCCGTCCGTCCCGAATCAGTTTAGGCAATATCTTGAGAACCGTTAGCCAGATTTGCTTCAAACTTGGTACATGTGTGTATTGCATGAAACCAATGAAGTGTGTAAAATAGGGGTCAATTCTGATTGAGGCCAAAGGTCAAAGGTCAATGAACTTTGTGAAAAATTGCCCAAAATTGACCTTTTTCACAATAAAGCCAAATCCAAGGATCAAATTCTCATGAAACATGGTACAAAGATGGATCACTACTTGAGAATAGACTGGTGATATTTTTGATAAATTCCCTGCAAGTTCAGAGGTCAAAGGTCAATGAACTTTGCCAAAATTGGCTAAAAACTGCCCCAAGCTTGATATTTTTCACAATAAATCCAAATCCAAGGATGCAATTCTTATGAAACATATTACAAAGATAGATCACTACTTGGGAATAGACTGGTGACATTTGTGATAAAATTCCTGAAAGTTTAGAGGTCAAAGGTCAATGAACTTCGCCAAAATTGGCTAAAAACTGCCCCAAACTTCATATTTTTCACCATAAAACTAAATCCAAAAATGCAATTCTCATGAAACATGGTACTAAGATGGATCACTGCTTGGGAATAGACTGGTGACATTTTTTGGTGAAATTCCTGGAAGGCCAGAGGTCAAAGATCAATGAACTTTGCAACAATTTGCTAAAAATTGGCCCCAAATTGATATTTTTCACAATGAACCCAAATCCAATGGTGCAATTCTAACCAAACATGGTACAGAGACGTATCACTTCATGGAAGTAGATTGATGGAAGTTTGGGTAAAATACCTGAATGGTCAAAGGTCAATGAACTTTGCCAAAAATAGCTAAAAAATTCCCGCCAAAGTAATATTTTTCAAAATAAATCCAGATCCAATCGTGCAATACCAACCAAACATGGTGCGCAAAGATGGATCACTAATTGGGGTAGACTGATGATATTTCTGGTGAAAATTCTCAAAGGTCAGAGGTCAAAGGTCAATGAACTATGCCAAAATTGGCTAAAAATTGTGCCAAATTTAACTTTTTTCACATTGAATGCAAAACTAATGGTTCAATTTGAACCAAACATGGTACAGAGATGTATCACTTTATGGAGGTAGACTGGTGAAAGTGTGGGTAAAATTTCTGAAAGGTCAAAGGTCAATGAACTTTACCCCCAGATTGGCTAATTTTAAACAAACTTGATACAAGGATGGCTTTAGACGGACTGATAAGATTGGAAGTCAAAGGTCATTGAACATTGCCAAATTTGGCCAAACATGGAAAAACAGAATATGACATTTTTATTTCACATAGGAATTAAATGGTTCATTGCCCAACAAACAGGTTTTCTGAGAATAAATGTAAATAGAGCTAGCAAAGAGGCGGAGGCATATTTATCGACTGCGCGGCAGTCGAATTGCTCTAGTTTACCCCTGCATGCAGGAATGGTGGGTGAATGCACTCACTGGTATTGCTTGAACCCTATTTGTGTCTTTGCTTCCCAATTGGCATGCCTGTGTATGTGCTTCATAGGCGGATCAACACAAACTGTTTATTGATGGCATATTGTTGACAATTGTGATTCATTGTAAGAGAAAAAATACAGGGTCATGAAACGGACATCTTCAATTATGTCATGCATTTACCTTGAGGAGAAATAATTTTTCATTGGGCTGTTTAACATTACTGAAGTGGTGTCGTCATATCCATTGTTTGCAGGTTGCTGGTTCTAAACAACATCACCCAAGTGAGAGTTTCACTGGTCCGGCTAATGTTGGACATTCCCAAAGAGAGTCCTTGCTGTGATCGCTGATGTTTGCTCTACTCACATACACTGTAGTTTACAACCAGTTATCTTGACATTACGTTCATATGACATCACCCTTCCGTACTCTATTGTTCATCCAAGGGGCTACTATTGGTGTTAACTTGGTAAAGTTGCTATAAACCCTTTCTCTGCATATTATTTGAAGGGACAACATTATCAAATTCATATTTGTTTCAGTTAATCCTTCCAGTCCCACAGCCGATATACTTTGTTATACTGGATGTGAGACTATCAGTGGTCAGTACTGAGAGGGTTAATACCTGCCCATCTGCCAGCGAGCGTCAGGCATCGAGGGACACATGTTGAGGACGTTCTGGTCAAAGAAGTCAAATACATTACTCCATGAATTTCTTTTATTTTGCCATCAATATTTCATGTAATACTCTATTGATGGCAAAATAACTTTAACACTTTTTATGTGATTCATTGAAGGGACGACCTGATGAAATTTATGTGTTTGTTTCAATACTTGACCGTCTGCTTTTCTCCACAGGAATGGAACATGGGCCAGCGAGCTTCGGACACGCGAGGGGTCCATTTTGAAGACGTTGTGGTCCCCAAGGAGAACGTCCTCCTGGGAGAAGGTCAAGGGTTCAAGATCGCCATGGGAGCCTTTGACAAGACCAGACCGCCGGTAAGTCTATACCAGTCTTTCTGCTTTTTTTGACGTATCCTCCTATTTGACACAATTAGGGCCTGCCACGTTTACCCAAGGTGTGAAATCAGAACTTTTATTTCCCCCAATTTTTAAATATATGAACAAACAATATGAGTCACAGAAATAGCAATGGAGATGATTATGGTAGGACTAACAATAAGAGACAAGATCAGAAATGAGGACTTAAAACAAAACAAATGCCAGGGATATTATAGATACAGGAAGTCAAGACAAGATGGACACATCAAAATACTATTACTAATTGGACACCTAGAAGACAAGCCAGAGGTAGAGGCAAACAGAGTAGGCGTTGAATGGATGACATCAAAGAATTCATGGGTGTTACCTGGATGAGACAACCACAAGAAAGAAGAAAGTGGAATAGTGATGAAAAGGCCTTCATTCTGCAGTGGAGAGACACATGCGAGATAGATAGATAGATACATACATACATAAATAGATACATAGATACATAGAATTTCAATGTTGGTAGCTCTAATGTAGCTGAATGCACTGAAGTAACCTACTAGGTTTAGTAAGGTTTCATGAATATGGATATGGAAATGGATATTTACAGCATAAACATTTTTATTCAGAGTGTGGAGGGAGAAAAAGGAAGTGACATTGACTTGTTTCAAGAATTGTTGTGCTGTGAAGAGACCTTGTATATTTGCAGGTCATGAATAAACAGTGGTTAGGGATGGCTTCCTGTCATTAACTCTTTACACCGCTCGTTGGCACATTTGCACAAGCGCTGGAGCGGCATTTGGTAAATTTGCACAGATCCACATAAGCATATTATATGAACTTACACATGAGTTTGTTGTAAAAGAAAATCAAAAAGAGGGTACAGAGGGTATAAACAAAAGTGACCACCACTGCTGTGTCTTGAGAATTCACTTCCTGCATATTGTGAGTGAATCCATATTTAGTGAGTAAAACACATCTTTACAATCTCAAGTTTGCTTCTCTTCTCCAAAAGAATTGTGTTTCTGGTTTCGATAAAGAGCTTATATTGTGACCTGAATGACTTAATTAACAATGGAACAGGTATAACAAATTCTACCCTGCAAAAAATAATTATAAGATAATGTCAAAAGTTAAAAGTTCTCTTTACAAGCACTGATAAGTAACATAAGTGGTAAAGTAGTTAATAATCGCAAAACTTGAATCAAATTATGTAATAAAAAAAACATTTACTTTGCTTTAACTTTCTTGCATAACTTTTTCAGAAATAACAATATTGTAAAAAAGTTACAGATATTGATATGCAACACCTTATTTTCAGACCACATGAAATCTGCACCCTCCAAGCTAATGCTCTGCAGAGGGGTGTGTGGCCTGCCATATAAGGAGTGAAACAGCCCATTGTATCCGTGAGCAGTGGGTTTGTCCACACGGGTGTGAATTTCTATTGTGATTTGCCATAATGGGATACATTTTATCTTTTGGCTGTTCACATGGCCTCTCTATTCTGTGTGCAGTCAGTGCCTGTTTTGTCACAGTGGGAACACACCAGTACCAGACTACAGCTTGCAGAGGCAGACTACTTTCATGTGTGCAGTAAATTTTTATTAACAAATATATGGGTACCATATTAGTCTTTCACTGTAGACAGAAGGAAAATTGTGCGGAAAACTGAAATATTTTTTAAATTTGTGTATAAGATAAAGTGAGTCTGTTGTAACCATAGTTTCACAGCTGCATGCCAATGTTTTGAATCTATTAAGGTTCAAAGCTTTCTCGTGATGATGTAAACAAAAGTTAGAGATATCCATAATGCTACAATACAATACACATGATGATGGTGATAATGCATCTTTCTCATCTAGCATGCATCACCTCCCTTAAGTCTTATGTGTGTATTTTTTCACTAGTAAGCACACATATCCCGTAGGCCAGCATTTTATCTGGCACGGGAAAGGTTAAGATGGCCCCTCTGCTCTGTTGAGAGGAGAAAAAGGAACTCCTGTACTGCATAGCTCACCCACTGTGGAGTACTGGTTTCTTATTGAAGACAGAGATGATTGAGATGACATGAATGACAGTATGTGGGTCTGTGGTCTTGCAGGTGGCTGCTGGTGCTGTAGGTCTGGCCAGGCGAGCCCTGGAAGAAGCCATTAAGTACTCCCTGGAGAGGAAGACGTTTGGAAGGAGCATTGCCCAAGTAGGTAGTCCTAGGCAGTATCTCTGCCTTGATATGATATAGTATGAAATGATACATGATATATGATATGATATGATATGATATGATATGATATAATACGATACGATACGATACGATATGATACGATACAATACGATACGATGTCATATAACATATAATAAGGTTATCATATGATTTGATCAATATGGTGCTATGTGGAACTATAGATGATATGATAAATATGGCACAATGTAAAATGATATATGATTTATGTGATATGATATGTAGTATGTTATACATGTATGACAATACAATATGATGAGATATAATGTGATATGATATGTTGTTAAATATGACATTCATGATATGAAAGGATATATTAGATTTTTATGATTAGATAAGTTACGATAGGATGAGATGGAACTGGTAAACCATTGTTCTGCTAGAACACCTTATCACACGCTGAAACCATACTTTCAAGCAGGAATCTTGCAGCGATTGCTTTTGCACATTGTAAGAAAAGGACTGGTTGGCAAGGAAATTTGCAAGTGAAAGTGATGCACACAAATATGTTATATACATCTGCCACAGAAGTTTCCATATGGTATAGTTATGACAAAATTTATTCTCAAAAATATTAGCTTATACAGAATGATACATTTGAATATCTTGTCAAATATATTTAAACATGTTTTTGCCTCCCCCTCCCCCATTTCTATCCCAGCACCAGGCCGTGGCCTTCATGCTGGCTGACATGGCGGTGGGTGTAGAGGCCGCCCGCCTGCTCACCCATCGGTCCGCCTGGGAGATTGACCAGGGACGCCGCAACACCTACTACGCCTCGCTGGCCAAGTGCTACGCCGCTGACGTGGCCAACAAGAACGCCACCGACGCCGTCCAGGTCTTTGGCGGCAACGGCTTCAACAGCGAGTACCCCGTGGAGAAGCTCATGAGGGACGCCAAGATCTTCCAGGTGGGTGCCCCCCCCCCCTCATCATTTTGGGGACTCCGGGGGATTTAGACCCCACCCCCCAAGACCCCCAATGAATTTTGAATATACCCAATGTAAAAAATGAAGTTCAGATTTTTTTTAAGTTTGAAAGGCTCAGAAAAAAATCTTTGGGTATATGATGTTGGCATCGTATGTATTGACAAGGATCTCATTGTAGTATGGCAATGATTTGTGTATGTGTATGTGAAGTGACATTAATAAGAAAGGAATAGAATAAAACCCCATGAAGATATAAATAGTAACCTCTCTTTACATATGTGCACCATCTCCCCTATGCAGATTTACGAGGGCACAGCCCAGATCCAGAGAGTGATTATCTCTAGGGAGCTGCTGGCCAGAGCGAACCAGTCCAACATGTAACATGGGCCTGTTGAGCCCCACCCGTCTTGCATATTTATATATATATATATATACACGGTGGACCTGCTCAGCCCATCCAAGCCCAGCCCACCCCGTCAGGAAATCCGTCTCTGCACTGGCACCAAATTGGTCTACAAGATCCACATGAAATGTGCATGTTAGATATCAAAATCACGGGAGAGAGTTATTGAAAGACATTTGAATGATACAGAAAACTATGATTTATGTGCTTATTGTGTTTTGTTTTAGAGCACAGCATTATCAATTGTTCGTGATTAAAGGCAACGTTTTGTCAAAGTTTGAGAAAAGTTTATCTGCTAATTTCTTTCTATTTTGATTAGAACGTGATCATTATCAATCGCCCATGATGATGTCATTGTATATTCATTATCAGCTCACATGTTAACTGATCGTTCACAAACTAAACTAAAACCGTTATCTTCATGGACTTGCAAAGTGCAGTTATCTCATCACATTGATGATGACTATTTTCTGTTCCTGTTGCAATACCTGGATTCAATATAGAGAGCAATTCTACTGCCATGCAGTCAATAAATAGGCATCTGCTTCTTTTTTAGCTTCACCTGGTTAAGATTGATGGTCTTCTATACTCAGAAAATATATAGGTTTGGTTGAAAATGTACCATTGAATTTGCAGTTGGAATCAAACCATTCAATTTCTTATAATTACAAATGCATCTTTAGCCAAGTTTGGCAAAGTGCTTTGACTTTTCAGGAATTTGACCAAAAATGTCTAGCTTCATGCAATGGTCTATCTGTGTAATATGTTTGGGGAAACGTACCAATTTAGGGGTAATTTTTATCCTATTTTGGCAAAGTTCAATTACCTTTCTTTTTAATGTGCCTGCCAAAATTTATCTTGCTGTTTATGATTTCATTACATTCCCATGAGCATTGATTTATAGTTTTCACTGTACTACATCAGGGTATTTTAACTTATTTTGAGGTGGAATATGTCTGTTTGGAATTGCTTTATGAAATTGATATTGACAAAAATGTTATTGCTACACCTTAACCACCACAGTATCATCTATTGAGAGTTCCATGCCAATAACCAAACAGAGTATAAGCTATGGGACAGAGGAAGTTAACCCTTTCAATACTATCCATGGGTAATAGATTCTCCAGGATTTAACTCAGATACTAAGCATTTTGTACATGAATGGTACAAATACTTTCACAAGCACAATGGTTGCATGGAAGAATATTGAAATCTGGCAATAGATCTTAATAACATGAAAATTCCAGGTTTTATCCTTCCTATGTCGGTTAGTGCAATTACACATTGTTGTCATATGGAATGTGATTCACAAACAGGATATGAAATTGAATGGAACTTTTTGATATTCATACTGATTCTCAGTATTGATGATTATTGCTGGAGATGAGTTTCTTGTTGAATGAAATGTTCATTGAAAAGAAGGCATGGGCAAAGATGAACTTTGGGTGGAATAATTCTTGTGTATTCATAGTTGTGAGATCTATAGTGTACATACAATGCACCTATGTGTTAGATTTTTATCAAGTTTTATTGATGCTTAATGTAACCATTACCTCAAAAATAGTCGGTTTTGTTTGACTGGGTTTACCTATGCCTATTAAGTCTGTCAAATGTAGTGGACAGTTCGATAAGCATTCTTCATGTTTTCAGATTAAGGGCGGGTTTCCCTCCGAATGTGGTTGAAGCATGGAGCTTACTTTGGCTGTATCTTTCAACTGTTACTAAACAGGCAAATCTTGAATAAGCTCAGAGATATCTTGGATAGGTTTCATTATGATTTGAAACTCTCGGCAGATATCAAAATGCTTCCAGATTTTGGTTGTCATGGGAAAAGACCAAATTCTAGATTGTAACAAATCCCGCTTCTATTATTGTGGTCTCATTAAGTGTATCATATGATGTAGGATATATATATTTTTGTTCTCATTTTGTATTGAGGTGGAGAGAATTCAGCAATACTACTGATAAGTGCTTCTCTACAAAATAGTGAATTAGTTTTGAAACATTTCATAACGTTCAGCTCTTTAAAGGTGAATGGGATCCTTGTATATGTTTATTTGCAGTTGGTACAATTGGTGATTTATTTATTACTATACTTCGTACATGCATCTTTAATCTTGATCATCTTTTACTTTAAGTTTCTCTTGCGAGTCTGGGCAAGCTTGAATGATGATAACTGTATTATTGGAAATTGTCCGTTTTATAACTGAGAATCTCAAGTCAAGTATATTTCACTTTAATATGTTCATTGTTGCATGGAGTTGATTCTTCTAATTTGCAGGGAGGAGGGCATGAGTAAACACAATACCTCCAGTTTTTATTCATCTCTATAATACAAATATGTATATTTGCTTTCTGGATAACAGCTATTTGTTGTCCGTATATGATACTCATAAATATATTAGAATATTTTGGTCAGAGATGTTGTGCAGTATGAATTACAAGGAATATATGTTATGTCTCGTAAGTAAAGTTGATTCAACTTTCTTTCCGTAAAAGTTATTAACTTTTGAAAAGTTATTAACTTTTAACATATTCTTGATCAACCTTTGCGATACGTGTGAACTATGACCGTGGCCTGTTGTTAACCAATTACTTCAAGCATCAGAATAGATCTGAGTGAAACATGTGATTCATTAAGTCTCAGAAGCAGTGGGTTTATGTACATTGTCAAAACATACCAACCAGCTACAACATGATTAGTAACCAAGGTATACTTAGTTACTGCAATTAGTCTTCTTTTCCAAGCAAGCAAGAATGTTGTCAGGTGAATTCAAGAGGATTTGCATCCATAGAAATAAGAAAATGCTTGTGACTTTTCGGTTTAACCCTCTCATTGCTATTGACACAACAGTGAGGTTGTATTATGTTTTCAAAGCTTGGGTCCTAAGCATTATGCTCATTCTCAACAATAGAGGGAGACCTCACAAATGAACCTAAAATATTAGATTTACCTTTCGTCTACCATGCTTTCTTGCATTGTGCGAGTCAAATTGCTTTGTGGAACACACTTCTAGAGAATTGTCAGACTTTTATAGGTTTGTGAAACATGATTCTTATTCTGTTCGGGTAAACCCTTGTTTGATATTGTTTGCGACTGGGATTTCAACTGTATCAATGATAATTGCAAATGCTTGTCTGAAGAAAAAAATAAACTCTGATTTGTGAAAGAGATTTGAACCTGATTTGTGTGGTATGCTATTGCTTAGTGGCGACATCCGTGCTGGTGCTCAATATGCTGTGTAATGCTTGTATGTGGTAGCGTGGTGTAGTGGTTGTGAGGATTTGCCAAGCTTCTGGCTGATTTTCACTGAAAATGCTCGATGCTCAGAAAACGCACATGGCCTCAGATTGATGGAGAAGGAGAAGGAGAAGGAGAAGGAGAAGGAGAAGGAGAAGAAGAGAAAGAAGGAGAAGAAGAAGAAGAAGAAGAAGAAGAAGAAGAAGAAGAAGAAGAAGAAGAAGAAGAAGAAGAAGAAGAAGAAGAAGAAGAAGAAGAAGAAGAAGAAGAAGAAGAAGAAGAAGAAGAAGAAGAAGAAGGAGGAGGAGGAGGAGGAGGAGGAGGAGGAGGAGAAAGAGAAGAAGAAGAGGAGAGTGAGAAAGAAAAATGGAAAATTAAAAAAAAAAAACGAGGAGGGGAAATGGTATATCCTGGAGAAAAAGGAGGAGTTTGAGGAGGAGAAAAAGAAAAAAAGAAGATAAAAAAAGTTAAACGAAGAGGAAAGAGATGGTACATCATTGAGAAGAAGAGAATAAGAAACAGAACAAGGAGGAAGAGGTGGGAGAACAAAAAAAGAGAGGAGAAAACAAAATGGAAATGAAGAACAGATTACAGGCCTGGGTAAAAAAACGAGACGTCGTTGGGTGAACAGTCGCGTCACACATCGAGGCAGTCGACGAAATTATGCCGTGCTCTATTTAGCTCCCCCTTCCTAGTTGAGGTGCGCCATCACTAACTGTAGTTCGCTCTAATTCACCTTCCGTTTTACGACGCGTATTCCTTTTTTGCCATTTCGGGTTTGCTGTTACAGCATTATAATTATCGTCTTACCCCCCCCCCCCCCCCCTCCCCCCTTCCCTCATCCTCATAGTGTTCCTCTTTTGCTTTCTCTTGCTCTACACATATGCATATGCATGTTAATTACTGAACATTTGCCAACAGTGTGTTAACATATGTCAGTAGAGGCTTAAACGAAAAAGTAAGTCGGAGCCAACTTCAAAATATGTAATTGTACATTCTTTAGTATCATACACAAACCTAACATACGTACACTATAAAACTAACCTAAATTTATCTTGATTTTAAACTCTTTGAACCAGGATATTATTGATGTTTACATGTTCATTTCCCACGAAATATGACATCATCCACAGGAGGTTAATATATCAACACTGTTCGAAACTATACGATCATTTTTTGGTTGGTTTCCATCCAGAGGTTCTTGGAAAGGCAAACGTTTTGATTTCGAAAGCGTATTTTGAAAACAAGGAGAGCAGCAGAGTCTATGGCTTGTATTAAACATAAAGAAATATTCTGAATAGTAGAAGTTAACAATGAGGTTGTCCATACTTTTGTCACAAATAGTTTATATAAATATCCTCTCCCCATAAAAATATAAAGGGTAAATATATCTCGCTCATTTTTTTTTTCAAAAACTGAAACTGAGGCTATCAGCCACATTTCTCACAAGTCCCCACACATTTTACAAGGGACCTGGATAGTTTTGCTTAACCATGTCACTGGTCTACCATGCCTACTGCAGTAAGGATCACTCTCCATACTCAAATATGTGTCTGTAGGCCTACACTCATAGGCGTGAAGCAACCACTTTTCTATAATCTATAGAGATGTCCCTGTCGTAATTACAGACGTGCGGCCCTATGCAGCGTTCATTGACCTCTGCGTGATATGGGCTGCGACCGCTAGACATACGCCCTAATTACTAGGAGCGTCAACACAGTGTAAGAGCGACCCGCCCATAAATGTAAGAATATGATTCTTTATACAGCACTAGTTACGGAAAGATCAAAAGTGAGAGTTTTATTGCAGAAAATAATGTAGATTAGAGAGCTATACTTTTTTTTTAGACTACATTATGACCTTTTACTACTTTTGAAGAATGCTTTCACGTCAAGCCGAGGCGACAATCTGCATTTTAAAGTGTTCGTTTTTCTCACACTTTTACCTCTCTGTTTTTCTGCAATATTTAATTCAATGTCTTTTAATTTTAGTGGTGTATTTTTGCTATCTTCATTTGATTTGCAATTGAAGCTCTTTTAATTTGTGAATATCTAAAGACAGTTGCAAACTGTTGAACAAATCAAAAGTAGTAAAGACATAACAAATTATGAATAATGTTTAATTCACTTCAAAAAGGCGATAAAAAATGCTTTCATGATTATGCAATTCATACCTTACCTTACTGTGTCCACAGTGGATCCAAGGTTATGACACAAAAAAAACATGCAAACTTCAATTGATGATTACTAATTCTTAAGTGAGACCTTAACTTACTGCAATATTTCTGTTTTCAAATCTCAATACATAATGGCATTTTCTTAACATTTCGGATACATTATGGATATTGTATTGATATCGATATTAACCGTTATTACTTTCATTCATGTATTTTCATATTCACTATGTTTCCCGTGACTTTGTCTATCTAAACGTATGATTGGGATCATTGTATTTATCATTTTTATGATTATGCCTTGTGATTTTATTTTACAGTCAGATTTGTGCGTGGCCCCTTGGTAGAACTTTTATTTTTACTGAAACGACTATTCTGTCGAAATAAAACTGAATCAATCAATAAGTATTTCCTAAGGTTTGCTCGACATAGCAACATCTACTCTTTGGAAGACAATGATGTTGTCTGGTTTGTTTGCAGTACGTGATGTAGTGGTCGAGTTGCCCGGTTCTTGAAGATACGGTGTGCGCAGCGAGCATGAAGATAAGGCCTCCAATTGGAGCAACGGAGGGCATATGAGAAAAAAATAGAAAGCTTCATGTTCGTATTAAAACGAGCCCGAGATCGAGGGTAGGGGGGAGGGGGGGGGGGGGGGGTAGAGCCCCACACTCTGTTACTTCTTTGTTGTCAAGTACATGATTATAGCATGGACCCTAATTCATGGTAGGATTCATGATTATAGTAATTATACCGTTTTCTCCCGCTCTCTCGTTTCATCCGTGTATCTCTCCAGATTCTCTCTCTCTCCACTCTCTCACTACTCTGTGTCTGGATATCTGGATGTCTGTCTATATCTGTCTCTCTCTCTCTCTCCCCCATCTCTCTCTCACTCTCAATCTTTGTACGTATGTCTATCGATTATTGTGTCTCTTTTTCCGTACGTCTCTCTCTCGCGCTTCTTAATTTCTGTCTGTCTGTCTGTCTGTCTTTCTTCATCATTGTTCGGTCTTTTGGCATGTAACTATTCTTTGCACCTTCGACTCTAACTATACACAACACCATCGACTTAACTCTTCATGCGCAATTGAGGCATTTCTGCACTGGTAGTACACACAATTCACATAGGGAAATATAGAGTCTGGCAGAGAAGGAGTTCAAATGTAGTTGAAGAAAGTCACACTTCGCCTCGCGCGAGACACCTTTATTGTCACTGGGGGCCTCCCGACCGTATAGGCCTATAGCGATTGGTTTATTATATAAGGCTATGCGCAGGGACGTGGCAGACAGGCTATATGGCAGTGGTAGAACATCCAGACCCCTCTGCTAACGAATAAATATTGCACATCCTACTCGTGATTTGGCAAATTCGGGACGGTAACGACACGGGAGGAAGCTGCTCGTGACCCCAGTCAAGCTGCAGGAAATTTCACTTAAGTAAGATGGCGCTTAGAAAAACATTTAAAGGACGAATCGGGCTATTGGGGGAGTGAGACTAAGAATGACAGTGAAGGTGAGGGAGAAAGAGGGGGGGGGGGGGTGGGGGAGAT
Source organism: Arbacia lixula (assembly GCA_963669155.1). Classification (NCBI taxonomy): domain Eukaryota; kingdom Metazoa; phylum Echinodermata; class Echinoidea; order Arbacioida; family Arbaciidae; genus Arbacia; species Arbacia lixula. The sequence goes on from OZ022588.1 coordinate 9,957,314, forward strand.
AAAGAGAAATTGAAGAAGAGAGAAAGATAGAGCATGATAGGGTAGGTAGGTAAATATAGAGAGAAAGATAATGAGAGAATGAGAGAAATAGAAAAGGAAGAGAGTGGAATATAAAAACATAGGAAGGGGCGAGAAAAGTTGAGAGAGAGAGAGAGAGAGAGAGAGAGAGAGAGAGAGAGAGATTGTGAAAGAGAAAGAAAAAGAGAGACAGGAGGACAGAGAGAAGGACGGATAGAGAGAATGAGAGAGGTTGAACTAGATCTCAATTTCAACTATTCGCGGAAGTGAAAAAAAAAACTTTCCAACATTTGCCCTTTCTCTTTTTGCGAAAATGGTAGTTGACATAATATATTGCGAATTGTCTAATATACCGGATAATAAAATGATATCACAACATACTGCGCAACAACCTACTATAACTATTAATAGTACCACTTTTACAGCTGATACTACATCTACTTCTATATTATATTTTCGCAATAAAGACAATGATAAAGCTTCTAATAAGAATTATATATTTTTTTCAAAATTGTCCTTTTGAGTGTGCAAGATCGTATCACGATCTTAATAATGATGTATTCGTGGCATCCTGGATTTAACAAGAAAATCATGACCTTTTAATAAAATAATGTACAATTTGACGCAAATACATTATCATAGTTTTGGTCAAAAAAATCCGTTTAAGGAGTGCATGACAGACAAGTCAACGCATAAGCGCGACCACGAAAAAAGTTAAGGACTTCCGGTGGAAAATAACGTTGTGAAAGTGTTTGAATGTTTTGTTTCTAAGGCAGCAGTGTCACTTTAAACAGGGACTATGGTAATGGCAGGCGCTCGCCTTTCACGCCCTTAACTTTGTATCCGACTTGAGCAGCCTGCTAATTATAGTGAACTTGCTTTCTGTTCGTTCTACATGGCGTGTACACGAATCCCAACCTAAATACAACCCGTCAAGCCATGTATGTCGGTCGTCTAGCTAGCTGCCAAAACGAACCAGTCAAGTTAGTGTAGCGAGCGAGTCCGTGGTACACTTTCTACTTCTGACGTGGAACGATCAACAACACAACGATGAACCGAAGAGAGAGGTTATACATCGCTTTCTGCAGAACTACGCCGAGGTATGGGCCCAGGGGTCTTCAACCACTCCGTAAGTTCATTGGTATAAAATTATGTTTTATGCAGTGTTGTTAATTTCACGTCATTTTGGTTTCATCTACGTTGGTTTGTTTATCGGTTGTTGTTTGCGTGTCGTGACAAGAGACGTCACGAGGAAGACAGGAGAGGGGGTGACAGGGGGGAAATGGGAGTCCTAGAGGCTAGAGGGGAATATAGAAAGAGATAGGGAGTGGGTGAGAGAGAGAGAGAAAGAGAGGGGGGAGAGGGGCCGAGAGAGAGAGACTATGAGCTAGATGTATGTATACGAGAAATGTAAAATTACAAACAAACTCTCGCTAAGAGTAAGTTGTACAAACGCATTTAAATTGAGTTTATAAAGGGAGGGACGAAAAAGTTGAACAAGAACGCATGTTTTGAGCAAAATTGATAAAGCAGTAGTATTGGAAATCATCTTATGTCAGGCATGCAAAAACGATGTATTAATTTGAAATAAAACAAATCAAACCAGATTTGTCTTTCCAACTATCATTATTGATCGTTGATTATGCCTTAATTGCCACTGATCATCCCAAATAATATGCATAATACTGTTTCTCCTGATCAGGTTATCAAGAAAAGGAATACAGAAAAGTTAGGATTTTATTCACATTATTGTAAAGATGTTCTTGTCTCTCTGAGTACAAATTATATGTTGATTATCATATTGTAATAAATTTGTGTTTAAAAAGAAATATGACACGAATGCTAATGTGGATTTAGGAATGATTGTGGTATATATAGAAAAACACTAGTATACTCTAAACTTCTGAAGGGCACTTTGTATTTAAATGGAGAAGTGCTGTGTGGACTGTCTGCGTAGGGACACAAACCATGTCTCCACCAGAATCCGGTCAGACAGAAAGTGTTGTTAACTCAATCTAAGTCTGTCCTAAGAGAGGGTGTCGGGTTTAGGGGCTAATTTACGCACTATTCAATGCCGACACCCCCCCCCCCCCTCCTCCCTCACCCATAAAGGCAATAAGACCTGGAATAGAGGGGGCGCGGGGCGGGGGTGCAACTGCTCAATCTGGCCCCTTTAGGTCAGTCAATGAATAACTCAGGAACCATGTTCAACAGTATTTTTTTATTTTTACATTTTACTGTAACTTAAAACAAATATAACTACCACGGAAACCACGGCGGTGGTGATGTGTATCACATTTGTTTGTCTCACATGATTTTCTATGTGGCATTGACTCCTTTGCCTTGAGGCGTGTTTTTATAATCGTGACATTACAGATATTTCTTTCGGAATAATTAGTGGATCTCACACGGTATAAGAAAAAGAAGAAGAAGAAGAAGAAGAAGAAGAAGAAGAAGAAGAAGAAGAAGAAGAAGAAGAAGAAGAAGAAGAAGAAGAAGAAGAAGAAGAAGAAGAAGAAGAAGAAGAAGAAGAAGAAGAAGAAGAAGAAGAAGAAGAAGAAAAAAAGAAAGAAGAGGAAACAATAAGTAAAGTTTTTAAAAAATATTTCTGCGCCGGGAGAGGGTAATCTATAGACGTCGACATGCCTGAGCAGAAATACATCGTATACAATGTGTGTCAGATTTTTTCCCCTGATGCTCTATGGGATTTGGGTGTGTTGCTTGTGCAAAATTGCAACAGTAACGTATGAATGGCGAAACGGTTTCCAAAACTCCTCTTATTTTGGTTGGCGCAATAGAAGAGTTGTCGGCAGGATGAGCTTGCCTGATAGAGCACCACTTTGGTCAAAACATTCTCCTTAGCCTACTTGATTCCCCTAGAATGTTAGATCCATAACACCTTATTGAAATTCCACCCATACATCAATAAAATTGTGCCCTTGGAATTAAGAACTGTTTATGATTAAAAGATGAGCGAAATCTTGAGCTTGCGTTTTCCCAATAGAGCACCACCTTGGTCAAAATATTCTCCAAAGCCTCTTCGAGCCCCCCTGGATTCCGACTGTTCGATCCAGAACTCGTTTTAAGGGGCAAGAGTAGCCAAGCCCCCCCCCCCCCCCCCCTTCACCTCGCTACTGCATGCTTGCTCCGTACAGGTAGGCCTAAAGGAAACTGTGAAAGGAACACGGAAAGCACGGCGTTGCGGTGACGTCAATGTAGCCATGGCAACCCTTTTCTTGGCTTGACGGTTCTGTATAAACCTATGGAAATACAGCCTCGCCCCGGCGCCGCTACCTATACCACAGCATTCACCAAATGAAATGTAATACTATTCTGAGGGCAAACGTAAACGAACACCTGCATATTTTCAAGCTCACAAAATCGGTCAAACGAAATAAGTTCATGACTGCCTCAAATCGACGAAGGTTCATGATCCCCCCAAATCATTTCGTGAGCTTAGCCTGTTTCATTCCTTTTACACCATAGATGCATTTTTGCACGAGTAACACACACAAAAAAAACGTGAATCAGCACTTATTCTTGCACACGAACGGTTGCTATGAATTAAGATTACGAAATACATGTATTAATTACCTCTCATCAGGGATTTTTAAGACCTATTTGATCAGGTACTGTTAACGCATTGTAGACTATATAACTTGACTTTTTAAATCTTTATGATGGGAATTTTGTCACCAGTAATGTACGCATTTCCCATATAGCAGCTTTTATGTGGACACATGCAGTCAGGGTTTATATAATTATTCATTATGTTGATTAGACCTACAAAACGATTTATATAACAATGTATCGCTTATGCCCACTTTTTTTGTAGGGTAGGTAAAGTGATGCCCCTACGCCGCTTTTTACCCCCCCCCCCCCCCTCCACACGCTCATACTTTAATACTTAAAAAGGCCCCTTTGCATCAGGGGAGACCGTGTATACGTGAACTGCTTGAACTACATTATGGCGGCTTCCTTGCAGTGACAAATGCTAAATGGGAGATTATAAAGGCGATTTAACCCCCTTAATACGTGCCCAAGAGGAGAGCAGATGTGATTTGTATTCCTCATAGGATAAAAAGCGATATTTTTTGCACATTACTCCCCCCCCCCCCCGGCCCCCACTTTCCCTTCCCATTTCCCCGCTTTCACTGAGCTACAAACCCTTTTCGCGGTCATCGATACTTCACCTTCCTTCCCCTTCCTTCCCTTCGCTAAATCCCCTCCTCTTCCTCGCATCCTTTTCCCTTGCCCTCTCCTGCACTCTCCTTCCCTTCCCTTCCCCTCCCTTCCCGCCTTCGCCTCTTTTCTTCCCCCTTTCTATCTGATAGCCCTCGGTCACGTTGATTTCCCCCGTTATATTATGTCCTTCATTTAAATGAGAGAAAGTGATATTTTTTTTTATATATTTTGTCGTTCGCGGTCTATCTTGAAATATGGGGTGCAGCTCAAAAGTATCCAAGTTTTCAATGGTGCAGGTGCGCAAAGTGAACGAAATATTTCCCTTAGCCCGAAATAAAATTTGAATATGCGTCAGCACGTTTCGTCTCTTTGCTGTTCAAATATCATTTTTCAGGGAATAGATTCAATAAATTTACAGTCTTATAAATGTAAATTATAGAACATGTGATTATGCACAATACGACGAATGTACTTCGCAGGTGTATTTTAAAAATACGTCCGCTAATTAAAACCCACCGCAATTGCCGAAAGTAATAGACAGTATTTTACAGCACACTATCAGACCACGTTAATGGAAACTGTAATGTCTAATTTATTTTGGTATGATGTAAAAAGCAGTTCAACTTTTCAAAATAAATGTTAAAAAATTGTGTGGGAGAAATTAACAGTTTCTTGATATGATGTTTACATGACATTTGTAAGAACAATAACGTTGTCATCGCAGTTTTCCGTCTATTACCATGTTACTTAAAAGAGAGAAACGCACTGCGCATGCGTTGCAATTCCAAGATGTCTTCTTCCGTGGACCTGCGACAAAAACTGAATCAACTACAAATCAGCATCCAAGATGAGAACAGAGCGAGGAAAGAAAGACCATCTATTGATTTTAATTTAGATTCCCCTAAAATGCCTCGACAGAGGCCAGGTAAGAACCAAAATCGTGGTGCACTTTGGTTCCAGATGAGATTTTAATGTGACTGTATTAGATCATGAATTGAAGATGGAGTGTCATACTGACTGTCATCATGACTGTTTTGTGTGACTGTGCTGCTTTATTTACATTCATAGACATAGTGTATGCTGCATATGCTGTGAATGCACTGACTGTGTTGCAGTGTAAATTACCTGTCTCAGCTGGAGCTAACTGTAATTTAATTAGCCTAAGCCATTGTCATACGATCATTAAATACACTTGGTCCTGAAAGAGTTAAATTCTGTATGTATGATGCCATATTTGATTAGATCAATACTTTTTTTTAAATTTAAATTCAATTCATCATATTGAAAAGTTGGTTTACAAATTGCGGAACGGAACTGAGTCTGGAACTAGACCTACAGTACTGTCATGACTGTAACAGCATCTTTAGAATTTTATCTTCATTCAATAATTGTATGATGCGGGTGCTTCTAACTGACCCTCTTGTTTTCCGTTGAATATATTTGTACCAAGGTGTTTGGGTAAAAATACTGATTTCACACACACATCAATGACAATGAATTTGTGCTTTGAATGTATGATGTTTTACCAAGCAATATTCAAATCATGATTTCTCTAAAATTTTCTTGCTAATTCTTGCTTCAGACGGTTCTGTACGAAATAGTTCTTCATTTGAGGAGCAAAACATTGATATGTGTGGGAATGTCATTGTTCAATCTCATCATCTACCAGTATATTCAAAAGAAAATAAGGGGCCTGTTTGAGGCACCCACATCCTACTGACCGGTTAATAAATACTATTATCCTCGCTTTAGCAGATTTAGGAAGCAAAACAGATATTTTTTTATCTTGTTGTACAGGGAGAGTGTTTCACAAAGATGTGCGTTATGCATAACTTGACACATGACTTGTGACCTGTTCTTAGATGCCAAATCAGATTCTCAAGGATTTTGATTCCCATCACCTAAAATGCAAATCTGATCTTTGAAGATTACAATCCTTGGTGTAACTGTTACCAAGCGTCTGACTACAATGTTCTTAATTTTTCAAATTTGATTAGGATTGTAGGATATTCACCCTCACTATGTTAAACAGGAATGAAGTTGGGTATCTGATTTAGGACAAGAACAGGTCACCAGCCGTGCGTAATAAAAGTCATGCGAATCTTACACACATCTTGGTGAAACATGGCCAACACCTGTGATTTAGATAAGCAGGTTATATTTCCATGCGTAATTTCTGATGTGGTTTCAAAAGTTTGCAACCGCTATCCAGGGGGGGTGTTTCACCAACCTGTTCGTAAGCTATGAACGACTTTACGAACGACTGGTGATCCCTTCTTGTGCTAAATGCGATACCACACTTTGTTCATTGAGAATCCTATTTAGCACAAGAAGGGATCACCATTCGTTCGTAAAGTTGTTCGTAACTTACAAACAGCTTGGTGAAACACCCACCAGATAGTGGGGTTGAACATTCATGTGATTGCATTCTCTGCACAACCTGATGACTTACAATGCTAAATATAACACAGTTCTCAAGATGGGATAATTTCTACATTTTGCTTTGTGCTGCTACATGTATGAGTTGAATGTGTGTGAAATAATACAGTCAAGTTAAATGTTTCAGCATGCTTGAAATTGTATGCATCCCCCCACAAAAAAACACACAATAATCTTGTGTTCAAAAAGCCTCATGAAAGACAATACTCCCATTTTTACAATATGCACTATATGTTCAGTACATTGACAGAGAGAAACTGCTGATACTAAAGTAACACAATGATGACACAGCAATTTGATGTGTACAAAAGAGAGGGTTGTGATGACTTACATTTTAAGTCTTTTTCAGTTCTTTGACTTGTTATACTTGTAATTGTGTTGTGGTCATGTACTATATGGTGCTGTGTATGTACTGTACAGGTGTGCTACATATACATGTATGCAAGTTAAGTACATTCAAGTATACCATAAGTTATGAAAATTGAAAACAGTGCTCCATGATATTTTGATAATATGAAGTTTATGCAATGTTAGAAAATATCAAATAGATGATATATTGAGGTCATGACTACATTGATATATCATGAAGGCGCGATATGGCTTCAAATGTTGTTGATTTTTGCATTTCAGTCACTTCATTTCCACATTGACGCGGCAAAAAGCAAGGGAAAGCATTTTGAAATAACCAAGCCTAGTCACAAAGTACACACTCAAACGCTGGTTTGGTTACGAGCTCATATAAAGCTGTAGGTTGACCCATGGTCACACTCACATGCACGCTAAAGCCCACACTCTTATTCACATCAACAGTACATGAACGTGTGCATGCACAAACACAGGTAATCTAGCAGGGAAGCATGGCGTGAACAAGATGAAACTCACTTTTACAAGGCATTTCCTGGTGCCAATCCTAATATGATAGTTATTTTGTCTGCTATATTCATCTTTGCATATATAATTATTGATCTGTATTTCCATTCACATATTTGTACTGTATTGCTGATGCTTTGTATATATATTTCTTTGATAAGTGACAATAGAACATCAATTCAAATTCAAAACACCCACCCTGGTGCATTTCACATTATTTTGCCATGGTATTACTCCTACTTTTGGAATGATATACCATCCTTCCAATAATTGCACATTCTGTCAATTTTATTAGAATACTGGTATTCACAGAGAATATTGACATATATACCAGTACCCTGGAAAATGGAATGCCTTCTTATTAAGTTGAAAAGCAACCAAACAAACAACATGTTTATTTTGTATAAAATTGTGAGTTAAGAACACATGTTCCCGTCAGTGATGTGGGGTGAGAAAAGAATTATAGCTATGATACAAAGTACATGTACATGTATGTAGTAGATCCATTCTTGACTATTATGTATTCCTTTCTTCTCCAGCTTTACAACTTAACCACAATGCAGCCCTATCACCTCACTCAAAGAGAGACAAGAGACATGTACAGATGCCCCTATCGTGTGGACCTATCAACAGGAGTACGATAGACGGGTAAGTCTTGAAGCGACCTCCGCTTGAGAAAGAGAGACAGAGATGAACGTGCTTTGAATATACCTCAGTGAAAACCTGCTGATATAAACCCCTGTACAGTAAGACCACCAGTGCACTGTTCAGTATAATGGCCACATTTTTTTGTATCCATAAACGATATTTCTCATTTAAAATTGTATTGAAGTAACTTGTACAGTGTACACTGTGCCTAAAGACCACCAGACGAGATTGATTGAACTTCTCCTCGCCATCCAGTGGTCTTAAGACAAATTTGACTGAACTAATTATACAATGTATGTATATTTACATGGTGATATGTACAGTGAAATTCTAGAGTTGAACCATTGTAAGAATGTTGTGGACTATGTTATTACAATTACAATCTGAAGGACATGCTTCTGCAGTGTACATGGCACATGTACATGTAAAGTTCATGTATACATGTTTACTAGCTTGGCATAAAATGAAGTTTCCAGGAATTTGTTTAATACAACATCTTATACAACTGTTATTGCACACTCCAGTATCAGATAAGTGATAACATGTACATGTAGTGTTGATTTATAGACAGAACATAAATGAATTAAATTTTAAGTGTTTTTTTTTTAACTTAAATTAGATTTAATTTGAAACTCTTCAATAAAATATCATGAGGGGCATTCAACAACCAGGCTCTGCATGCATGCTATTTAGAAATGCAGCCCTTTGTGTTTCTGTGATTATCAGAGTCTTTTGATAACCTTGAGCACGCTTCCTATCCATACTGAAATGGGTACTCCAGATCATAATATCTACATGTATGGACTTTTAGATCACAATTTAACTCTAGTATACATCGACATGTAGATACTGGGGGGTGTTTCACCAAGCTGTTCGTAAGTTACGAACGTCTTTACGAACGACTAGTGATCCCTTCTTGTGCTAAATGCGATACCACACTTTGTTCATTGTGAATCTGATTTGGCACAAGAAGGGATCACCAGTCGTTAGTAAAGTCGTTCGTAACTTACGAACAGCTTGGTGAAACACCACCCAGGTCTTTAAATTTTGGTTTTATTCACACATTCCATCCCCTTTTTGCTTGTGTTTAGTACTGGTGTCATTTCTTTTCTGATGTTTACAGGCCTGAAATTGACAGAAAATTACAGGAAATCATGAAGCAGACGGGACTGCTGACAACAGATGGAAGGGTAAGATTTACACTCGTTTTTTTTTTTTCTCCATGGCATGTTTTGTGATAATGGTGGTTAAAAGACTGCTGGATTTATGCACTGCCATACTACCATGACCATGGGTTCTAGACTACATGTCATTTAAATTTGGGATATCAGGCAGGAATTACTACAAAATCATTGAATGAAACAAAATCCAGACTATGGTGAACATGTCAAGAAAGTTCCAACCTTCACCTTTACCTAGGGAAAGAGAAAGAGAAATGAGAGATACGAACAGAACATTTCCATAAGTGAATTACCTAAATAGCTGTTTCTTTTCGCAATGCCTTGTTTACTATTTACTGCTACTTTCGGCTGAGGAGTGTGGAAGTGCAGGTCATGAATCTACTTCTGAGACCCTGTCAGTCCCTCTTCAGGAAATTGAGCATTAATTTCAATTACCTGAATTGCCAACACAGAGAAGCACAACACTTCCTGCCCTCAAGGGGGCTGGTTTGGTTGCCACGGCAATGTCAGTGGTCGGACATGTCAAGACGCACGCTCGGCAGTGCGCTAACTTTAGCCAGTCAGCCAGCCAGCAGAGCTTGGGCGCTCCCGGCAATAGGGGGGACTCCACGGCTTGGAGCAAAATGCAAATTTGTGTATTTACATGTAGGCGTAGAAACCGCAAATAATCAAGGGAATGCTAGGTGGTGGCACAGTTATGATTTTGGCGTGAAGGAAATATTCAATACGACACGTATGGCTTTCCTTATCAATCGTCAGGGGGGCCGGGCTTGTGCAGCCCTGATTTCTACATGTGCGCCCTGCTAATACATGTACAATGTATTAGCATGCCATTGTTTTATAAAGCGTTTAATCATATGTCCGTGCAGGAAGTTGAAGAAAAAAAGGCGTCCTCTCTCTCCAATGGACATTCTAGTACTGATTCCTGTTTTTGTTTAAACATTGAACTTTATAGTTTTAATGCAAAGAACATCGAAATTTAGCTACATATAAGCAACTTTTTCTGCATATATATATTCTTCTTATGAGTAGATAAAGCATGTACATGTATAATGTAGATCCTAATAATGCGCTGGGTCCCAATCAGGATTAAAATACGAGACTCAAAACATCAATTATGCAAGCAACTTGAAAAAAAAAAAAACATGTACATGTACATGTACATGCACATTCCCATACCAGTTTTGGATACTGTACATGTATCAGTATGCATTTAATTCATGTACACATAATGTGCACATGTGATGTATCTCTTAATAATGTACATCCACAATGGACACCTGTCACGTCACATGCACACATCACTATAAATACATGTTAGCGCTTGCTTGGTGCGGTTTGTACACTGTATACATTGGGCGGAACATGAACAGAACATGAACGTGAACATGTGCATGTACACAACAGCTCAAAGGAATTGTCATAGGGAAAGGGAAGAAAGGGAAGGAGCCGCAGTTTAAACTGCGGTTTATTTTCTCCAGTTCAGCATGAAACACGATGCTTAAGCCTAAAATGCATCATGTTTCATGCTGAACTGGACAAAATATTCCACGGTTTAAAACTGCGGCTCTTTCCCTTTCTTTCCTTTCCCTTTCCCTATGCCAATTCATTTGAGCTGTAGTGTATGTAATTGTGTGTGATTGTGAACCCAATGTAGACACACTTAATGAACTATGCGGTGCATGTTAACATGTGCACGAATTGTCATATTACTTCTGCTGGAATGCTGCAGACCTGAAAATACACCCATTATTACATGTATGTTGTGAAACTAGAAACACTGGGAAGTTGACAACGTGCACAACATTATAATCATGACTGTTGAAACAGTTGAATATATTTGGAACTTTGACAAGTTTTTGTGTTTTGGACAACATTCATGTTTCATGTTTCATTCGTGTTTCATGTAGAAAAGTCATTGGACTTTTACATGTAGTAGTGATCAGTTTCATCATGCATGGAGTTTAGTTAGCCAAGGTACTTTGTGCATGTACATGAACTTTACACCCAGGATTACATGTACGTAGTTACCCATGTTCCTAGTACGCCCTAGGCCAGAAATGTCTTGAACCCAAGTGAAAGTTTGAGCGCCTTTCCTGCATTGATACCTTCAATTATCAGGGGAGCTTAGCTGTAATCGGGGACTTTTCCCCCAAAGGAAATCTTTAATCCGACACACATGCAGCGCTCCTACAGTGGACCCGTCGTGCGTTCAGGTACATGAACCATGTAGTTGAGAGAAGAAGCAGGTCATGTTAAGTTGTCAACGCACATGAATGATTTGAGTTTCACGCTGCATTCATTGTACACCTTGATAATGTCAATCTTAAGCTGAACGATCCCCTGATTTACCATGAGGGCGTTGTACATTGTAGAAGTAAGGGATGTAACCATGACAAACCACAGTTACGGATGTTTTTCATTGGTCAGAGGGGTTATTGGAATATGCAAAAAGTCAACAAAGATACATTTTGAGAAGGTGAAGGCAGGTAATATTGTTCAAGCGTCCTCTTATGAACCAGAGTTACATCATTAATAGATTTAAAATATATTTTAAGAACCGACCAGAAGGGTATCACAGGCTAAGCTATGGGGCCGTGTATTAGTTCCCTGTTTGCTCTGCTCATGTAAGGCGAAGATCTCACATCGTACAAAAAAGAGGAAAAAGACTCGGTCTTTCATGTATTTTGTCAAGCTCCTGTACATGTGAACTTTATGTTGTGTTATTTGCTCTCACAAAATCAACTCAAGACAGACGAGTCTGGCTTCCATGTTCCATGAACAACATGCAATGTACTGGTTCCCTGTATGCTCTCTTAAAGGGACATACAACTGAGCTTTTGTGGCGCGATATCATTTATAGAGGGCGCTGCAATCGACAGAGTTCGGCGTTCTTATCATTCCCACCCTAGTGCTGGCACTGCCCCACCATCAAGATCTGCAAATCTGTGTTAGTAGCAATCTCGTGTGTGTGTGCTGCTAGCAACAGCCTTTGACACGTTATGGTGCATGTACACAAAATGAGCACATATCACATGTAAAGGCACTCGTATCACTGCAATTGCATGCTTTTATTGCGAAGTTATATGGAGATTCCCGAATATTAACCGAGCTATTGACCAACAGCTCAAAGGAATTGGCATAGGGAAAGGGGAAAGGGAAGGAGCCGCAGCTTTAAATTTGTATATTTTGTCCAGTTCAGCATGAAACATGATGCTTTATCTTAAAAAGCATTATGTTTCATGCTTCATGTCATGTTATCTGCTTCAACAAATTCAATTTGTTGATAATAAGTCTGACTTTCATGTGCAGTGTACCACAGCTCATGACCTAATTTTCACACTGGGCGTTAATGTTGTGTTTGTGATTGCAGCGTTATCACATTAATGTGGAGAGTCTGGAGTCGGTGGGTGAGCTGGGCTTTGGCAGCTGCGGGCATGTGATGCGCATGAGGCACAAAGAGAGCGGCACGATACTAGCAGTGAAGGTAAGACCACATCACCCACACTAATGTGCTGGAATACCTGTCTGCAAAGATCTAGATGGATTTCCACAGATTTTGAAATCCCCCTTCCCCCCCCCAACCCCTCCTCCCCCCTGCCCACCCCCCCCCCCCCCCCCCCCCCCCCGTCCAATTCTCTCTCTAAAAAAAAATACAAACAAAAAATATTTTTAAAAAATTTTCAACCCCCCCCCAAAAAAAAAAAAAAAACAACAACAACAACAACAACAAAACAATCTAGTCACTCCCCTCCCGTGCCAGATATTCTCTTTTCTTTGAAAGATTTCTCTGTCTCATGCTTGACTTTCTGTGTATACCACCTGTCTACTAAGACCACTTTCAAATTACTTCCACCATCAGTGTTTTTTACCATTTGTTTTTTTACCCTGAAAAGGGCTTTGACCTACTTCTGGAATTTAAGGTAAAAATATACAGTGAGTTGAATGTTTTCCAACATCCCTGATCAATGTCAGGTATTTCCAGCAATTGTCTTGCATTGTGGGGGTGATTTTGTTTGTGAGGAAGTGTACCAAAATAGCACATACACAAAGCAATTTGTTTGATGTTAAGGATAGCACTGCAAAACAAGAACAAGTACAAGGACTGGTATGTGTATGTACATGTACTACAATTGTAGGTGTTATCAAAAACTGTTGACACATTTGAAAAATGATTTTAAAAAGTTCCACCAAGCTGATATTTGTAAATCATAAAATCAACATTTAAATTTTTTTTCATGGTTGTAACATGTACATAAAGACCACATGCTCACAAAGATGAATATCTGATTGTATTTTGCAAATTTTTTCCATATCGATAACAGAATTCTGTTAATCAAGATTCTGAAACCAGTATCACCCATACTGTGTAATTGACCATGTATTTTGGGCGACTTTCATTTCTTTCTTTCAATGTGCAGCAAATGAGGAGATCAGGCAATAAGGAGGAGAACAAGAGGATTCTAATGGATCTGGATGTCGTGCTCAAGAGCCACAATTGCCCGTTCATTGTGCAATGCTTGGGGGCAATTGTCACACCGGTAAGCTGCCCTTTTACCCTTATATTACCAGACTTTAAAAAAAAAAATTGGCTTGCTACACATACTCATGCAAATGATAATGAGAGAGTTAGAGTTGATAAAAAGAGTTGGAAGGGAAATTGCCATACCAGTAAACCCTTAACATGTTCATTACCAGGCTTTGTAGGCTTACTACACATCTTCATTCCCATGGCAGTGGGAGCATTTGAAGGTTCAATGCAATAGGAACATAAAAGTGATAGAAATCAACGCCCATCACATGACTGGATGTGGAGATGTTTTCACAAGTCGTTCATAATCCGGAGAAAACAGGAAAGGGGCCATTGATTTGGGATAAGACAAGGTTGTTTGATTGCACTATCATTGTGCAATACTATATGTGAGATCGACTGCCTCTTCATGTTGGATCAGTCACGTTCTTGCACAATACTTTTTGTAACCATGAGATCGACAGTTATGTCCATGGCAGATATGTATTTTTTCTTTTCCACGCTTATACAGCATATACAACAGAGAAAAAAAACATCTGAGCCTGACATCATAGAATGAATACATTCAGCCTTGATGCTTATTAAACTCAATGGAAACAATATATTTTTCACAAGAGCTCTTTTGATATATTTGGAGGCCACTGTTTTGTATTGCAGTCGCACAGATTACTTGCGCTTTCTAAAAACATTTGTGTTTGAATGATTTCTTCCTGTAGGAGTGCCATCAGTACAGATGTAGCTTAGACAGCCAAGAAATGTATATACAAATGCATTGTTAAAAGCAGTATGGCAGTACAATGGCAACAGATACTGTATACAACTGGGCAAAAAACATCAACAATTTGCCTCCATTTATTGTGTATTTGATGAAATTTGCTTGACATAATCTCAGTTTTGCTTTATCCGCAGCAATGATGTAACAAATGTGAATATGATTTGTTACAATCATTTGCTTCTCTTTAACTAAAATGTCTTCCCAAATTGAATTTTGTTTCGAGATTATATTTCATTTTGGTAGGTATATTGACTGTAGTAGAAATGAATTCAAAACAAGTATTGTGATGAACTGCAATCAGATATGCTATGCATGATTTTTCTTTTGCTCTGTCATTGTACTGTTCATGTACATGTACGGTCTAAGTCTCTCGAAAATATGTGATCAGCTGTTATCATTGAACAATTTAAAAAGTGAATTGCATTTTCCCCTTCTCTTTCTGACTCATTAGAGTGAAGTTTGGATATGTATGGAGCAGATGGCAACCTGTCTAGACAAACTCATCAAGAAACTCAGAGAACCAGTCCCGGAGCAGATTATTGGCAAGATGGTTGTAGCGGTGAGTATTTTGTACCCATTCAGTGGGGAGTGTGGCATTACATGCATCATAATGGTTCTTTCCCTTAATCAATGTATTCTTCACACCGCGTAAGGAGAAGTCGTCCCATGATGCACCTTGAGCCACATTCAAAGTTCATTTGTAGTCGTGTCCGCTTCCAGTCGGGTATACTAATGAGGGAAACCGAAAACAGACATAACTGCAAATCAAATCCGGGTGTCGCTGCACAGGTTATTTGGGGATGACTTTTCCATAGATGCAGTACAGAGAATAACTTGCTTGCTCCGAGTCTTGTTTGGTGCCAACATTAGTGATCACGGCTCCCCATCTCTTGTCATTTATACTGTACTGAAGTTTCCTTCCTAAATGACCCTACTAAACGCAAAATCAGGGCTCCATTGAATATAGTCTTTCACTTCAAAGATTTGTAGATTAACTAATTCTCTATTACCATTTATCCTATCTTACCTTCGAATTTATTGTATTTCTATCATGCTTAGCAGATCATTGATGGGTTTTTCTCTTTCTCTTGACAGATTGTGAACGCCCTGAACTACCTGAAAGAGAAACACGGTGTAATGCACAGAGGTATGTGGGAAATTTTGGTCACCTGGGGGTGTTTCACCAAGCTGTTAGTAAGCTAAAAACGGCTTTACGCACGACTGGTGACCCTTTGTTGTGCTAAATGAGATACCCCAATATGTTCCTGTTTTAACATAGTGAGAGTTATTTCCAACAATCCTAATCAAATTTAAATAGCAAATAAAAAAAAATTGTATTCAGACACTTGTTGACAACAAAAATCTTAATTTATCAATATTAGATTTCAGCTTAACCTGATGGGAATCAAAAACATTGAGAATCTGATTCAGCAGAAAAAAGGGTCACCAGTCATGCGTAAAGTCGTTCGTAGCCTAAGAACAGCTTGGTGAAACACCCTCCTGTTCCTTAGACAATTTAAATGGATGTAGTCAATTTAAATGTGAGTATTCTAGTTGATGACCTCCTTAATGACATTCCTGGAAAGCCTTATTGAGTTACCATTCCATACATTATTGTCATATTGAATTATGATGGACATGATGAAATACAATAAACACAGATATCTCTCTCTTTCTTTCTCTCTCCCTCTCTCTTTTTCTCTTTCTCTCTTTCCTCTGTCTCTTTCCTCTTCTTCTCCCTCTCTCTTTCCTTTTTTCTATCCCTCTCCTCCACTCTCTCTCCCTCTGTTTTCTGTCTTCTTCTATCTTACTCTCCCTCACCTTCTTATCAAGGGAAGCCAGCCACAAATTATGTTATGTTCATTTTACTGGACTTGTAAGATGGAAACCAGCTTGTAATGATCTGTCATGTCTAGTTTCATTGTTGACAAAGGGAAGCCAGTCAGTAATTACCATATTTTGTTATTTTTGCTGGATTTCTGATATTGAAGCCAGCATGTAATGATGTTATAATCCTGTTTGCAGGGCTTTTTTTTTTTTTTTGGGGGGGGGGGGGGGGAGGGGGTTGTGTTGTTTCATGGTTTGGAAAGAGAAGCCAGCTAGTAATTGCCATACCATATTTATTCAATTTTCCTTGACATGTGACATAGAAGCCAGCCATAACCTGTTGCTACTGGCTTCATTTTCTGGCTTTGTGAATCCCGGTCCAGTTAGGATGTTAGGATGGTAGTGCATAACCAAAGGGTTTTTGCTTGGTTGTGCCCTATAAGGACTTCAAAGTTTATTCATAGCCTGTCGTCTATTGTCTGCACAGCAGATTTTGCAGGGGTCATGCTGTTTAGTATCTAAGTAGGATAAAGCTAGGCCACAAATTACACAGACTCTGTCAAAAACAGGTGAACAACGAAAACATTTGTAATCCTGTCTTTTTTACCTGTCCAATTAAATGTTTTGCATGCAGAAGCTACACATATGCAGCGATGACCATATTTTTTTTTGTTTTTGCTGGATTTTTGACATAGAAGGCAGCATGTAATGATCCTGTTTGCTGGTTTGTTGGTTGTCAAATTTTGCTTGTGTTTTCCTTTGTGCTTGCTTGCTGCGGGGGATCAGACGTGAAGCCATCCAACATGCTGCTTGATGAGAAGGGTGTGGTGAAGCTGTGTGACTTTGGGATTAGCGGCCGCCTGGTGGACAGCAAAGCTAGGACGAGGAGTGCGGGCTGTGCCGCGTACATGGCGGTGAGTAACCGGCGTGAACCCTGACATTAAGTTGAAGTTCAGTTATGTAACCATCAGCTATATAAGATCTTGATAATGTTTTGTTTTTCTTTCTTTTTCCATTGTTGCAATGGGTGTATCAACTTGTCAAGCTACATAGGCCTTTACTGATGCACCCTATTTCACTTAATTTCCAACAATTTTTATGATTTTGCTTTTCATTGCTTACAGATTGTAATGTCTGTTCATATTTATATGTACTTTGTAAGTGAGTTTATATATTTTTGGTTTAGGTTCATATATGAGAGAATTAGCAGCACTTACCCCTCACATTACCGCACCTTGAAAACCCCATTGGTTTTCTACACATTTTCGCGCCAGTGGTAATGAGAGAGTTAAAGTCACTCACAAACAAAGAAGAAAGAACAAAAAAACAAAGGAAAGACACTTGAATGCTTAATAGAATGAATGAAATAGGAACAAGGATTGTGGTCCATGCTGCGTACATTGTGGTGAGTTATTAGCCAGAAAGTCACTGACAAGCAAACCAATACATCAAGGAAAGACACTCAACTTTATACTTACATGCACTCTAAAGGGTTGATTCAGTTACTCCACTCTTCACAGTGAATGGACCATGAGGAAGTGAAGTCCTAGTAACCCTTTTAGTACTAGACCAAGTGCTGCTCTATGTGATTTCTGTGTATTGATGGTGAAATAATGCACCAATGGCATGTTGTGGGCTAACCTCTTTCCTTGTGACTCTCGTCTGCAGCCGGAGCGGATAGACCCACCAGACCCAAACAACCCAGACTATGATGTCAGAGCAGACGTCTGGAGTTTAGGCATCTCACTGGTAAGTCGACCCCACCGTTTGATTCGTACCCGCTAACTTGCTTAGTTCAATGGACATTCTTGATCGACGATGACTCTTTGTACTCTCCGGTCTTGCGTAGAGTACCGTACCGTAAGTGGTGTCATCATACACATTGTTACGCTGGCTTCTGGTTCTCAAAAACATCACATGAGTGAGACTGGTCTGACACTGTCTAACAGGCTAGTGTTGGGCACTTATAATAAGAGTCCCCTCCATGATCACTGCTGTTCACTCTTCCCTCTTTGTTTACTACCAGTTGTCTTGACAACATCCTCATATAACGTCGCACTTTGGTACACTATTGCTCTTGTCATGTGCAAGATATTCTCAATCACACGATTTTAAAATGTGCTGAGCTGCATACAAGTTCAGATTTTCAGGTATGTTCGATTGAAAATGATCCAATGGTAAACCATAAAGACTGGGCATCCCATTTGCAAAAGTCATGATATCTCTACATGAATCAGCAGTATACCAGAATGATGATGTATTTGAAAAGTGAAAATCCTTCCTTGATTATGTTTGAAATGCCTTATTTTATAGTAACCATAGCCTACATTCATTTACCATACTACACTGCGCAGTGTATCGCTCAGCGGTGCGCCCATCACCTTATTGTATCATCGTAGAGTGGAGAACACTGTTACGTTTTCCTGTTTCTAGGCTACAGGAATTGCTAGGTTTTGGACGGCCCGTCCAAAACCTACTCACAATCTAGCAATAAATATAATTATGCTCAAGGGCAGTTTCCAGCTCTATTATTATGAGGAAAGCTCTTATACACTATTTTCTTCCATTTTCTGTGATAAAAAAAAATGTTTGAGTTGCAAAAGGGCTACCCTGTCTTTAATCAAATCCTGTATCTTTAATGACATACAGCCTTGAGGACATTTCGTATCACCAGTATGAAGCATCTGAATATGCTGATATGAGAAGGGCTGAAGTACTGTTAATCAAGCAGAACAGTTTAATCTTCTTTCCCCGCCTTCATGGAATCACAGTTTAATTTGTCCATTGCCCTTTTCTGTCTCTCTCTCCCTACAGGTTGAGCTAGCAACTGGGGAGTTCCCCTACAAGAACTGTACAAACGACTTTGAGGTACTAGCCCGAGTGTTGTCAGAGGAACCGCCTCGGCTCCCCTTGCAGCGAGGTTTCTCTTGCGACTTTCACTCCTTCATCGAGTCTTGGTGAGTTGGCCGTTAACCTCTCCCAGTCCCATACGCAGTACACTGGTGTTATGTTGTCATTGACATGGGACTATCAGTATGGTACAGAGCTATCATAAAAATATATATATTTTTTACTTTTCTTTTATACCCTGTATAAAATAGATTTATTTCTACTACAGGTGTTTTCAAAGCATTTTATGTAAATCCTTATTTTTACTTCAAGGTTATTGCCATGTGAGCAGTGCTTACTAGTGATGAAATACCTTGCTGATTTTATAATCAGAACTATTTCTTGTTCACATGTAATACAACAATTTTCATAGGTTGTTCTCAATATAAACCTCTGCCAACTTTGTGATTTTTTTGGTTGATGCCAAAGTAAAAAACATAATATAACAAAACATATGAAAACATGAACAAGAAAAAGTAAATATTCTGTGATGAGATGAGTATAGAGAGGGGTTTTCAAAGAGTCTAGATGCTTGATGCCCACCGATAAATAAAGAAGAAGCAGGGAAAAGGTAGAAGAAGCTGATGAATATTGTGAATATCATTAGTGGAGAATTTCTGTAATTGTTTTCAGTTGGTGAATAAGTCAGCTTTCTTTAAAAACAATAATACAAGATTTGTTTCCACTCTTGTTTTTGTTGTTTCAATGTACAGTTTGACAAAGGACTATAGCAACAGACCCAAATACACACAACTCATGGTAAGTTCAAACCCAGATCTAATATGTGTATTGCTCTGCCTTTTCCACATTGTATAGATTTGTTACATTTTTTGTTGTCTTTCTATTAAATGTGATGTATACCTTTAACAGATGTTAAAGATAAAGTTGTGTAAAAGCGATAGTACTTCCAGGAGAAAATAACTTCCTTCATGATATGGGAAGTTTAATGTGACTTTTAATGAGTTTATCCAGACCACTCTCTTTAAGATGAAGTTTTGCTGGATTGTCTCAAAATTACCCTTGTAGTTGAAATGTAGTTATGGGCAATTCCACAGGTTTGGTTAAAGTCGTGTAATATGAATAACCAAAGCTTCTTTATTTGATTGAAAAAGAAGTTTCTGTGCTGAGGATATGATTGCGTGTAATGAAAAGGTGTACTGAATGCTTCCTAAATGATTATTTACAGAATTTCTGCAAAACTGTGACGGAATATAAAATAAAGAAGCTTTGGTTACTCATGTTACTTTGACCAAACCTGTGGAATTGCTCTTATGCAAATAGAAGAATTGAGTATATAGCCCATAGTTTTTGTTTGAGATGATATTGTGATGAGAACTCATATTGCGCCTATAGTTGGTAATTACAGAAATTACAGCCCCCCCCCCTCCCCTTAGCCCCACCTATAGTACGGGGCTAAGGTAATTTTTGCCAGTGAGAAAAGCATATTAGTTTGTAGAAATGTGGATTAAGAAGCCAACTAGTAAGGCTTCATGAATATGGCCTGAGGTGAGTGTGAATTCTGCTTAATAATGCTTTCCTTCCCCGCCTGTTCTTTGTGACTGCAGGAGCATGGCTTCTTCAAGAGGTACGTGATCGCCAAGGTGGATGTGGCGTCCTGGTTTGCGTCCGTCATGCACAAGGTCAGGACGCAATCGAGCCGCCAAGACAGACACACCCCGTAATGACCACGCCCCTCTCTCTCCGCGCACACACCCCTTTGTGGCCAGGGTGTGGGACGTGTGATGCCCCCACCCTTATTGAACTGTACCCATTGGACTTGGCCTACCCTCCTCCCCGCGCCTAGCAACCAGTGGGCGGGGCTCGGCTTGCAACAAAGCTTCATCACAGTTTGTGTGAGAAAGCGACTCCTGACGTGGCGGCGTGGTTCTTGGACTCCCGGCAGGGTCTGGCGCGCGAGCGTTGGGCCAACCCAACCGGACGCCATTTGAGTGTGATTTATTTTAACGACTGCCTCGTGCACTTGGATTTCAGTTGATATGTGCCGAGTATTTTACCATTTTAGATGAATGAGATTAATAATGTTCATCTTTTACACTCCATATTCACATATGTTTTGTCTAGTGATAAGTGCAAGCACCATTGTAAGAGATATATTTAGCATACAAAAAAAAAGAATGGATTGATTCATTGCAAAAACAAGGCCCACCTTGTTTGGTTTGAAGCCTGTTGACACAGAGTCAGATCTCATGTAGCCTCCTCCCAAGACTTTTCACCATTGTACTAGCTACAGGTGGTAGGTATTTTTATGTAAATTATTATAGTAAATGAATGAGCGTATACATTGAATCATGACTTTGCCGTATCTTGACATGCACTCTTCTGTATTTAATCCCACTTTCATATACAGTCTATACAGACATTTGTCATTGAGATATGAATATATATTTTCACTAAGATAATATGATGGATGTCTTCTACTATTGCCTCATGTGATAGATATCTTCTTGTACTGAAACTTGTGAATTCCTTCAAGTATATTTTTCATGCACAGATAGACACACAGACCAAGCGGTAGCTGTTTGATTTTTGTCACAGAAACTGGTCATTACATTACGGTAGTAATCTGGTAGCTCAGTTGAAAGGGTGAAATGAACACAAGACTGGATACAAAGTTTGAAATCATTTTGCTTTCTGTGGAGTGACTAGTAGCTTGATGTCCTAGCTTATTTGCTTGATGTATAGCGATGTTCTGGAATGTATCATTTTCCTCAAAAGTATACATTTTGCATCTCCATATCTGTTTGACTTTGCTTGTTAATAGTTTGAATTGACCTGTTTAACCCAGGTTCATGCACACTACTTATGTGTAGTCATCCAGTGCCAGTGTAGAAACTTGACACCATGATTCAACAGGATTAAATTTATGTGCGAATGGGGTTGATGTGATATTAAACATGTATTGGGTTTTGTGCTAATAGTCATGCTATTAGTCATACTGGTATGTAATGTGTGCTATGCATTGCAGTGTGAACAGCCCTGCGAACAGGAGTTGGGCAGGCATCCAAAAACACAGACATATTCTCACAGACATTTTGATGATAAAATGATTATTTCGGGTGTATTTCCGACAAAGTCACAAAATATTGTATGTTGTCGCTCTAAGAATGCATTAAGGGGAAAGAATCAGGTTATCCGTGATATTTCAAATACTCTTCTTTATGTTCATGTTTAGCGCGTTGAGACCTTTTTCAAAGGTATAATGCGCTATACAAGAACTGTTATATTATTATTATTATGATCTTAATGAAAAATTGTATTTTCAAAGTGCTTTCCAACAATCACCCCCCCCCCCCCCCACTTCCCCCCGGGAACACCCTTATCATGTGAGTTTGGGATCCAATCACCGCTAAGCGGAGCACTTGCCACTGGCAGTTCAGAGGGATGAGTCGACTTCTGAACGCTTGTCAGAGTTGAAACCACAGAAATAAAAGAAAGGGGAAGGCTTATACACAACGCACGCTTCGCACCGTCGCCAAATCAATAGCCCAGCTCTTCGCTTGAGTGCACCGCCGCCATCTTAGTATTCTCTCAGTGTCGAGTCTCCGATACCAATATGGCGGCGATCACGTGACTACGCGCACTCGCCGGCGACACTGGTTCACGCCTGATCAGCCTTCCCCTTTCTTTTATTTGCGTGGTTGAAACCCTGGTTGTGAGATTCTTGACTTTTTGTCTTCTTTGCACAAGATACGTAAAAACAAATGAAATGAAGTACACAACGTCAATATGGCCCAATAGAGTTGACCAAACTGCTAGTAATCAGGATTTTTTGACAATTCACAAATTTTTATTTCATATGTGTCTGCTATTTCTGAAACTTTTTCTAATGCGCTGTGACTGATTTGTGGGCGTTAAATAACGATCTAAGTTACGTGCTCCCTTTACTAACTACTCTTTGGAAGATAGATTGTGCAAGCCATAGAACTTATTCAGACATTATGGGTCACTCTTTGACAGAGGATGTTGGATCAGTTATTGTTCATTTTTAAAGTAGTTTTGCCAGTTCCTGTGTGCCCTTAGACTTCTTGTGACACTGGCACAACAAAGTGGGCTTACAATGTAACAGTCCCATGCTGTGTGAGTCCAAAGGTGGAGGGAAGGGGGGAGATATGCCCTATATTCAAAGAAATGGAATTGAATATCGCTCATTTGTTCTACAGCCTGGGGAAAAATAATTCCTTTAGTCATTATTTTATATATGATGATTCGGGTATCTGTATTTCGGTGACATGCAGCTTGATAGCAGTCAGTTTATGCCTTTTGATTTGTAATGGAATACTATGAAGGATTGCATCACCTGCACTCAATCTGTTTGTATACCACTAGAGGGACCAGCAAGTGCTATGACCATCATGCCAGTGAACGAGATCACTTAACCTATATACGTCAACTTATACCATTTTCTATCTCCCATTGGCAGTTTCTCCAGAAACAGCTGTTACTTAATGAGTTGCTATTCATTTTATGGTGATTTTCTTTTTGTTAGGTTATCGTCAATCATGCATACTCGCACTCCTATCGCAAAGAGGGAGGGAGACACATTTTTACATTTCTGTTTCTTTTAAACGTATGGGGGCAGATTCTAGGCTACGCATCAGTCACTCTACATTGTACAAGTCATCGTGCTTAAATGAGCATGAGCGATTCATTCTCCCTCTGTTCTAGGCAAATGTCAATTCAATTTTCGACTTTGTGTTTGTGAATTTACGAACAGCCAGGAGGGTATAGCCAGAGGACGTTAGCATTAAGGTCACATCGTGCAAAATGTTAAAGGTACAATCACACGCAAGCAGTTTTGTTTGCCTCAGCACCATGCTCCCCGGTTCGTTCACACACTTGGGCAGGACAGGAGAAGCGCTACTCGTATTGTTTACACTAGTCCAGAAAAAGTACAAACGACCCAATTGGACTTGCATGTCAGTGACAACAGCAAACCCCCCCGGTGTGGACGCTCCTCAGCAACGTCTGATTGAGATGTGGGGTTAACTGATACGCCCATCTGGACAGCAGTTACCACTCAAGGTGGCTTGCAATAGGCAGTGAATGAGTGATACAGTCATGTCAATTATCTGCACTGTATTAGTATCAATCTTGTAAGAGGAATATATGAAAGTCAACTATATTTGGGTATGTCGTTTGCTTCTCATTGAATTGCATCAAATACACTTGTGCATTTGCTTTATTATGCAGGGAGGTATATGCCATTTCTATAAATTAACGAGTTGTACATAAGATATTTTCTGTTTTTGTACATGTTAACAAATTGTATTGCTTACATACGCTTCTCGACAAGAAGGCGACTCATATTTTCTGTTATTTGTTTCTCATATGTAGCTTTAGTGTGTGTAACAGCAGTGTACAAATGATGTTTGTGTATAGTTGATGATTATTAATAGCACATTACTTAGGGGTTGAAGATATCTGTGTTTAGAAAATATGTCATAATCCTTATGTTATGTCCTATGTGGAGAGCAGGTCTCGAAGAAAAAAAAAAAGAAACAAGGAAAAAAATGTTCAACATTGTATCAAAAATGGAAGCTAGCAGTACCATCATGCTTACAGGAAAATTACTGTTTTTATTACGCTCAAACTTTGAAGGAAACTGTGTCATTATTCTCAGAGTTATCAAAGGATATAGCCTAGCATATTTTTTTTTAATCTGGACAAGTTAGTACAAAGATGCTTTTTAACATTTCGGTAAGACCTCACGTGATTGTAATGGGTAATTTTTTGTGCAATTGATGTGACAAATGGTTGCACTCGATGCAGGGCTAGTGAGTGGCAGACTATGACTACAAGGGCTTCAGATTTTATTCAGATTTTAGTGTCAAATTTTGTCATAATAATTTTGTAGCTGTCAATTTTCTCTTCAAATATGTCATGATTATCCAATAAAGAATGCTTTCTCCAGGTTTTGATACCAACCCTATATCCGCGACATATGGAAATGCGATTGTGCAAATTACAGCTGGCACCTGCCAATTCCCGAATTTTAAAAATCAGGTTTTTCCATTTTTCTTGGTATTAAAGAAAATCTTGCTGCTGCCATAAATATCGTGGTTGTGTTTGAGCTATTGAAATGCCATTGGTGCATCTCTGCACAGATAACACACACAAGCCCCTAAGGGCAGTTTTTCTCCTGGCGTATAAGTGGTTTAAAGCCCTACATGATATTTAAATTGTGGAAGGACTTTCCAGTTCACTCAATGTGTGCAACTGTTTCACTTTGGCACACATCATAGAGCAGCGTTCTGATTGGAAAACAAAGCCATGCAATTGGACATGGGCGAAATCCTGGGTCTGAATTAAGACTATGAATCCATACTGATCAATGCGAAACATGTCTATGGCCCATATCTGGCTAGAAGACAGGAGGCATCGGTTTAGAGGTTAGACTAGAGACTGTGCGTTCAATACGCGTCGTACTAACCCAAATTTTCTTGAAAAATATAATCATAAGTAGCCAGACAGTGAAAGAATTCTTAATATTATGTTCTGTAAACCTACCAAACCTGTAGAAAGTCTTGCTTATTGCTTTTCTGACCAATTGAAATATATGTATGGTTATTAAGCAGTTGGAATAATAGGGTCCACATTGACAGCTACGGTATACCATGTATCTATAAGTTTTTCACCTATCATTTTGATTTGTATTCTCTATAATTTCATCTTTACTGAAGATATTATCCTTAATGAAGAGCTCATTTTCTAAAATTCTTAAAAAAAAAGAAATACAGGACTCCATCGGCACGAATTTTTCAGCACGAATTTCAGCACGGATGTCTGCTGCAGAAAATATAATCGCTTTTGTCAGGATATTTCATAGTGAATACCCGTCTTATTTCTACCAATCAATAGCGGGCGATCATGTGATCTGGAGGAGCTAAGACGTGACTTCAGCTTTTAATTTATTGTGTGCTAGCTGTTCATGTTGTCACCAATAATACACACAAATCCCATAGAATCTTTAAGAAGGGGACAAACGCCTTGCAGGGTGATTGTGTTAACATATTTTTTTTTTGGCTCAATGTACACACGCAGTGTGTTTACTTTGCTCAGTCGCAAGGGGCTGCGCACCACTGAGATAGAATGGACTCATTTTGGGGGCAATGGGAATGTACCATTCATGACATTAAATCTTCATATACCATATGTGTATTTTTTTTTCACCAGTAACACACACAAATCCCAATGAGCAGCGTTTGATTGGGCACTGGATGGTTTTTAGTCATTATTTCTCCTTGTAACTACACTGCTGGTCAATGGCGACTGTATTTTTTAGCCAGAATTATGTTTCTGAATTATTACGCTCTTATTGTTTGTGAAGATAATTTTACCTTATATACTATTCTCAAGACGAGTTTCCATTTGAACAATAAATTGAATATGACATTTATGTGGTCAACACTTGAGATGATTGTGACATGAGTCTATTTCAAAGTGAGGTACGGTCGGTGTGAATTTGTTTGAATGATGATGAATGAATTGGGATGTCGCTTTGTAATACCTTAAAGGGATAGTTCACCCTGAAATGAAGTTGATTTCAATAAAAGAAGACACATGAAAGAAACATATATGTGAAGGTTTGATGGAAATCTATCAAAGGATAAGAAAGATACGACCTTTTAAACATTGTTGTTTTTGTGACGTCCCGTGCGAGGTGCTCTCCCATATGTTGTGTACATTTTTATTCTATGCATCTTCTCTGACAGATATGTGCATTTGATACGTCATTACAAGTATGTTTTTACATACTTATCTGTATGACAACAATAACTATTCTGTACATACAATATGAAAGAGCACCTCGCAGGTGACGTCACAAAATCGACATTTCAAAAGATAACTTTCTTATCCTTTAACAGATTTTCGTCAAACTTTCACGAATACGTTTCTTTCACGTTTCTGCTCTTATTGAAACCAAACTTATTTTCAAGGTGAACTATCCCTTTAACCTTCTTAGTACCAAGTAATGGAAAGCCCAATGATTTAGTACACGTGTGTGCGTCCATGGTAGTGAGAAGGTTGGATGCTGTGAAGTGTTTCACGATGCAATATCTGGAAGCAATAAAATGCAACACGCAAATACAGTCATGGAATGAACAAACATAAGGAATTCAATCCGTTCATCTATTTGGAAGCTTGGAGTAACAAATAAACAACATCAACCGTATTATACTCCTGTCGCCAAATTACATTATTAACCACAAACGATTTTATTAAGTTGTCTCTTTTCAATACAGAAACGATTATTTGTCAACAGTTCATAAGGCTCTCTCTCCCATAGACAATCCAGGGTGTTATACTAGGTGTTAAAAACAAGTGCTGACACTTGAAAAATGATTCAAAATCAGTTTCACCTCGAATCAGGCTAAAATTGACACATCCTAGAGTCAAGGGATGACATTTTTTACAATTACTTTACTTGTAATAATCCCGTGCATATTTAATGAGATTTTCTCTTTTGGACAAAGTTGATATGTCTAAAAAAAAACCACTAAAATTCTTAGGTCCAATTTGTCAAAATTTAAAAATCTCTAATGATTATTACTAAATAACGATTGAAGAAATGTCACAAAACCTGCTGCGAAAGAATTTGTCATCCTTTGACTTATGATGTGTGAATTTAGGCTTGATTCCAGTTGTAATTTATTTGTAATCATTAAAAAAAAACATTTTAAGACCTAATACATTGCTTGGTAGGCCTACTTAGCGAGTTGAGAAATTGCAAAATGGATGCAACTAATTTAGACGTAGAGGGCTTCTGACTTTCCCAATCGCCCAATCTCATGGTTTGTGATGATCGTGTTGTATTTCGTTCAGAGCAAGAAAATGTTTTATTCAATGCCCTCTGCCATTCTGGGCCCTCGGTTTTATCATCTGTGCGTTTCAGTGTTCGTGTATCTGATGGTTGCGAGTGACTTTTTAATGTTTCGCGCTCTCTTTTTCTCTCTTTGCTCTCTACCACTCCCTCCTTCCCTTCCTCTTTCACTCTCTCATAGTATTTTCTCTCGTTTGTGTTTCAAACGCTAGCACAATAACACAACTGTATGATTTATACGGTCATGCGTGATTATCTTTAAGTGAAGGTTAAACGAGCTCGTAGCTGAATAAATGACAACTGATTTTGAATTGAATTTAGAAATATTAGTACGTACGTATACGTGTACGTGTAGTCAAGCTTAATGTAATACAATACACAATACAAGAATTGTATTAGGCAAATAATCAACGTTGGTGAAGGTGATGGGACGAACTATCATTTCCGAGACGATCTGGATGTAGCTATCTTTCCGAAGCGCAGCTGAGGAAAGATATCGTATGCATTCAGATCGCCGAGGTTTCATTTTGATTGAAACGCGACTATGTCTGTGGTAAACACGAATTGTATATAGGCTATGTACGTATGTGTGCGTAAACATACGTACCCGCACCCGGCGCAAACATACGTACCCGCACCCGGCGCAGAGCGGTATTTACAACCACAAATTTGTAATTACCGTGCACCGCGGCGTCTACTGCTTCGAGCTAGAACTGATAGTCCAAGTGTAACGCACTTTTATTTCGCGCGTACTCAAAATATTAATCACGCATTAGGACTTTGAGGAGTGAAGAGATCAGCGAAACCAAAAAGTACTATCAGCTAGAGTGTAACGAACTTTTCTTCTCAGGTGATCTGATGGGAAAGACTACGCTTCATCACGTGATCAACTCTCAGCCAATCATATAGCAACATTCTTATGTGGAATATAATACAAAATATACTGTGGATGTATTGCCACTAATGTAGCACCGTATGATAAATTATGTAATGCTATGTTTAATTATGTTTATATTTATGTAAAATAATTTTTTTTTTGTATTTTGTGCTCATTTTTGTACATGAACTACTGGACGAGGAATTTCCTGTATAAGATAAAAAAAATACTACACACCATCTCTCTACCAATCTCTTTATATCACTGCCTTCTCTCTCTCTCTCTCTATCTATCTATCTAATTGTCTATCTACATTTATCTATCTATCTATCTATCTATCTATTTATTTATCTTTCTCTCTCTCTCTCTCTCTCTCTCTATCGATCGATCGATCTATCTATCTATATATCTATCTATCTAGCTATCTATCTCCATCCCTATCTAGATCCATATCATATCTTAATGCAAGTACCTGTCCACTCATCGATATATCGACATTCATGTCTCCTTAATCAATCGATCTGTAGATTTATCTATCGATAAATCTGTCTATCTATTATTATCCACAATTATCGATCATCAAGCATGTATTTATCTATCAGTCTAAATACTATATTTCAGTCTGTCTTCCAATCTACCTTCATCTGAAGTCATCATAAGCCCACCGATGCCTCGTCTCAGCTGAATCTCGCAGT
Organism: Arbacia lixula; assembly: GCA_963669155.1. Classification (NCBI taxonomy): domain Eukaryota; kingdom Metazoa; phylum Echinodermata; class Echinoidea; order Arbacioida; family Arbaciidae; genus Arbacia; species Arbacia lixula. The sequence goes on from OZ022588.1 coordinate 9,987,091, forward strand.
CTGCTCGGGGACCAAGTAGCCCTCTCAGCCCCATAAGCTGTAAACTGTGTTAGTAATAAACACGGGACTGTGATCAGTTGGTACTGAGAGGGTTAAATAGCGTGGGCAGACGAGCGGCTGGCACTTGAGCTCGAGCCGAACCGTAGCAGGAAAGTGTGTCAATTACATCGATGACTCCCTAATGACCGACCGCTCGAGAAACGCTACTAATTTAAACATCGTTTAAAGCTTACCGCCGGGTTTTCGCGGTTGTCAATTGGATCAGACGCCGTCTGTATAAGTACATGTTTGTCAATTCCTAACTATACACGCTGGTATATACATTATGCACGCCCGCATGCGGGCGGTTAACGTTTCAATATTTCCTCCCGTTAACATCTTTTTTTAAAAATGATCTTTTCCTCCGTTCTGCCCACCCACTTTCACCTGGGAATAATCGTTCCAGGAACCGTGAGCATTATTTTCTCTTTCAACAGACAACGATATTGATAACGATACGCAATATAGATTACTTCGGGATAATAATCGAGGGTGAGTGGAGAAAAACTTATAAAATTCAGATTGCAACAGATACATTTGGATATAAACTAGTTGTCATAGTTCAGTCATTTTTTTCGTGTACAAAGCCAGAACATAAAAGTATCAAAGCTGACATTTGTGCCTTCTCGCGCCAAACGCTACAAATCTGAACGGTTAATGTGTCGTTTAATGGTATGGTATCCCTTTTGCAGTTCAAACAAATGCAATTTTTGTTTTTAAAAAATATGGAATATTGAAGGAAAGACTATTTAAGAACTTCCCTCTCCAATAATAGAACTGGAATTATACTGATTACTAGATTTCGAATAGGTTTTGAACGGGTTTTAAACCTAAGAACCTAAGAATATGGTAGTATGAAGGAAACGAACGGCACAAGATAGATCAAAATGGAAAAATGATGAGGAGGCCTTCCTTCAGCCGTGGAGAGAAATAGATAGATAGATAGATAGATAGATAGATAGATAGATAGATAGATAGATAGAAAACCTAACGGTTCCTGTAGCATATCATGCGCACGGCATGTCTTTTCGCAACGCGCAGAGATGCGTTGCGGCAAGCGGCACACCTATAAAGCGATACACTGTACGTTGCAATACGGTTTATAAATGTAGACCAAGGTCCCTACGTTTCATACGTAAAAATGGATAGTTGTTCACTTTTCCGATAAAGGTAATTTGTAAAGCTACGACTGTGTGATATCATACACGTCATAGGTATACTGATGCTTCTATGACTTTGGCTAATGGGCTACCGCGTCTTTAAACCCACGGTGGCGAGCTACCTGGTCTGTATCTGTAAGGGCATCATCAATATATCGCATGTATATTCAGTCAATGTAACGAATCCGCTAGGAGCGATATCTACAACTTTACGTTCCAATGCTTTCAATCTGCGATCCTCATCCCACGAGTGGTTTAATGTCAGCCGATGAATATTCATGACGACATACTTCCAGTCGATTGATAAGTGTCTATCTAGTGTTATATATGTGTGCTTCCGCCATTGCAAATTAAATTTGTAATTTTGTCAAACCCAAGCGATATTCATAGAGGTAACAAAGCTGGAATAAATGAATGAGTGAAGTGGAGGAGGATGTGTGTATGTGGTGTGTGTGTGTGTGTGTGTGTGTGTGTGCGTGTGTGTGTGTGTGTGTGGTGTGTGTGTGTGGGGGGGGGGGGGGCTGAAGGGGAGGGGGCCCCGAGAGGGCTTCTTGTCCTCTCGACATATTTGGCATATTTTGCTTATGGGATATCGGCACCACTGTGGTATCCCTTATGTCAGAATCGTGTTGGGGCACTAGCCAATCAAAAATACCTGTCGGTCCTGGAAAAGACTTTAATTTAAATTTTAGACCGTCTCAGTATTTAGAAATGGCTACATGTAGTACGAGTATTGTTCTTGTTTTGCCGCGGCGGGAAGTACTTGCGGCGAGCGGCAGCGGCAATACGGTCCCGTGTGAACGGTCTTTTAAACGCGCATCCCACGTTTTTCTTCCAGCTACTTTGGCTAGGCGCTAGATTCTCCGCCGTGAGCATTCATCGACATCGTCGGAAATTAAAAGGGGGGAGCGGTGTAATAAGGGTGAATATGTTGTTCTGTTTGCGTGTCTGACCGTGTTTGATCGCCTGTGGTCAAGAAACAGTAGTTACCATGACAACATGTTTTTAAGGGAGCTGGGCCCCGTTGCATAAAACCTACCATTAATGGTAACTCTGCTATCAATGGTAACTACCATGGTAACATCGCCTGACAGCCAATGAAATGCATGGTTTCCAAAGAAATTGCCATTGATAGTAAAGCTACCATCAATGGTAAGTTTTATGCAACGGGGCCCGGAAACGCGAAGCATTGCACACCTCTACCATGCACGTCATGTTAACCCTTCGCATGCCAGGAGAAATGCTGCTTGATAGGAATGGTCAGTATCATTGATGACGAAATGCACACCCGACACACACAGCGTTAAAGGGCATATACTGTACTGGGAAGGCAAAAAAGCCTTCAAAATGTAATTGTTAGCAATCGTCTTGCCAATGGTCTTTAATTCATGTATTGTCTATTTTAGAAGCTTGCTGAAAGTTATTTGCCCTCAAATGATCTACATTTGGAGTAATGAGTGATTAAATCACAAATCCTCAAAATGTTCGGCCCGAACATTTTGAGGATTTAATCATTAATCATTAATTACTCCATATGGGGATCATTTGAGGGCAAATAACTTTCAGCAAGCTCCTAAAATAGACAATACATGAATTTAAGACCATTGGCAAGAAGATTGCTAACAATTACATTAATGATTAATGATTAAATCCTCAAAATGTTCGGGCCGAACATTTTGAGGATTTGTGATTTAATCACTCATTACTCCAAATGTAGATCATTTGAGGGCAAATAACTTTCAGCAAGCTTCTAAAATAGACAATACATGAATTAAAGACCATTGGCAAGACGATTGCTAACAATTACATTTTGAAGGCTTTTTTTGCCTTCCCAGTACAGTATATGCCCTTTAAGCGACGTCCGTGCCGTCAGTCATACATACCCGCTTCCCAACCCCCACCTCTCACCCACCCCGGCACTCGATCAGTGGATACAAGTAGCAGATCGGTATGTAGATGTAGAAGATGAACGTGGGTGAATATATCCACTCTCACTGAAGAGGAGCGAATCTACATACTGAAGACGTAGATTTTTCCCCCTTTAAATAACTTAACCACCTGTTCGGCGGAGATCACCTTTCCCTCTTCGGCACTACTTCGTTAGGCAAGGCCGCGGTTAGAAGTCTTCTCATTATTTGTTTACCTGAGCTAGAGATGACAGAAGAAGGGAGGGATATCTCTAACCAACATTATCATAGTTTAGGTATGTGCATTTGTATGTGTATGTGTGTGTGTGTGTGCTACAAAACTGTTATCACTATATTTTGTGATTTTTTGTAAGAAAGAGTTCACTCTTTGTAAAAAAACAAAATAAAAAATGCACGTTATTTTATATGAATGAGATCACAAAAAAAAGTGTGTGTAAGCAGGGCCGTCACCAGCTTTTTTCTAGGGGGGGGGGGGGGTGCTTTTTATAAAAAAAAAAAAACCACACAAAAACACACAAAAAAAGAGCCCTCAAGTATCCCTACCCCCCCCCCCCCCCTCCGTTTTTTTTTTTTTTTGTTCTGAAGGGGGGTGCGTTCGCACCCTCCGCACCCCCCTGGCGACGGCCATGGTAAGTGTGTATGTATGTGCGTGAGTGTATGTGTATGTGTACATGTGTGTGCGTATGAGTTTGTTAAATGGTTTGGAACCATTCGTGTCCCTGAAGTTAAAGAAATGAACATACATAAGAATAGACAAACGTGTATTTAACAAGCCTCTCACTAATTTTGTTAAACTATATCTAATCATTTTAATTGCAAAGTAAGTCGTATTCCTACATAGTGCTGTCGGGTAAAGCCTAGAATGAGTGATGTCCGATTAACCGATGAGGTTATGTGTGTGTGTGTGTGTGTGTGTATCTGTGTATGTGTGTGTGTTGGGGGGGGGGGGGGAGGTGCAGCTCGTTGATCCATGTCATAAGCCTAAGATCAATAACTTCGAAATACAGTAGCATATTAAATAGACCAAATAGATGTGGTTGATTTTATTTAAAACGTTATCCATTCACATATATTTGATCAAGTTAATCACCATGAATGATGATGATGGTGATTAACTTGATCACATAGATGTGGATGAATACCGTTTCAAAGGAATGTTAAGTTTATATTAACGAAGAACAAGTCCAAATCATAATGACAATTTGGAGACACCATTCCTACTTTGCCGGATTTTACACTTTTTCAGGCAAAATATAGGATCGTACGATCACATTTAGAATGCTTCAACAACGCATTATTATGCATACAATGTGCGATAGGAAATACGAACGTCATATCTAATCTATCTATCAATCTATCATTCGCTTCATTACGTAGCAAACATCTAGTCCCACTGTATAACCGTTCATGTGGTTATTCATTCAGCCAGGTGCAATTATATAAAATGCCCTCCCACTCATTCTGCCAATCAGCCATGTCAAGATGGATCTGGACCAGATGAGGGCTTTTAAAAAGCTTTCATGAATACAAAATGATGGGAATAATCTGTTGATGAGCGGACGGTTCCGAGAAAAGCACTTCTCTGTGGTTTCTCTCGTTAACGCTACCAATATGACCGCCGCCCAACAGACAAAAATTATTATTGAAGATGACAATGAGAGTGATATCTGAAATTGACATGCACAGAGTATCTTAACACCATTTTTCGCAGTCCAAGTGTACGTGTAGTAATGGGATTCTCTTTAACAATGTAAAGGTTAATGTGTTTCTGAGAAAATCCCCGCATTATTACATCAAGCGTATCAAGCAAAGACGTCTGTTCCACACATTACACTTTCATAGTTTAGAGACACGTGATACGAAATGTTTTAATTATGCTTACAATAATTCGTTAAATAATGAATTAGGTGATTAATTTTATAGGCGATGATTAATAAACATTTTTCGTTAAGTATGCAGATTATATTCATGTCGTTAAAACAAGGCTTAACTAATAATACCCCTAAAGCTTATCCGATGTTTGTCCGAGTAGCAAGAACTATTTCAGAGTGCGTTCCATCTATTGAAACTGAATCACGAAATACAGATGAATGTAATAACGCGCCACTGGGCAGTTAGGGGTGAAATTGCAAATACATTACGAATATGGAATATTCGAACAATCGAACATTACGATTCCTTTTGTACATCACACATGCCGTTCCTGAAAATCATACTTTGCTACCATTTAAACGTTGGTATGCATACTGTTTCATAAAAGTTACCAAGTCTGACAGCCTGAAGTTTGGCTGGAGTTTTCTCAACGTAGCAAAAACTAATGCATGCAAAATGCATCGTTGGCTTCCTGAACAAAGTAACATGGCGTGTGCGAGGCAGGTGAAGAATTGCCCAGTAACCATGTAACGACGCTGACGGAGAAATGTATGCATACACTTGAATACACTTGAATTGGTTATTAGTAATTATTAAGTTGGTTTTGTGGCTTAGCATTGTTAAAGTACTAGATGGGAAACAAAAGTTATGACACTTTTAATAATCAATCGAAAAATAGTTTCCTCTTTTTTTCTTCTTTTTTTTCTTGTTGTTCTCTTTCAAATTCACTTCAATCTATTATTTTCCATCAATTTATTTAAGAGCAATAATCTTGTATGATCTAAATCTTACAACTGAATAATGATTCCTTGAGGCCCAACCCGTAAAATTTACTAAGAAATATACTCTCAAAATAAATTAGGCCTTCGACTGATAACGTATTTAGAGGTCAAATGCACATTTACCGTATTTTTTGCCGATTGTTCAAGCAAATAAAGACAAAACAAAAAACCCAGTGATAGAGTAATTGTTTATCAAAATGAGCAGCGGGCTTCGCGGGGTGGGTCCCACCCTGTTTTCACGGCGTCAAGATAGAATCCCGTACTGTCCCATGCATGGGCGAGGCAGGCGACGGCAGGCGAGGCCTGGCGACGCGGGACTTCGGCGTGTGCATCATCTTACATCTTCGATCTCCTTGTGTGCGCAGCTCAGCTCATTTCTATTTTGAACAAACACAGCCTTCCCGCGAAAACATATTTGTGATAAGGACAGAAAGCGTGTCGTTTGCCTCACGTTTAGCACCGTGTGATCCTATTTGTTGTTAACTTTTCGGTGATAAACCTCCATAGGAAGTTTCAATTGATTTCATTTGTATATAGAAAGTTTAAATACAGGATAAACATTTATTTCAGATGTTTATCAACGTTTATTAACGCAATGTCGAAGAAAAGAATAGACAAAAAGAAGTGGGAGACTCCGTAGTAAAATATGAAATGAATTAAAGAAATAAAATATATTTCATTTTACATGAAACATGAAGCCCCTTACTGTAGCTCCTTAGTGATTGTTAAGGTTATTAATCTTCATAGGTTTCTATAAACGCATTTACGCCTTGCGTGTGATTATGATTAGACATATCAACCAATCAGGAAGAAGGTTATTCTCAGGTTGTTGAGGTTTTAAACAAGTTTTAAAATTGTACTTTAGGAAGGATACAAACAACGACAATCTACTACTCTAAAATCTTCCCATTGACATACTCTCGTTTAAGGTCATCTGAAGAGCAATACAATTCTCACGCCTACAATTAATAATGTAAACTCTGATGGTTTCATCGAAAACGATGAACCATATCGTCAAATGGATGCTCAATTGCTCAAGTGTCAACTCCTCTTCTTACTAACATGATTAATAAATGAGTCATTTTCCATTAAAAGCTTTGAAATTCAAAGGATAGCAGAAAGAGAAAGCATGAACCACGAGGCGTGACCTAGAACAGATAGTGGATCGGTCCTTGAGGCAAAACACCGCAGACAACATGTCATGTTGCACTTGATGTTCCATTAGTATACAATAGAGACTTCTCTGAGGGACATGGTTAAAACTAAATACACAAGGCGATCTTAAAACGATACTATGTAAGGCCGGCAGCCTCGTGATAATAGTACTGTCTTGAGATCACCGCGGGCCTTTATTTTAACCATGTCCCAAATATCAGCATGTATCAGAGATGTTTGTATTTGTTTTATCATGGACCTATCATGGATGGACTGCGCTCGGATAGACTTCCTTCGATCAATGATGACCGCAGCCTCATAAAAATTCAAGACATTCGGGTGTTTTAAACAAGACGCTGTATTTTTAATTAGGCAGTGCCTTTTTCTGAATAACAAAAGAAAATGTGGGTTGAGAAATATGTCAACCGTTCAGCATTCTCTGGGAGTTCATAGTGCATCTTATTACACATACTGGGAATTAGTTTGGGGGTGAGTGAAGGGAAATTTTGATAAGTTGTAGAAAGAATTTGGTTGGTCCGTAACTTTTTTTCTCCCTTACGTCAAAATGTTTTTGGAATTTTGTAAAAGATTCAATACCACCTTCATCTCCGACAACCTCGAGCTGAAAACCGACGATAACCATCTCCACGACGAAGCCTCTTCGAACTCGTGTAACAAAAGATTGTGCAACTTAATTGATAATATATATTGACTAACGCCTTTAATGATACTAGTTCTTTAGGAATTATTTTTCTTTTTCTTTTTCTTTACATATCTGAAGCCTGTCACCGAACCAGAAGTAATTCAAGCAATCACAAATTTTCGTAACGGTAAAAGTCTCTGATATGACAACATATCTGTTGATTAAATGTTCTTTGAATGTTTCCATGGTGAGAGTGTACTAATAAATACTATTTAGAAAATAGCAAAACTTTCGGTAACACCATGTGGTTGTATTTTCGCGCCGTTTCACGCTCCAGTGCACACCGCGCATTCGCGCCGCACTTTCGCACCTATTCAGCTGTTTCACGCTCTAGTGCACACAGCACATTCGCGCCGAAACGCTCTATTCTTATTGGCTGATTTCGGACACTCTCGGGTTATTTCGGATCCCTTCGGATCACATAAATACCCGGCGCGCTCGTTAGTTTCTTCGAGTTATTCTCCGGATGACGGACAGAGCACACTGCCCGAAACGTCGAGACTGATACTCCCTCTTTCAGATTTTGAAAGAAATCTATAGTTAGTTGCAGAACTGACTATAACTTTTCTACACCTTTCTCATTTTCTTTTCTTGTCTTTTCTCTTTATCACTACTTTGTGACTAGTTCACAACTTTCATCAACACCCACCCTCTTCTTCTACCTCCATTCCATCCCATTTATTTTCGGTTTAAAACACCGAAAACTAAAGCTAAAAATAGTCTTGTGTAAGTGTTATAAAATATAAAAATTCACCTCTCCTTTTCACTTTTCACTTTCCTTTCCTTTCTTCACCCCATAAGTGGGCCAATTATCCGAAAGAATACAACCACATGGTGTTACCGAAAGTTTTGCTATTTTCTAAATAGTATTTATTAATATCTGTTGATATTGCAAAACCTTGTACATACTTTATTCGCAGACCTTTGGCACACATATGCAATCTGTCAATACACACTGGTGTATTCCCCTCCAAAATGAAAATCGCAAAAGTTGTACCCATATTGAAGAAAGACCTCACTTCATATTGTAGCAAATATAGATCCACTTCTATCCCTCCATTATTTTTTCAAGGTACTCGAGAGAGTTGTTTACAACCGTATCTACAATTTCATGGTGTGCAATATCTCCTTTGTTCCAACCAATACGGGTTGAGAACGAATTGCTCTACCGAATTTGCTTTAATCAATCTTTATGATAAAATCCTGAATTGTGTCTGACTAAGCATGCAATAGCTATTTTTATGGATTTATCAATTTAGCATTTGATACCCTGTCGCATACAATACGATGAGCAAAATTGCGTTATTACGGGATTCGGGGCATACCACTCCTTTGGTTTCAAGGCTATCTAGCTGACAGAAAATAATACACTGTGTATAACTCACATACTTCTAATTTCATGTTTCTTACACCTGGTGTACCACAGGGTTCACTACTTGGTCCTTTATTGTTTCTAATGATGATAATGATATTATAAATTCCCCACATCCTTGTGACTACGTTCTTTTTTGCAGTCGGCACTGCTTTAGTTGCCTCTGAGGAAAGCATTTACATTTTGATCAATAAAGTGAATGTTCATTTAATGCATGTTCACAATTAGCTTTTGTGCAATGGATTATCTCTAAACATTGTAAAAACTCCATTTGTTGTTTTCAGACATAGGCAAGACCTAAATACTTGTTATAAAGATGATCCCTTGTACATCAACAACATTAGAATTAAGCAACGTTCTGTGGTCACATATCTTGGAGTGCTTGTAGATATGTATTTATGTTGGGATTTACATATAAATTTTGTTTGCGGAAAAATATCACGTAACATTGGTACTATGAATAATCTGAAACTCACTATTCCACGTAAATTCTTGTTAATTATGTACAAAGCATTCATAGTGCCTCACATCGCTAATTGCAATGCGTTATGGGGTTCGTTGCATCCTTCTAAATTAGTCAGACTTCATTGTTTATACAGAACAGAATCCTCCGTATTTTGTGCCAGTTCTCATTACCTTGAATTTTCGTTACCCCTGTTCGAACTTTGCTTCATGTTTTTGATATAAATACGATGCAAATTGCCTGTTTAATGCGTAGATACTTTTCAAACCTAAAATCTCATGCACATGTTTTCATTGAATGCTGAAATTCATCAGTACAATACCCTTCAACCTGTTAAATTCCACATGTGGAAAGTTAAATACAAAATACTCTTTCCAAATCAGCCCGTTGGTTAGGTTAGTAACCTATAACCCATTACCAGCCCACATTCAGAATGCTTAGTTTCGTAATTCTTTTAAAGTCAACTTGTAAACAGTGTCAAAATAAAATGTAAGCCAAATTACAAAGGTTAACTGACTGGCAATGGAAGCCACGTTGCTCAGTAATGTGTTCCTTTTGTAATAGCTTTAAACACCACATGGCCGAGTTAATTCATCTCACCTTCTAAAATCCCTTATACCATATGTTTTATAATACAGGTAACCTAGGCTCTGCGGCGCATTGGATGCATCGCATTCTTAGTTCTTTTGTCTATCCTTTTCGCAGCTCGGAGCCGTGCCTAATTTATTGTTACCCGCGTTTTTTCGGTTTGTCTGATCGATGGTGCCTTAAGGGTATTATGTAATAGTAAGTGACGTGAACACATATGGGAGAACATGATTGGTAGATTTTGTTTTGGTATGATGGAACGAGGGTCCGAGAGTACATGAGTTTGAGGGAGGGGTGTGAGAAGCTATTTTGTCGTGATTGACGAAAGACCTGTTTTGTCACCCACGGGGAGGAGTCCTGAGTGCGGGAGAGAGTCGGGGAAGTCTGGGGACTTGCTGCATGAGAGTGGGAGTATCCGCCCCAACTCTAGGTGCCACTGTTTCTGCTGTCATGAGCGGGAAGTGCAGACGGCCGTCGTGTGGACACAAATTCCTGCGGGAGGCAGGCAACAGGGTCCTCAATTCTTCAAAATAACTGTAAGTCTGAAACATGCCAGTTTGCGGGGGGTTTCTACAACTGTTTAATTTCTGTATAGGCAAGTCTTTCAGATTGAAGTTTGGCTTTCTAAAAATCAGTGCTTTCAACTAAAGTGAACATTTTAAATGCAAACAATTTCTGACACGAAGATTACCATTTCAAATTGAATGATTTCTTTTAGTTCGGAAACTGAAAGTATGTATTTTTCAGCAAAAACTGAAATGTGATTAATTAGAAGTCAAATGTCATAAACGCCCTCTTTTGGCAATTAACAAAAGTCGGCTATCTTATGTCAGCCATGTCGAACTTTGAGGAAGCCTATTATTGTTTGGTATTTCTCATTGATTGGTAACACCGTGTTTTTACGGCATATATTTTATATTGGGATGAAAATGAAAACTACTTTAGCGTGGCTATATGTTTTGATAATCAATGGTTTATGCAACTTACGCATTTTGTTAAGCGGTCATATGTAATGGTTGCTGGTTAAATGGAAGTATTGTACATAGCAGAGGTATGAATCATTCTAGCACTGGACATTATTATGCTAGTAAATGGCTATTATGCTAATTGGAGATGTCCGGTTGCTTTTTTTTTGCGAAGTCTATTTGGTAAACCAAATGGTGTGATTATTGTCATTTTAAGATGTCGTGTGCTTTACAAGATATAAAGTTAAAGCGTACAAGTTATACTTGGGTTGAATATATATTTATGATGCGGTGTAACTATATTTCAGCAGTAATCAAGGGTTCAGCCATCACGTGCCCTTGCACCCAGACCGGGCGGTGACTGTTCGGTTTCCTGGTCTCCCTCATCGACGTCGCCGAGCATCGAGGATCGCAACTACAACCACGTCAGCTTGGGCATCGACGTCCTACCGTGTAACCTCGACAGCGGGTCTTTTGATGAACTCACGCTTCAAAAATCAACGTTATCGCGATCGCGTCGTCAAGGCAACCGGGTTGTATTGACGCTGCACACTGCGCTGAACATTATCAACCGGCTATATGCAGGTTTTGATATCTGTACCGAAGATAGTTTGATGTAAACCCATAATTTTGATTCATTACTTTTGATATATATATGACTAGTAGACAGAGTCAATGGGAAAATATTTGATTGCTTATCCATCCTCATCCCTATTTAAAGATTATTGTATTGAGGCAACATTTCACTGTTCAATTCAATTGCTATGTGTATGTTATTGCGTTTCACTATAATCTGATTATTTCATGCATTCATGATTAAAGTTTAATTTTGAAACTACATAAACATTAGTTCCGATTTTTATTCTTTCTTTATTTTATTTATGAAGAACCCCACAATGTGACAAACAGCATCCTTCTCTCTAAATACTCTTTACCTGGCGCAACATAGAATGAAATAAGTGAACAGCTTTAGCTCCCCGGTGTAATTATTTTATTTATCTGCATGCTCTTTTTACACAGGTGTACCCAATTCATCAAGCGACTCAGACATTTACGGGTAAACCTTTTTCTGCATTGTTTATACTTGACCCGTGCTCGTATTAGGCATTCTCATTTGACTCATGCATACTTATTTGCAGTAGAAAATCCACCTCAATGCATATCATGTAATTATACACTAACAATTAAACACATTCTCCTGGAATGTGTTGAACTTGCAAATATGCGTATCAACTTTTTGATTGTCCTGACCTCAAGACGTTAAAGAACCTGCTTCTCTTTTCATAAAGAGTAGGGAAGTTATCCCGAGGAAGTAGTTAATATATTGATTTATTTCCGATTTATACTCCTGCTCAAATTCTGTAAATCACATTAAGGAAACTTGAATTGTATAATTTTTTAGATGAACTGTTCGACACTTATATGACACTCAAGCGTTAGTAGTGTCGTTAATTTCTTCTTAATCAATCAATCAATCAATCAATCATTGTTTATACTTACATCTCTGCAATACTCATGTTGTGCCGCTTTTTATTAATCGTCGCTATTGCCGATCAGTCACTATTTATATTTTCCTATGTTAAGTCATATGTTGATATAATACATGTTTCAATGTTGTATATTTTTTTAGTTGTTCTAGATTCGATGGACTGGTGGTCAAGACGCGACCCATCGACATCGCCTGGCCCGCCAACGCCAAGGAGATCGCGCCGGAGATCCTGGATTATGTCACGGACGGCGACACACGCCCTCTCCTAGTCCATGCCTTCTCCATCAGCAGCCACGTGTACGCCGAGATGCTCGACCTGATGGATGCATCAGAGGGAGAAGAAGCGCGCGTCTGCGGAGCGGAGTAGCCGTTAGGCGTATGCATCGGTGCGTTACCGCATCGTTGATCAGATCCTGTACAGTTGTATTCTCTCCCGGGATAGCTACGAGGGTATCTACTCGCAGGCCGCCAACAACTCCTTTACACAGTTTGTCATCAAGAGGGTTTCAGAGACCTACCATTGGCTGACCAAGAAGTACACCATGAATAGCATCGTCAAGGTGAGCTTGAAGGGTGAACTCTCCGGTGAGCATTGGCGTGAAGATGTGTAGTAAGCCAATGTGGTTTTCACGAAATGGTAACGTAAGAGTTAAAGGTCCGTCTCATCGGTGGAGATGTCGCAAGGACAGCATAGATGAGTTACAGAGACTTACAGGAGACTTGAAAAAAAATCATACGCATTCGAATTCATGATGACTTCTCGGAGACCCGTCTAGTCTCGCGGAGACTCAGTCTCAAACAAGCCACATATTTGTAACATTTGACAAGGCATAAACTCAGCAGTAATTTACATCTTGGGGAATCATAATTTATAATGATTCATTAATGTATGAAGGAAAGTGAGAATTCCATAAGAATTTCCAAAGAAACAAAGCAGAGTTTATTAACGGTCCTATTGTTCTGCATTGTCCTTCAGGTGAATGAGATCTTTACTGGCCGCCCGGTCAAGGCGCCCGCCCTGAGCCTCTTCTCTCGCGATGACCCGATCGCCATGGCCAAGGAAAGCAACGAGTTGGTCGAGCAGTGGCGCAATCATCTGGAGTGCGACCTTGACGTCAAGTGTTGCAGAGCTCTCCACTTTGCAAAGCACAGTGACAAGTAGGAGGAGAGCATCTACGGCTTTATGGGCAAGCTGACACTGCAGCGCTGCCGCACGTTCCAGTTAGAAAAACTCAGCAGTAATTTACATCTTGGGGAATCATAATTCATAATGATTCATTAATGTATGAAGGAAAGCGAGAATTCCATAAGAATTCCGTCGTCGGCGGGGACGCTACTGTAGGAAGCGCCAAAGCAGGTCGAAGTAAAGTAGAATGAGTGAGGGAGATTATCGAGAACTCGCGGAGCTCAACAAATGAACACTAGGCTAAATCTTCCTAAAGGAGTGGTCACTATAGACTGGAGGATGGACTTTGCCATGACTTAACGAAGGATGTGTGAGGGATATAATTAATCCGCGCAGCCAGCTTGGCAAATGAACAAGAAATCTCTCCTACCAGAGATGCCATTATAGGATGGACTTTTGCGAAACTTGACAAAATGGTAAGGGAGAGAGAGAGAGCCCGCTGAGCTAGCGCAACAAATCAACTCTAAATCTTGCCTAAAATAAAGGTCACGATGAATGAACGGATGGGCTTTGGAACGATTTGAAGAGAACGCGCAGAGGTAGCTCAACTAATCAACGCTACATCTCTCCTTAAGGAGAGGTTATTGAAGGGTGGGCTTTCCCACAGAGGAACGCCGGGGTAACTCCACGCATATATAAAATATCAGCGACACATCTCTCTCTTGGTTAATCTGCGAGCTTTAGGATTGACTGGTCAGAAATAACCGCCAATCTTAATTGTTTACATGCCGAAACTCGCACATCATTATTAAACCAGCGGACTGCATCTCCTTTGGGGTATTGAGCATTAGTTTACAACTGATGCAGGGGAACAAAAGGTATTTTGTATCCACCCATTGGACAGTCACTATATACATGTTCACCGTAATAGCGGATCACATTCAGATATGCCCGAGTATTTACCTAACTTGTGACATATGTCTCAAGTCATAGCTGTATGTGTTGTGTCACACAAAGAAGAATGTTTCATTATCATGTATGTATATTATGAAACTCATATGTGAGCCAAGAATCTGAAGGTTGAGATTTTGTACGTCGTATACTGTGTAAAGTTTACTTGAAAGAGTTTGGATTGATGAAAAAGAACCAGGGGTATGGGCATGGGCCGAAATCGCTCCCCGAAGGTGGAGGGGACATGTTTTTCCTCACGAAGTAGCTGAGCGGGGGGGGGGGGGGGGGGGGGGGATTTTTGGGAGGTGTTTTTTTTCCTTCCTTTTTTTTTTAACCCGCCCAGTCTCTGAAAATGCTCTCAGTGGGGGGGGGGGGGGGGGGGGGGGGGGGGTTATGACGTTTTTCTAAAACATTTTGTACACGAACGAAAATAGTGGGGGGACATTTGATATTGTGTCCCCCCCTTCCGAAATGGTGGGGGGACACGACCGCCCCCCCCCCCCCGTCCCCCCCGGGATTTCCGCCCATGGGTATGGGGCATGGGAAGAAGGATTATTAAGTTGATAAGCATCCTGACTGACTGGTTTACCATGATATGCAATTGATACAAAGAGCTCAGTACAGAGAACTGTGTGGCACTCCATGATCGCCTACGTCACACGACAAAGCACCCAGAGAGAGAGATAGAGATAGAGATAGTATATGAAGCAGTAATATTAACTATCAAGATAGCTTGGACAGACCACAAGGCAAATCATGATCGTTGAATTATTTCACAAAAAGTTGGATTGCATGCATGAATACTTTTGAACAAAGAATGGCACCACCTCTCTTAACCCAAATACTACCGGGGTATTTCAAAGTATGATAGGGGGGGGGGGCATTATGGCCATGGGCCGCCCGATTCCCTCTGCCCGATTTTTTTTTTTATAAGGATCAAGAATTATGTGCTCTACAAGTTGTATAGCTAAATTTACGAAAGTGCCTATATTTTTTAAATTCAATAATGTAATCTCATTTATGCAAGAAATCACCAGATAAAGCCTCAGGAATATCAATTGCTAGTACAAATGTCTTTCAAAAATCCCTCATCAATTCCTGAAAAAAGGATAGGTTGTGGTAATTATTTCTTACGTATTTCATTGTTTTTCGTCAAGCGCATTTTGCGATTTGGGTGTGTGTGTGAATGTTGGTGTATTTGGGGTTTGTGTGTGTTGTAATTATTTACACTACCAATTAGAAAAGTATTTACATATTAAATGGGGAATCTTCTGCATGATTTTGTCCATATGGTTGTGCTCAGTCATATAGAAAAATTGCGAAATTTCAGTGACATGTGTTTGGTAAATGTAGTCTGATATCGGCACGGTAGGTCCGATCGTCATAAATTTGGTATCAAAATGTGCGAAAAGGATCAGAAAAAAAAATCATGTTCGTTTCGAAATATTTAGGTGTTCGGAAGAACCGACAAAAAATTGACGGGGGTGGGGGAATAATGCACCCTCGTGAGTATTAGGATTAAAGGATTATGTGAAGCACGTTGAATTCTCAATACTGCACATGTAAGGGAAAGTCGTCCCATGATGTATTAGTGTAAGAGACCGGCGGCATGGATCATTCTTCCACGCATATCCTCGCACACACACGCCTGTGTTGCAAGTAATAGCATGTGAAGTGCACAGTATTGATGCAAGAACACGACATGGAATTCATTCTCTATAAGAAGCAGAATAATTGTGGTTGTATTTAATTGAGGAAAGCAATGTTTGAACAAATTATTTCTCCCTCAAATGACATTCTATTGCATGTGAATCTCCAACGATATAAGCTATCCATCATGTACATTGTATATCTATATATTCATGTTATCAGAATCAATGTTGGCGTGTATCTAATTGGTGATCCAAATGGCCTAGCTTCTTTGCATTGTTGAGTGTACAAACTCGGTTTTTCTTGATTTCCCCCCGAGATGTTCCTTCACATATACATATATGATTCTTTCTGCTTGTAATCTGGGTCGGGTTTCGCTGAAACTCCTTGAGTCGGACGCAAGGACGACGCAGGGAAGGATCGTCGAAGTTGGCAAGCGAGCTGCCAACTCCACGTAGAAAAACACGGACGGCCGGTTGTGACCATGGCATAAGGGATCCTACTATAAATGTACTTATCTTTTAAAGGATGTAATAAATAAGATCTTAATAAGTTATATTTCTAAGCGTTTAATAAAGACAGCATTATAAAAGAGCAGGTATGTTTTTTTAATTTTTAGTTCTTTAAATAAAATGTATGTTTGTCACATATCCCACCTAATATCCCTCATTCTCATTTTCAATTTTATATTGAAATAAATTATTTTATTTTCTTACTCTGATTTTAGTTGTATTTTTTTTTTTTTTTTTTGGGGGGGGAGGCTCAGCCAGCAAATACTATGTAAGAAAACAACATGACATTTTTTATATTCAGGAAAGTTTTTGTCGACAATTGCCAAAGTGTTGCATCATTGTTTGAATTGAGTTTTGACTAGGACAATTCTCTGCATCCACAATATACATATTTGAGTGTTTCCTTCATCAAAACAATAAGCATTTACATGATTATACATGGATCAGTTTCATCATTACCGTATTGACATATGTCATGCATTTGAAAATGTTGATGCATTCAAGAATAAAAAAAATATATTTGTGGGGAAAATAAGCAACCGTCTACGTCTGCTTATCTGAATATAGAGTACCGAAGTGTGACGCCATTTAAGCATTATTGTCAAGACAAATGGCTCTAAATAATACGGGCAGAACAAGCAGCGGTGATTACAACGGGGAATGTGATTGAGAATGCCGGACACTAGCCCGATATAAAATATCGGACAGGTAAACCCCTCAGTGGAGTGAGTTTGTTTAAAGCCAATTGTTCATATGACGACACCACTTCGGTACTCTATATGAAAGAATGCTTGCATCGGAAGAGAAAAGAACAACGAAGATGGATTTAGAGAAAGAGAGGTAGGGGGGGGGGGTAGAGAGAGAGAAAGAGAGGAGGAGGGAGAGAGAGAGAGAGAGGTGGAGAGAGAGGAGGTTGGGAGAGAGAGAAACGGAGAGTAAAGCGAGCGCCATGGAAAAGTATTAACATTTCAATGGCCAATTATCTCAGAGCATATAAGATGTCATATCTTAGTTCATGTTACTACAAGATTGTATCCGATTTAGAGGGCTCTCGGGTCACTTTCAGGATACATTTGGGCAACAAATCCCCCCTCCCCCATGTGATTTTTTCATAAATTGCACATTTCTTTATATCAAAACGAAAATTACCTCAGTAATAGATAGAAACTTGTTGACAATCTGCAAGTATATATGTTTGATACTCTTTGAAAAGGTACCAACATCAGCAATCGGTCTGTTGGCTCAGTTGGTAGAGCGTCAGACTGATAACCTGAAGGTCGTGAGTTCGATTCCTGACATGGATGCTCTTTTGGTTTTTTTCTCGTTGATTTGAAAATTATAGTCTATACGCTAAAATCACCAAGCAAAACCACCGACGTCTTATAGCCTAGTGGTAGGGTAAGCGCCGGGACTACCTCACACTCGTGCTAGCGAGCACGGGTTCGAAACCCGCTAACTCCAAGGTTGCAAAACCAAGGTTCAAGGATTGTCGGATGGCCCGGCAACGGCATTGGGATCACCCTTGTTCCTCCCCTAAAGAGTTAGAGTCTATAGTTTTTATAGGCTACAGTTTTTAGGAGGTAGGAAGAGATACGCGATGGGCCGGTCGCCATACCAGAAGGGAACTAATGGTAGTCGGTAAGGGTTATGAGCTTAATTGCGGAAGCCCGAAGTCACGACACCTGAACTCCTGGCAATACCATCGCTTAACCTTTTATTTTTTTTGTTGAAATATTCACTTTAATTGTTGTTTTCCTTCTATCTCTGATGACAACAATCAACCAGAGCCTTATCATCTTTGTTGTTCCGTTCTTCATTATTCCATATTTCTCTTCTTATTATTTTTCTGCCCGTTTTTTGTCCATTGATTTTCTACAATTTTCTAGAGAATGTTGCATATAGGTTTAAAATTATTCTACCTTACCATCAATGGTAGCTACCAGGAAAACCTATCTGCAACATGGCCCTTATCTCTGATATCATCCAATCTTTCTTATTTGCACAGAGTAGAGGGTATCCCCAACCAGGAAGGCTATCATTCAATCCTACAGCGGAAGGCCATCCCTTCAGGGAAACGCCTGATCGGAGGAGGGTTTGTTTTCCAGTAGGACAATGACCCAAAGCACACGTCAAGACTATTCAAAGAATATGCAAAGGCTACTTTAAAAAAAAGGAAGAGACACAAGACCTGGCAATCATGGATTGGCCGCCCCAGTCTACAGATTTCAATCTCCTTTCTTGTCATTTATGTCTTTGAATTAAAAAAAGAGGTTTCCATACGAGTGAAACACTAAGTATTGTTTAATTTTATTTGTGTGTTTGACTTCCAACTAGGAAAAGGAAAAAGGAATGAAGTTACGCATTTAACCCTGTGTAATGGTGAAAAGCTCTGGATATCTAGATTACACGAATGTAATAAAAAGGTTAGCATTTTGAGAAAATGCCATATTGACTGGTAGGCAGCCATTTAATAGAGTATAACTTTGTTTGAATCAAGGATAAAATGTACATTCTTATATACTATTCACTTTAAAACAAAGCCTACCAATTATAGAAAAACACACTGAATGCAGGTGTTCCTAAACTTTTGGAGTTCAGTGTATCTCTCTTACTTTCTCTCCCACTACATATTCCTCTTACTTTCTCTCTCCCTATACGGTACATACAGCTGGCCACCATACCGTACCGGGTAGGCAAGCGAAGGAAGGGCAGACCACAGCGAAGGTGGATACAATCAATCAATGGATAGATGGAGCAGCCAATCTACCAACTAACACGGGCTGCGACAGGTAGATGCTGCTGCGGGAAAATTCATTTTTATGATTCATTCAAAGAAGAAATGTCAATTACAGTACATGTATGTAAAGAAAAAAATCATAAAAGAAAAAATAAAATTGAAGAAAAAACGGGGACAAAGAAGCACTATCATCTAATGATCAAAAGTGGTGCATGTAGTTGCAAAATGATTAGTAAAGCACAACCCTGTCGCATCAAACCTCGTAGGAGAAGGGGTGAACTTGATAGTCCTTATGGTTTTGGAAAATAGATGTGAAGGACTGAAAATATGTCTTTTTTTACAGAATGGTGGCAAGATCGTCACGCTTGCGAGACGATAAATCTTATGCTTTTGTTGGGATGCATATGCATAACTTCAGATGCTTAAGGATAGAAAGCTTGGATGATATCAGAGATCAGGGCCATGTTGGAGATATGTTTTCTTGGTAGCTACCACTACATTTAAGTTACAATAATTGAAAATCTATATGCAACATCCTCCTGGAACTGACAACTAAGTGTAAATAATAATAATAATAATACATGATGCTTCTGGCAGAAATACCACGTGGGTTACATGTGTGGTGCACAATGGGGGTTGTTGTGCTCTGAATTAATTATCTCATACACACAAGTCCAAATCTGACCAATAATTGATCAGGGTCAAATAGTAATATATTTCCCATATGAACTCCATGTATGTTATAATGAGGCAAAAAAAAAAAGACACCAGCAGCCCGAATGGAGAAGTAAACAAACTATATATTTGCCTGGAGTAGATTTTCGAGTAAGAGATCAAAGGGGAAGGGACTGAAAGTCAGCAATTGTTTAATTCAGTTAGAAATTAATATCAGTAAATAAATTTCAGTAAGAAATTAATTTGATAATTCTGAGCACAATAGATTAAACCGCCATTTACATGAAGTGTGTGTAATTTTCAATGAGGCACAGAAAACAGCGGCCCATATGGAGACGTAAAAAAAAATATATTTTTGCCTTGAGTAAATTTTTAAGTAAGAGATTAATGACAAAACGACTGATAGTCTGCAATCGTTTTATTGAGAAAGAAAAATGGAGAACAAGGGGATACCTTCTCGTTTAAGCCAATAATACAGTTTATATGATGCAACCTTTTTTTTTTATTGAAATGGGCAGAAAGAAAAGTTTTGAAAAACATTAATCTTCAATGGTTATGTTTAACTTTAAATCAATTTGAAGAGACAACTTTGCCATATATAAAGCATCATATTGCTAGTACTGCAGAACTTACTTCTTGGTTTCCATTATTTGCTTTAGTATACAAACTGTGCATAGAGAATGTCCATGCTATGTAAGCCTAATTCTGACATCAAAATAAAAATGCTAGGAATCACCATTATCATTTAATCTTTCAAGTTCAGATTTTATTGAAATCTTTGCATGAGACCATTCACAAATATCTCCTTATGGGTAACAATGTGACTAATCACATATTTATATACGTTTAACATGATTTATCAAAACACTGATTAATACAGAATATAGTTTGTTTTAAGGTATCAAACATGAATGAATATTGTGTCCCTCGGCTTGAAAGTGTAAAACATAAAAGGTCAAGGTCTAAGAAATATGCCTGACTGAATTACACACAGATTAAAAAATACACCATTTGTTATGAATATAAGCAAAATATGTGCCCATTGTGTAAAACCTAATTTTGTTCAGGGGGAGGGGGTAGGCTTCGAATTTCTTGCAAATAAATACCCCAATTCTTTTAGACTTGAAAATCCAGATCTCCTCATAAGCAATAAACATGCGTGGACTCTGCTCACTTACTTTTTCATAAAAATGTCTGTATGCAAAGTTCACAATTAATGCTTTATCTAGTGTGACTTTCAAGCCTGCTAGATACATGTATATGAAAAGTTCAAATACTTGTATTTCAGCACAATACAAAAGATTGGATACATGTGTGATTTTTGTTTGCAGTAAAAATGATATCATACATTAGCTAGGTTATACTACAGATGTGATACTAATTGTTCTAGAATATTATGCTCTACCAGATAACGATATGCAACAACAATGCATTTGAATAATAATATACACAAAGACACTGAGTAGGTACTGCCATTTCAAAAATGATCTTGTCCTTCTCAAAATGGGTATGCCTCTGACCAGCAAACCCAGTGTACACACATTTAGTACTTGACATTAACAGAATATACACAACACAATAAACAGATGTTTTGTGATGATGGATGTCAACATATTGATGCATTTTTTCTTCAATTTCTTCTTTAAAACATCACCAGACACAAAGTAATATATGTATATGTACATTAAGTTGTTAACAAATGTGTATGTTGAGTTGCAACACTCATGCATCCATCACACGGTTAAAAGAATAACTTATACAGCACCAGATTCACTTTGAATATACACTTACAAAATAAGTGATAATATGTAAAAAAAAAAAAAAAAAAAAAAAAAAAAAGAAAGAAGAAAACAAATAACATTTCTTCTATAAAAAGAAAAAGGCTTACGCTAAAGACACACCCACTTCACCTGTTTAATGAATGCAATACAGACATGGTCCAAGGAACACATTGGTATCACATGTTTGAGCTCTCCTGACCACATTATGGTCTGTTTTCATGTTATCGAAATATTCCAAAAAACCTGCACTGATCGGGCTGAAGGAGACTTGATAACCCCCTTTTCTGCAGCTAGGGTGCCCCTTCCTTCTCGTTTCAATAAAGTACGCCAAATCTAAGCTTGAATATGTGATAACAGGGCGATAAAGTTCCAACTCTCCCCCTGTCCAAGGTCAGTATTTGCCCTCTTATAACATTGAGAATGGTTGAGTATTGAATATCACAAACTACTTCCAAACTCTATATTAACCAAGGACAAATAATCCATGAACAGTACATGTATAAAACCAAATATTTTCAAAATGTGACAAGAGTGCATTGTACTGTTTAGCAATGGCATTCACTTTACCCGTCAGTGCAATACCCCACTAGCGCTTGGAACGAGACTAGCCGCGATAAGCCCAGTGACAGGCGAGTAGTTAGGCGGACAATCATAACCATTGTGCACTTAATGACTAAAGCATGAAATTTCCACCATATCATCGTTATGACCTCAGCTTCGATTTAAGCTATGGAAGCACTTTGTACTTGACCTCTGGTGACTTTGAAAGGTCATTGACGTCAAAATCATGTTTTTTTTCTAGTTTAGCACCTGCTAACGTCATTAAAATTGTATATTTCCTCGGTAAATGTCATCGTTTTGACGTAAGCTTTTTTGTTATGAAGATGTTTTGATACCTGTATAACTGCAAGGAACGAAAATGTTTGAACTTCCATGACCTTGAGACGATTGTCCTTAAAATGCATTTTTTATTAACATTTTGACGCATTGAACCTCATTACATGAATGTGTTTCATGTGTAAATGTGTATTTTTCTTACCTTAGCAATTTTAAGGCTACCCGTGAATGCATATGTCTTCATTCCGAGGAATCAAATATGCCTAATCTTTGCCGACCCTGAGAGAGTTCTGACCTCTAAAGCCCCATTTCACACCTTTGACATGTGAACCTTTACATGAAACTAGAGTTTCTTTGGTAACATATGCACTTCATATCAGAAAGCTCACTTTCCTAACAGGTAAATTGGTGTAGAGAATATGTTTTAATTGTGTGACATCATATGGTGACCTTGAGAGATCATTGATCACCCAAAGTAATTCATTTTCCCCTCGCAAACGCTGATTCTAATGTGATGTGTCTTTCCCAGAAAACATGGGCTTACCTTTTAAATTCCAGATTGATTTCAAGCAATATGTTTCAGTGGTACACTGTATACAAAATGCATTTAATATTTGATGACCTTGTAAGGTAATTAACTTGAAATAAACACTATTTTCTCTTTCAATTGGTATATTATCTTCATGCAAATGTATGTGGAATCAACTTCTACTTTCTTTCCATATGTTACCCTGCAATATACTGTTACTTAACCTTGATCATTATTTCTGAACGTACCTTTCCACACAATTTAAAATATCAAATTAGATAAAAGTTGGATAAACTTAGAGCTATGAATGCAGATTTTGACAGTGCTTTTCAACTTCACATGGTTCATAGCAAGGGTATACCTTGCCCTTGTTGGTGCTTCAAGAAGATAAAATAAACATATGATTTTAATTGACTCATGCATCCATCAGGATTTGTACTCATATTCAGTGTACATATCATCTTAATACCTGTTTGGTAAGTAGTTATAATTTCAATGACCATGTGACTATCCATTGACAAAACCCTTAAGTAAGGGAGGGTTGGGGTTTCTACTTTTTGCCACACACAACTTTCTGATATGAAGTGCACATGTTACTAAAGACACTCTAGTTTTATCTAAAGGTTCACATGGCAAAGGTGTGAAATGGGTTTTTGAGGTCAATAATCTCTCACGGTTGGCAAAGATTAGGCATATTCAATTCCTCGGAATGAACACATATGCATTTGGGGTACCTTAAAATTGCTAAGTAAAGAAAAATGCACATTTACACATGAAACTTGCATCGTGTGAAGTTCAATGGGTCAAAATGCAAAAACATACATTTTGAGGAAAATCGTCTCAAGGTTATTGAAGTTAAAACATTTTCATTCCTTGGAGCTATACAAAACATCTTCCTAATAAAATAAATAGACATTACCAAAGAAATACACAATTTTAATGAAGTTAGCTGGCGCTAAATTGAAAAAACATGATTTTTACGTCAATGACGTTTCAAGGTCACCGGAGGTCACCAGAGGTCAAGTACAAAGTGGTTCCATATAGCAAATTGAAGCTGAGGTCAAAACGATGACATTCTCCAAAGAAATATACAATTTTGATGAAGTTAGCTGATGCTAAATTGGAAAAAACATGAATTTGTCGTAAATGACCTTTCAAAGTCACCGAAAGTCAGCAGAGGTCAAGTACAAAGTGATTCCATAGCTTGAATTGAAGCTGGGGTCATAACGATAACATTTACTAAAGAAATATACAATTTTAATGAAGTTTGCTGGTGCTAAATTGAAAAAACATGATTTTGACGTCAATGACCTTTCAAAGTCAGCAGAGGTCAAGTACAAAGTGATTCCATAGCTTGAATTGAAGCTGGGGTCATAACGATAACATTTACTAAAGAAATATACAATTTTAATGAAGTTTGCTGGTGCTAAATTGAAAAAACATGATTTTGACGTCAATGATCTTGCAAGGTCACCAGAGGTCACCAGAGGTCAAGCCAAAAAATGCTTCCATAGCTTAAATCGAAGCTTAAATCATAATGATGACATTTACCAAAGAAATATACAATTTTGATGAAGAAAAACATGATTTTGACGTCAATGGCCTTTCAAGGTCACCGGGGGTCACCAGAGGTCAGGTACAAAGTGATTCCATAGCTTAAATCGAAGCTCAGGTCATAACGATGATATGGTGAAAATTTCATGCTTTAGTCATTAATTGCACAATTCCGGCCATATGCTGAACTTAACCGCCCCACTAATGTGCAATTCCTGTGCTTATCTATGGGAAAGTGTCTCGTTCTCTCAAGCCATAAATCGAGGTTAGCGATTATTTCCGATCGCCCAAAAGTTTACGCGAAAACGATACTTGGTCAGTTGGAACGATATATGCCTATGAGAACGACATATGCCATACCACTGGGACATAATATACCGGTATATCGTGTTCCAGAACGATATATACTGGGATATTTGGTTCTGAGAACCAAATATAATAGGAACGGAATATGCCATCACACCGGCAAACTAACGTCAACCATTTGCAACAACAAACGATTGTGCTGAAAACTACTACATGTATAGGTGATTCTGCGAAGTAATGAACCCTAAGCAGTATATTTTATGTATTTTGTCGATATCCGATACCTGCCACTGCTATCAAGATATCGCATTACAATGTTAATCCAGTCTCCGTCCTATCGATGCTTGCTGAGTCGAGAGTATCGGATAGCATGAGCTGTTATCGAGGGGAAGACTTGGTAGGTGATAGCGGGGAGGATTATAGGTTTATCATCCCCTTTCAGACATGTGCGCGAAGAGTGGTAGCCGTCCCCTTTCAAGACACGCCCCCCCCCCCCCCACCCTCCTCTCCACGTACTCCCTCTGTTCCGTCTTTGCTATAGTCACGCATTCATTCCGACTCCTCTCTCACACGCACTTTCTCTGTCTATCTTTCTTTTATGTCACTCTCTCTCTCTATCTTTCTCTCCTTCAATTGATATCAATCTCGTTTCTTTTCAATGTGTCCCTTCTCCCCCTCCCCTCCCCCTCCTCTTTCACCCCTCTCTCTATACAATCATATATTCCACTCTCTCTTTCTCCCTCTCTACCCACCTTCCCTCTCTTTGTCACTGTCTCCCCCTCTACCATGGCTACCTCCAATTCTCTTTCTTGCTCTCTCTCTCTCTCTCTCTCTCTCTCTCTCTCTCTCTCTTTCTCTCTCTCCCCTCTCTCCTCTTCCTATTCCTCTCCTCCCCATCTCTCTCTCCCTTTCTCCCCTCCCCCATCTCTCTATATATATCTCTCTCTCTTTGTCCCCTCTTTCTCTCTCTCTCTCTCTCTCTCTTTCTCCCCCCCCCTCTCTCTCTCTCTCTCTCTCTTTCTCTCTCTCACTCACTCTCTCTCTCCCTTCCTCCCCACATCCCCATTGTCTTTTTATCCTGACGCAACACGCCCGAATGTAGATACCTTGATTTCCTCTGAGAATTTAAACATCCAAGGAGTCTGCCTAATGGTTATCGAATTACGATACGTCTTCCCTGAATCCGCAAAGCTGATACGGACACAGGGCGTCCCGACGGCGGGCTGCCGAGTGGCATATGATTGAATCATGAGTTTCATTTCTTTAATCTCTATGTCCTTAACTCCATCTTCATATTATTCCATTCGTTCAGCCCCCTTCTCACTTCTGCATTTATGCTTTCATTCTTATCATCATCATAGTCATAAACCCCATTACTGTCATCGATAATATCACTATCTTTATCATTATCATCAAGAGCACCACCGGTATCATCATGATCACCACCATAAAGAGTGATAAGACCGTTCATTGCTCTAATCGTCATGGCCATCATTATAATCATCAATAACTTAGTTTACCCCCCCCCCCCGCCCCTGAAACCAATCCTGCACTGAGAGGCGTAATCGAAATCACTTCATGCGAATTTATTTCACTGACTGCTCTCGAAGACGGTATAAATGTGTATACTTCTCTCACAATTGTGTCACGAGCAATTTATATTTAATATTCTTACAATGAATATTAATATCAATAACCCTGCCCACCCATCATTGTGGTGTAAGATACATAGCCCTCACGCTAACGAGTTCCGTTATGAAAAGTCAACCATACATATAGCAAAACAGGGTCTCTCTTGGCTTGTATGAGTATGGGAGATGTATAAAGTAGAAGAACAAATCCGTTTTGGCATCTTTGAGTATCCGAGATTTACCGAGATTTTACCACGATTCTGCATTTGTTAAGGGCCCACGACTTGAAATGTGGCGTCACTTTCTCGCACAAATCCAAAGGCCAGGTCCCGCGAATGGCTGCGATTCAGCCTGCCGCAGAATCGCACGACCGATCGAATCGTGTCGCATACAGTGGCCGTAAAACATAATCTCTATTGACTAGAAAATGGTTGGGCTGAGGCTTCTGAATGAAAAAAGAAAACAAAATATTCCATTCATTTAACTTAATCTTAACTCATTTCATGTTATGTTTTATTTAACCAGGGGAGTCATGTCAGTCACGAGGGCTGTTCTTCAAAAGAGCTATGAATAAAATTAAATGAATAATAAACTAAATGAATAAAAATTTTTGACAATGTTAATGTCAAAAGGTGTAATTTCCTCAATTAAATGTTGATATCGAGTCGGTCGAAGTTGATCACCCTCCCTCCCTACAATTGAAAGAAATAGACAAAATAAAGTATTTTTAACTTGAATGTCATGGTCAACGTCATGGTCGTTTGAAAGCTCCAGGGCAAGCTCCTGGGACGTGTCGGTCAATGCCATCGCTCCCGCTCTCGCCTCCCACCTGTTGTCACTCTCGGGACTTGAGCGCATCAACACCAGAATGAAGGAGTGAGAACTATTGTTTCCCCTTCTGATATCACCCCAAGCATACCAAGTGCAATGCATAATCAGTTGATGATGAAACATGATGCCCAGCAAAATACACTACTCAACGTCCGCCGTTAAGGCCGCAGTAGATGACACGATCCGATCAGTCGCACGACTCTGCGACTGGCTGAATCACATGGCCCGGTCATAGGATCTGTGTAAGTACGTGACGTCACAATTCCAGACGTAGGCAATTACGACTGCAGAATCGTGGTAAAGTCGTGTTGTCTGCGATGGCCCTCACCTAGCTTTCGTTTGGGGTCGCCAGATGCAGGTTGGCTCATGTTCACAATGTTAATGTCAAAAGGTGTATTGTTTCAGGTAATAGGATCACGATGGGCGTGGTCACTGTTGGATCGCATCGGGGATTATGTTAACTCTTCCTGTGCCATATTGTAAGTTATTCAAAATAAAAATACATACACTGAAAAGAGGTGTCGTGGTGTAGTGGTTGTGAATTGTGACTGAAGATCTCCAGGTCACATGTTCTAGCCTATATATAGTATTTGTGTACTTTAGCAAAAACACTTTAACTCCTTGTGTGCTACATGTGCCTTTTCTCACAAGTAATACGCACAATTCCTATTGAGCAGCAGTTTAGCTGGCACTCAAAGGCTTAATATCCACATTGCGGCTGTCCGCCCACGTGTATAATTGGTTACCCGCTATAGGAATGGAGTGAGTGCGCCGTAGTGGCTGTCATGATTCTGAATGGTCCCTTGGGATCGGACAGATGTCACAAAGACACACAGGCATCCGATGATATTGTAAAGCGCTTAGAGATTGTTTCACATTAGGCATGTTAGGTGCTATATAAAAACTGCGTGTTTTTATTATTATCATTATGAATTCCATAAAATAGCAACATAGTACTTAACAAAAAGCGTGAACACTCCGTGAGCATGGTGTGTCGCGAGATGGACGTATCGCTCTTTGTTACATGGCATGCCTCTTTTGGACATACACATAATGGTAGCAAAACGTGATCGATCTATCCTCTAGGCCACAATGGCTCCATGAGAGATTATTTCTTTCCTGTTGCGCTCAAAACAAAATGCCGGAAGAACGTCAAAAAGACAGCGTGTAACCACGTAAATGTATCAAGGCAGCAACGATGGCGCTCATAGTATTTTCCGGATGATTTCAATACAATGTGTTTGCTCAAAGCCCAGAATTCTTGCTGTTATTCATTCACGGTGATCGACATAATACTGAATAGAACGTCGAAAGGACGCAATATGCACAATTGTTTTCCAAGAGGAAAAGTGAAAAGAAAGGAGAAAACTGTTTATGAGACTATCAACATGCTTTAAAAAGCACAGTTAGGTCCCGGATATGTATATATAGAACTTATGGGCGCTGCGTGCGTGGGTACACTGAATCATACACAATACATTATTGTGAAAGTGACAGCGACTGCACAAGGGCAGGGTCAAACGTAGGAGAGCGTCCTTTGTTCATTACACAAGCACAGCAATGACGGTTGTTAAACTCCTGGTTCAAGTTCAAGAAGCCTTACTAAACCTTGTTAGTCACTGAAATGCATGCAGCTACTTACATGAATATGACTGAATACCGCTTCATTTATGTGCCTTGCACGCCAAGGGATATTGAACAGGCATAATGTCACGATTGAACGACTTTTGTTATGAGTAGCCTGAACAACCAGAACAAGACCCTGTCTTACAAAGAGTTGCGATTGTTCTGAGTCAATCACAAGTCTAATCCACTATCTCAATTTGAAATTTGGGATTGATATCAATTGCAAGTCCAGTTGTAATAACTTTTTTATAAGACGGAGACCAGATTTTCGGACCAATCAAGCGCCCTCATGATAAACCTTGGGACGAGGCAAGTTTTAGGCTTTAAGTTTATGAATTCCGTGGTCCACCCTAAGGAAGAACTTAAAATCACTTTAAATAATTATGCTCATTAGGTGAACCGATAAAGTGAATGTTCCTAAAGATAAAATTCGAATCTTCATGAGAAATTGCCCAAAACAGGGGAAAAGTTGAAATTGGTTGCTATTCTATAGACACACATTCCAGTGTCGTAGACGCGCTGTTTCAGGCACACATTCGCACACACACGCATTGTTTCTTCTAAAGCTACAGAACTGTTCAACTGCACCGTTTAACGATTCCGTCAGAAAAAAACACGAACACGTACATGTATCATGCCTATCAACCTTTATTGATTAATGCATCAATTCACTACTTAGATTAATTGACGTTTTTATCTTTCGCGGCTCACAGCTATCACAAACGAAGGGTGGAGTGGATGCAATGGGCGGGTGCAGTCCTTGTAATGCTATTTACCAGGGATCATCAATTTTGCCCTATTAACGCGCGATACTTATCAGTTTCTGAGTTTTTCATGTTTTTTATTGTCTGCTGAAGATAATAGTCTATCAACGGTACACCGCTTCATGTCATTTAGGAGTTAGGTCAGGGTCATTTGGCAGGGGCTTAGGTAGCAGGGGGAGGGGGGGGGGGCAGGCATTTTCAATTATCCCACATATTTGTCAGTATTTAATATATAGAAAATAAAGTAAACTAAGGTACTAATGAGTATCGGGTGGCTGCAGACTAAAACTTACGATTTCAGAAAAATAACATTACAACGGACAAATGTAAAGAAAATGAGATTGAATGTTCTTTGATTAAATTCTTTCAAGGTCCATTGTAAGTATTGAAAGTACACGTTACAATGCAGTGCAATGTGCATGCAATAGAAGGTTCCCACAAGCAGCCATAGTGGAGGAATAACAATAAAAACCTGTGCATCAGACCATGAAAAGTTTTGTTTTCATGGTCTGATGCACAGGTTTTTATTGTTTTGTCCTCCAATATGGCTGCTTGTGGGGGAACCCTCTATAGCGCATGTACTACACACGAATGCGTGACTCTAATGGGTAATTAACTTATCTCTAGAGACACCTTAAAATGATATAACAATAGCTAATCACAATACTACATGAGCTCCGAAGAAGTAGCACAAATTTAATTCATAAGAATTTTACTATATAAAGCCTCTTAATTCCAAGTGAATGGTGTACATTGCCCGTTGCTAGGGAAAAGGAAACATCTAGCAACCAAATGAGTAAACATTTCCCTTTGTTTTTAACATTTTTCTTTAACATTACATTTCTTCAGTTTTTAACATGTTGTTTTTAATTAAGGTATACATACATAACACATCTAGCAACATTGACATAATTCAACGTGACCACATTTTGCTGTTGCTAGGGGAAAGAGCCCTTGTAACCTTTCCTTTGCTTTAGTAATTTTTCCATTTCACTTAGTTTCTGGAATTGGTAACATGCTACTTATGGTTACTATACATCTGGAAAACACATACAACAAGGTGTAAAATTATTGAATGTGACTACATTGTACATTTGCTTGGGAAAATGTGGCCCTTAGCAACCAATTTTACTTTATCCTTTGTTTTTAGCGATTACTCCCTTAACACTCAAACTCTATGTTTGGGAACATTCTATTATGGAAATTAGCGTATCTAGGATAGGACCACATTGTGTCGTTGCTAGGGAAAAAGGAGCTCTTGCAACCAATTTTAAAGTGTTACTAAATTAGAAAAATAAGTTCCCACTAATCTATGTAAAATTATCCACTAAAAACAAATTTCACATTCGTTTGTCGCAAGAAAGTCTCATTTGACGAAAATTTGAAACAACGCACGCCTCCAGTGACATATGAGAAGTCAAAATTCCATAGATTGTACGGAAGTCAACAATAGACCATTTTCGTAATGTATTCACAACTTTCCCCCTAACTGCGTAGTAACGCGCTATCGCATTCACCCGTATCTTGTCATTCAGATTCAATGGATGGAGTGCGTTTGAATCTATTAGTTGTTGCTACTCAGACAAACCTCGGGCAAGCTTTGGGGCTCCCATTGGTAACGTATTGTTTGAATTGAGTGAATAAAACATTTTATTTACACCGTTGGCATTTATGGCATTTTGACTTCTCATACGTCACTGGAGGCGTGCGTTTTTTTCCCATTTTCGTCAAAATGAGGTCCCAATTTGTCCAAAAGTGAAAATCTCATTAAATATTCCAAGGTTTATTGCAAAAAAAGTAGTCTATAAAATCTCACAAAACCTCTCTCTATGAAATTGATATCCTGCAATTTTATGATATGTTAATTTCAGTATGATGTGAGTTAAAGCTGATTTGTAATTATTTTTCAAAAGTATAAAAAGAACCAATTTTGTTTAGCCAAATGTATACTAGAAAGTCTCAGATCTTTTTGATTAAATCAACGGAAAGCAGGCGTATAGATAACCGAAAAATTTAATAACTTAAAAATGTTTTCAGGCGCTCAATCATTAAACGTTTTTAACTGTTAAATTGCCGCGTGCTCTCAATCTTTTCTACCCTCCCTTTGTCCCCCTCCCTCTTTCTTTCTCTCTCTCTCACTCTCTCTCTATCCCTCTCTCTCCCCCTCTCTCCATTTCTCTCTCCCTCTCTCTTTCTTTCTCTCCCCCCCCTCTCTCTCTCTATCTCTCTCTTTCTCTATCCTTCTCTATCTAGATAAATGTTTCTTTGTATATCGCAATATCTTGCTTCTGAACTCTCTCCTCTTCTCCCTCCTCCTCTTTTTGCCTGTCTGTCTTTCAATGATTCCTGCCCTCCCTCTTTCAATCACAATATCTCCCTACGCTCACTCCCTTGTCCTTTTATTCTTTTCTCTGTACACTTCTTATAACAATAATTGAAAGATATTAACTCCCCTTAAAAGGATCTGGGGTGTGTAAACTATTTATTATATATTCAGAATATTGTGTTTATGCATTTTTCCTCATCCCAAGGCCTCACCACCCTGGAACAAATCCATTACATGCAAGTAATACAAGTAATTAGATTTCTTATTATAATGAATCCTTTTGATCATGTGTACTCTACAATTCTTTTCACTTAGCTCCGAAGCGGTACTTAAAGGCATTTCACTCCATGCTTCAGAATGTAAACAGCTCTCAGAGGCACAAAAACATGGTTTCACAAACACATTCAGTGTTGGATTCTTCGTAAACAGTACTTCAAATACGCCCTCCCATGCATCATGTTTCAAATCTGCCCTACTAACCGATCGCCTAGCCCTGGAAGAACCAATTCTCTGTCTGGAACGTTCATAATCATATATCGCTCAGCTATTACTGAACACTTCCATGATTCAATACTAATCCAGTGCTTTGTGTGATTAGATAAACTGCTACTTTATGGCGACCATGTGAATTAGTTGTGCAAGATGGTATCAATGGCGCACACAGACACACAGACACACAGACACCCCCCCCCCCCCACACACACACACACATACACGCACACGCACATATGCACACACATGATACACAGATACAGGCACAGACACACATACACACACACCCACACGCACACACACACACGTACACACGCATTCAAACTGCGGAAAATAGCCTTCTTTGTATTTCTCCTCAAGCCCACCCTTTCTGTGAACACCTTAATCTGCCATCAACCTCCCGACTTCTCAGAGGCATTTCCCGCTCGTTTGGGGAGCCTAGAGAGGTAAGGAAGATGGCTGGATATTATAACGGATTGCACAAAAGAGGCCCGGTCTGCCAGGAGCTAGGTAGCGACTGGCTGACTTCATCATCAGTGGTCATGTTCTGATGTAGGTCAAGAGCTCGGGTGGGTGACGGGACGAACGGGGCCAGGGCCGTGCGCGGGCGAAGGGCATCGAGGGGGAGAGGCAGGAGAGAGATGGATGGAGAGATCAAGGATGGAGGGATAAAGGGATGGAGACAGACATATGGGGGTTGGAGGAGAGAGGGAGGAAGAGAGAGAGAGAGTGGATGGGGAGAAAGGGAGGGGGTGACGGAGGAGTGGGTGAAAGGAAAGGAGATGGTGTGAGGGATGGAAAGAGAAAGATGGTTGGTAGGTGGGTGGGAGGGAAGAGAGAGAGAGAGAGAGAGAGAGAGGGGGGGGGGGAGAAAGAAGAGAGAGAGAAAGAGAGAGAGAGAGAGAGAGAGAGAGAGAGAGAGAGAGAGAGAGATCTACAAAATGATTTCCAAAACATTGATTTAATTTAAGCCACAAACGATCAAGTAAAATCAAATCGGTATGTCGACCTGTATGTGGAAAGAAGAGTTTCATAAGGTGAAAGTTGGTTGTCACATTCATTTTCTAATTTAACGTATTCTTGCTTTGTATGAAATATCATTCAAACCGTTATAATATAATCCAAAAGACTAAATACTCCGATACGCCTGATGCTCTTATAAAATATCCTTCAGTTACACGGTCTTCTGATGTCATTAAGCAAGTTAAAGGAATACAATTCACCCTGAAATTAACTTTTCATTTACTTGCAGACAGTTACGATCTTTTAAAGTTTTGAATTTGTGACGTCACTTGGGAGGTGCTTTCCCATATGTTGTGTATAATCTTTTCTAGAAAATTTGCATTTTCTTAAAAAAGATATACGCATCCTTTTACCTGTGCATTTGAAACACCATTAGAAATACGTTTTAACACACATACCTGTATGAAGAATTCTGTTGTCAAAATAGAAAGATAGCAATTTATGTAATTATACTGTACACAGCATATGAGAGAGAGAGAGAGAGAGAGAGAGAGAGAGAGAGAGAGAGGACCTCGTAGGTGACGTCACAAAATTAAATTTTCAAAAGATCATAACTTTCTTGTCCTTTGACGGATTTTCGTCAATGCTTCACAAATATGTTTCTTTTATGTTTCTGCTTTTTATTGAAAAAAAAACTTATCTTCAGGATAAACTATTCCTTAATGGCAAAAGTTTTCCGACTATTTTGTTGTATTAATGTTATTTCATTTTTTGTGGAACGTCTATTCAATTCAATACATATATGCGAGCCAGCCATGAGCATAAATAGAATCTAACGACTGGGCCAAACAATATCAGGGCAGTAGATTGTGTAACCCTTGACTATCATAGGTATCGATGTATTGTGGTGATTAATTAGTGGTATGATTTGTGTTGTAAATCACCAGCGAGGGCGTGTGAGTGTGTGGGGTGGGGGAGGTTTGGGGGTGTCCCCCTCCCACGGTAGGGTCTTTTTGAAAATGACTGCAGGTAAATCACATTTTAGAGCAATTTTTCTAGCACTGACGTACACGGTGTCGTGTGGCGTCACAGCGAAGTGAAACTAGCAACACGCTCCCCATCTATGTTTGCCAACAGCTGCATGCCATTTATGCAACATCGGGATACACTAACCCTGAAAAGCGACATGATCTAGGACAATGCGATCTGTTCTCTTTCAAGAATGATACAAGGGCAAGTGCCTTAAACGTGATGCACACGGGGTGATAAGATTAAGCAACACGACATACGATATTCCCTTTGATTTAACGGATGAGTGCCAGGACGGGGTTTGGGTAAGCGTGGACCAGTTTTCGAATTACCCAGCACACTCTGTCATCTCGTCCTCAATAGTCTTCGCCCATCTCGCATTTCGGCAGTAATCCAAGGCATTTCTTTCTCGGCTCATAGTTTCGCGCACCGCCCCTTTAGCGGGATATTGATATTGTCAACATGGTTAGCTTGTTGTCCAGAGAGCAATTGGCTGCAAGAATGATGATCTAACAGACTTCCTCGGAACATCGATTCGTCCCTGTTCGCGTGCCTCCTGCTGCTCTCTGCTCCTTTGACCTTGTTCTATTTCGTGTTACCTCTGGGGCTGGAAAGAATTACGATTTCGTGCACCTTGACTTGCGATTGAAATCGATCAATCGTAAGCCTTTATGTGATGGGGCCCTGATCTCTATTGGGTCACAGACAAAGCATAATGCGCTTTAATCCTTCAATTGTTATCATTATTGATTTTAAAGTCACGGCGTCCCTCTTATTGGCTGATCGAGGGCTCCCGTGCTTAAATAAAACCAAATCAAAATCAAATAAATTCGATATGTCGCGACGTCACATTACATACATTTAAATGGTTCGTTGTGATTACAGGAAAGTCCACCTTAAAGTTAAGTTGGTTTTTATGAAAGCAGAAATGTGAAAGTAACTTATTAGTGAATCGATCAAAGGATAAGAAAGTTACTATTGTTTTCAATGTTGATTTTGTGACGTCACGCGCGAGTTGCTTTCCCATAATGTTGTGAACTATTTTGAAGGAAAATGTAATTTTCTTAAATAGGATTTAAAACATTTTACCTGTGCATTTGATGTATGCATATGTTTTAAACACAGATCTGTACGAATATGACTTATTTCTTCCTCGAAAATAGAAAAAGAGCAATTTATGGAACCATATATACTGGAATTTCCTCATGCACTTATACCGTATTGTAGGTGAGGGAGAGTGAGTTTTGAATACAACATGAGTAGAACTTTGGATAGAAAATATTGTTTCATTTTATTTATTATGCCAACGTTTGTGTGTGTGTGTGTGTGTGTGTGTGTGTGTGTGTGTGTGTGTGTGTGTGTGTGCATTTGTGTGTGTGCATTTGTTTTGTGTGGTGGGGAGGGGGGGGGGTAGAGAGTCAGTCAGTCCGTATGGAGCAGGGGATGTTTTCAAATCATCGGAACGGGTCAGATTTCCCCGCTTGATCACGGACAACATCTCAACTAGCTGATCGGCGTTCCCACTGTCTTTTCATATCTCATGGAGTGTCTCGAAAGAGTGCGCAACACTAGATCTTATGCACAGAGGGAATAGCAGGGAATGTACACCGCGCCCTGGAAAGGATGATGTATAATGCATTTCAGTATGTGGATTGGTGTGTCATTGGGCTACGGTGCTGTAGGGAGGCTCTTTTACTGAAACAAAAAGCTTGAAGAACAGGATGGTAGACGAGACAGAAGAAAAGGGAAGACCCCTTTTCAGAATAACATCATATAGGGACCCGAGGCGGAAAGAATGTTGAAGGGGAATATGGAAGGAAACGGAGAAAGGGACAGGGGTTATATGCTTGTGTTTCTTGAGTGAGGCATAGAGAGGGAGAGAAAGAGGGAGAGAAGGAGAGAGAGAAAAAAAAAGGAGAGAGAGAGGCAGATAGGGAGATAGCGAGAGAGAGAGAGGGAGAATGGGGGAGAGAAGGAGAGAGAGGAAGAGAGATAAGGACATAGAGAGGGAGAGACAGAGAGGCAGAGAGGGAGAGACAGAGAGGCAGAGAGGGAGAGAGAGGGAAAATTGAGAGAGAGAGAGAGAGAGAGAGAGAGAGAGGGGGGGGGGGGGGGGTTGAGAGGGGGGTGGGGTGAGGGACAGAGAGCGGGGGGGGGGGGATGCGGGCGGTGGGTTGGTGGCAACCGATTGTAATGGCAGAAATTGGCATAAAGAAGAATGAAAGGGGAAAGTTGGAAACACATTACCTAAAGAGGGGAGAAAATAAACATGATATACAAGAAAGAAGAATGTGGACTAATTACCGACACAAGGGGTGCAGATGGAGCAGATAGAGGAGGAGGGAAAGGAGGAGAGAAGGAGAAAGAGGAGGAGGAGAGGGGAGGAGGAGAAGAGGGTAAGGATAAAGATGACAAGCAGGGAAGGAAGAGGAAAGTTGATGAGAAGAAAAGAGAAAGGAGGAGGAGCAGGATAAGGAGCAGGATGATGATGAGAAGGAGGTTAAGATGACGACGAGGGTAAGAAAAAAAGAGGAAGATAAGGAGAAGAAAGATGAAGAGGACGGACAGAAGAAGAAGGAACAGGAAAGAGAGAATGAAGCGCTCCTCCTGGCCCCATCAGGATATCGTGAAGAGAAGAGGAAGAAGAAAGGAGTTAATGAGAAAGAAAGAAAGACAGTAGGAGGAGGAAGATGAAGACGACAACGAAGAGAACGAGGGGGTCGAGGAGAAGGAGGAGGACGAGGAGCAGGAGCAGGAGGAGAAATATAAGTATGATGAGAAGGAGGGTAAGAATAAAATAGTAAGGATAGTAAGAAAAAAAGAAGTTAAGGAGAAGAAGGGAGAACAGAAGGAGGGACAGGAAGGGGAGAATGACGCGCCCCTCTCAGCCCCCCCCCCCCCCCCCCCCCCTCAGGGTATTGTGCCGTGGTGAGTGGGTGCTTCAACCAGGATAGCGGAGCCGGTTTCGTTAACCTTGTAGGGGTGTCAAGTTTGAGCTAAGAGCCCACGCTGAGTATCCAGCCGAGTCTGGCCAACGAAAATTAAGACCGTCTTCACGTCACGTGACCATGTCTCGCCTCCAGCGGGAAAGTGTGTCTGCTAAGTAGTCCTTAGACTCTTGCCCTTTCCACCGCGTGCATTCTGCTGGTATGCCATACTGTACATGCTTATTTGTAGGGAAATGGGCTGGAAGTGTTGATGAGATGGATTACAAACAATTTCTTGTGGAGATTCAGACAGATTTGGGCAGGAAAGGTATTCGTGTTTGGCATCACCCATGGGTAAACAAGAGAACGGCTGATTTTAACTCTTTATTTGACATATATGAATTTACTCACAAGGAATGTGAAAATCCCATGTAGTGACACTTTACCTTGCACTGCAAGAGTTCATGGTACAGACA
The DNA here is from genome assembly GCA_963669155.1 of Arbacia lixula. Taxonomy (NCBI): domain Eukaryota; kingdom Metazoa; phylum Echinodermata; class Echinoidea; order Arbacioida; family Arbaciidae; genus Arbacia; species Arbacia lixula. Next base: position 10,025,330 of record OZ022588.1, read on the forward strand.
GACTAATGAGACTTTATACATGAAAATGCCAACTTCCCCGGAAAGACGCTTCTACGCGGTCGCTCCTCGACATTCTCCGAAGTATGGATACGTATCATCGAGTCAAAAATAGAAAATACAATTATTTCAAGTTATTTTATGTGTGGCATCTTACAAAACAGTGCAGAGTTCTCATGTATCGTGAGAGTAGAAGTAGTAGTTGTGGTTGTGGTGGTGGTGGTGGTTGAAGTATAAGTATTAGTATTATAGTAGTAGAAGTTGTAGTTGTGGTAGTAGTGGTAGTAGTAGCACTAGTCGTAGTAGTAGTAGTAGTAGTAGTAGTAGTAGTAGTAGTAGTAGCACTAGTCGTAGTAGTAGTAGTAGTATTAGTAGTAGTAAGAGTAGTAGTAGTAGTAGTAGTAGTAGTCGTAGTCGTAGTAGTAGTAGTAGAAGTAGTAGTAGTAGTAGCAGTAGTAGTAGAAATAGTAGTAGAAGTAGTAGTAGTAGTAGTAGTAGTAGTAGTAGTAGTAGTAGTAGCAGCAGTAGTAGAAATAGAAGTAGTAGTAGTAGTAGTAGTAGTAGTAGTAGTAGTAGTAGTAGTAGTAGTAGTAGAAGTAGTAGTAGAAGTAGTAGATACCGATTGCTCTGGTTTGTGGCATGTGTTTGAGATCACCGCGGGCCTAATGTGTAACCATTTCCTGAATATACGAATAGTCTTTTATTAATTATATGAAATACTGTTCATGATAAATATTCATTTCATTTTGAGCCGATTTAACGATCGAACACAATTATGTAGAGGAAATATCTCACCCCCCCCCCCCCGTCATTTTCCCAATAGACCTGTATAGGGGTACAACTTATACTGAGCATAACATCAAGTGTTCTCATTTATATATCACATCGTTTCAGAGGTTGCATCTTTTCCAAAGTTGATCGTTTTAAACGAAAGTATATCACTTAAATGTTTGAGAACCTAAGGCCGTGGGTAAGTCTAATGTTTTAAATGAAAGAACCCGTCTAAGACATATGCACATCAAGCATTGCTTAAAGGATTCTCATCGCCTTCTTCATGTCCTTTCATCTATATACTTTCAATCTAAATGCATTTATATTATCGTCATTGAACTATCAGCTTTGCAAAATATATTTAAGTGTCTCATTGCCTGGTCATAAGGACTGTGCTTTTGGTTTTGTTTGTATAGAAATATTTTTTTCAAATGAAAATGAATTGATCAAATTGAGCGACACAGAAAGAAGAGGTATGGTCTTTAGGAGTAACTTAAACTCGATATCACTGTTAAATTTTGCATTTTTCACAAACGTGTTTCACATGTTTTCCTTGCGGTTCATACATTTGTGCAAAATTATTTTATATGTCTGCATTAGTGATACATCACCTTTGATGTCTATCATTGTTCTGAGTAAAAACCTACACGCTTATTGTTGGGAGGCTTCTATCAGTGTCAAGAGGGCGCTTTATCCCTTGATGCCCTCAACCGACGAGCCTCGGTCGTGGAGGCGCCCCCCCCCCCCCCCGCTTAGATAGTCTTTCATCAAGGCTTCTCCCGTCTAACTCCACAAAAAGGCTGACGATAGACTAATAGGTCTTTCAGTTTTTATTACGAGAGGACTTCAACTTAAAGGTACGCCCTTGTTCTTAGATGCATCATTTTTTTTTTTTTTGGGGGGGGGAATTTTTTTTTCAATTTTTCATGTAGATAATTTGGTATGATGTTCATAAATTTGTTGCGAGACATTTTTTCCCAAACTTTCCCTTCTTTATATGTTCACCCTCATGCTGATTTATCCTATTAACAATATCTATATAAAATTTTTATTCTTAATTTATATGAAATGTACATAGAAATTGATATAGATGTATATATGAAATTTATTTCAAATGTAAATCAGCATTTAAGCTGAAATAAATGAAAAAGAGTGGTTGTTCATTACGAAGAAACATTTCGTTGGCCTCGTACATAAATCATGTTTCCAAGGCGATCTGACCGATCGAAGTAACGATGATATTATGAATACCTGCACATCACTGCAGAGCAAAAACTGTCACACTATACCGCATTTGCATTGACTTTCGCTACAGGAAATCATACAGAAAAACAATGCAAAAGAAACTCAAATGAAATCTCGCGGCTGCGCTCCCCTAGTCTGCCTCCTATCGCCAGCTGTTTTGTGGACTACCGCTTGGAGGACCCGGGCACCAGGGGCGATCGAAGGCTGCGAGAGAAAGCTGGGGACGAGGCCCGCTAGGTTAACCATTCGTGTGCCAGACAAAATATAGCTCTGTGGGGTTTGTGTGTGTTACATGTGACTCAATCCATATGTGGCATATAAAGAGTTAGGCGATCGGGTGGAAGGGAGGTATGGGGTGGGGTGGGCGTGGACGTGGGTGTGGGGGTGGGCGTGGGGTGTTAGGGTACGATCATAAGGTGCCATTTGGTCCATTCCCAGTTGGTCCACTCACCTTCTACCCACCGTCTACCATCACATGCTAATATGTATAGGTTAGGGTAAGGGTAAGGGTAGCGGGTCTGGATTAGGGTTAATGGTTGAGGTTATGGTGTATATTAGAGTTGTTCATAAGTTAACCCAGTACCAATGGCGTCGCCTCATTCATCATTGGCTACTCTCAACACAAGGATTGCTTCGTTGATGATTAACTAGTAGATCCGCTGAGATTGCATCTGGATCCTCTGAACGCTCTATCTAGAGACTGAACATTACACCTGTACACTGTATGGCGATCGATGCGGGTGGCCATTTTGAATATGAAAACGCTAATGCTAATGCATATATGAATAAGTAATTTTACGCATGCGCACATTTTTTCCCCGCTCGTTTGCCGTGTGCTATTTTTTCTTCGTCGAACCGATTATCGATTTAAATATTCATAGCCAACAATCCGTCGAACAATCTGATTGGTAAAATTTATATGTCAGACTCGAGAGATTAAAAATGTCTGCGATAAACCTGTGATCGGCGGAAAGTAAGTCTTTAATTTTCACCTTTCGATTTTTTCGGGTGAATTTTATAAATTTTATAAATATATAATATAGATCTAATTTTGATTGAAGTAGATTTGTTGCATCATAGCTTGAAAGATGTTAGATTTTTAAACGAAGTAGCTATGATAGTTCCAAAATCCGTTTTTCCCATAGACTTTCTACTATTCGGGTAACTTTCTACTCATGCATTGAACTTGTACGGTGTACAAGGTCGCCAATGCGTGTGTGGTGTGCATATACCGTCTCTATTCGGGGTATGTCCAAAAATATCATATCGATTAAAGAATGCCCCGGGAGGATGCCCCGAATGAGACGGTTATTCATACATTAGTAATTTCTTTCAGATTTCCACGAAAGCCATTATGATTGTGCCACAGCCTTGTTAGCCTGGCTTCCAAGCGTTTGAACATGGCAAAATTAGATAAAAGAGTCCAGCACTCACAAGACTAGTTACTCTTTCATTCTCCTCACTTATCCATGTTTGGGCGAGCCGGAGAAGGATGTGAGAATGAGTAGTCTACTGCAGCCAGACCCGTTTATTGTACATTGCAATTTGGATAATAATGGCCCAACGGCCTGGAAGCTAGACTATAGCTTTATGGGTTCATCAACACGTACAACAAAGTTGCAATTACGCAGACGATACGGCGTGTATCGCCTAAACTTCACTCCACCCTAGAAGGGGTCGCAGTGCGTATGTACAGGTATAGGCCTACGTAGTAATTGACTCGTGGGAAAACATACATCCCTGACGCTACGAATGCATGTGCACGTCTTCCGCTGACCTGGTTGGCAATTTCCCGGGAAATACCAGCATTTCCCGCCCTAATGGGGGCTGGCTGTGAGATAAAAATCCGGGAAAGCTAGAGATGCATAATACCCATGAAGTTACGTAACTTTAACTATAAAGGAGGCCGTGCAACCTGCAAAATATATCATTTTCAAAAGAAAGAACACAGACAAAATTAAAAGAAAAGCCCACCTTTAATTTAAAGGGAGTGCTTAGTTGAAATTAAGTTGGTTTTGATAATAGCAAAATCATGAAATAAACATATAAGTGAAGGTTTGATGAAAATCCGTCAAAGGATAAGAAAGTTGTGATGTTGTGACGTCACGTGCGAGGTGCTCTTCCACGGCCCAGTTGCGTAAAACTTACCATTAATGTAACTTTGCTACCAATGGGAATTTCTATGGAAATCTTGAATTTAATTGGCTGTCGAGATGTGTTACCATGGTAGTTACTATTTATTACAGAGTAACCATTAATGGTATGGTTTATGCAACGGGGCCCATATGTTGTGTAGTATTTTTTTTAAATGTTGATTTTTTCATAAGGATATACATCATGTGACGTCACATGCGAGCTGCTCTCTCATATGTTGTGTTCTGTATGATTTCATGAATGGACAAAAATACATTTTATTCCCTCTAACCTAATAACATTATGTCAACTATAGATTGTATCCGGGAGTGTGGTATTTAGAGGTGGTGTAGCAAAACACATGTTATCCCCTTTTACTTAAATATAATTGCACATGTTTTACGTGAGTATGATATTAACATGAAATAAATTTCTTTTATAATACTAGGAACACAGTTTGAAGGATAATATGATGCAATCGAACATATTTCGCATACAATGCATACAGAGCCGTAGTCAACTACAACATTATAACCTCGTTTTAAGTTACCTTCTCGTTACCTTCTTTCTTATCTACCCATAATGGGATATTCTTACACACATTTATCTTTCAATACGATTTCAAAAAGAAAAAAAGACACAGTAAAATATACGTGGGTGTTCATGAATCCTTCTTGAAATTGCTTTTGAGTACGTGAGGCGAGATGTCTCAAAAGATATCACGATACAATTTGTTTGCGCGTCTTTTGCAGCTTGAACTTCGCGGTACGCAATCTAACATGAAGGCTTAAGGGTCTTGGTTGATAAAAATAGAGTAGAGCTCCGCTATGGGATAAAAATCATGTTTAATGGTTGTAAGCCCGAAAAAGTTCACTTAATCATCATTAATTCGTTCGGTATAGGCTTATCATACACATGATGAATTATACGAGAAATTATTGAACTAGCAGCCTGTGGTGATCTAAAGCAATGGGAAAATCATGATAATCGCTCGACTGGTGCCTCGTGATCGTAGCAGTATTTTGAATTCACCCCGTGCCTATCATTTCAATCATGCCCCTCAGATCAGTTTATATTTGTACATCGTACCGTATACATTTCGTTAAACATTATTTTTGCTCTAGATAATTCGAAAACATGCTCCGGAAAGAAACTATGGTTTCTTTTTCGGTAATACTGTAACTGCAAGATAAGAACTGTCAGTATGAAATCTGATTTATTCCGGCAAATCACAATTTTGCGTGCAAGGTTGCAAAGACCTATATATAGAATTGGTCAATGCAAATTCCCAACCAGAGTTTAGAAAACAGACTGAAATGTTTCAAAACAGGAAGATATTTTCCTTTGCACATGTAGCGTTCTTTCCATGGTATACAAACATGACCCACAGCGCCTGTTCATCAACCAGATTTTTAGCCAAATTGTAGTATTGAAGCTAGTAAAACCAAGGTTGTTCCCCTTTATACATTCTCGGTTAAACTCCCCAAATTCGTGATATTCAATGGAACAGTAAGTGAACAATGGAGGCAAAGAACTAAGGTCCCCTTTTGCGAATTCATCTACTTTCAGGTAGTTTGAATAAAATGACAATTTTCACACGAGTATTTCATTTACTGAACTTTTACAGTGTGATGTGATATAGCTGATGTCTAATGATAATAAACGGGATACCGTTTTCGCGTGAGCTGCTCCTTCAAATGTATGCATAATGAATACACCACTGAAGGATAACAGTACATTTCCTCCTCTAATTTGTACCAGTTGAGAGTATGATATAATTTATTGACGGAGTGCATAATGTGATATCGTGAGAGCTGAATGAATATTGATATTAACTGACGATGCTACACATGACAGAGAGAGAGAGAGAGAGAGAGAGAAATAGGGAGAAAGGGAGAGAGTAACCATATCGCTACCATGAAACCATCATTTTGAATCGCCCCTTAAGACACCTCCTCAAATAATACACCGATCTCCACACACACTTAAATCTCCGAGACAAATGCTAAGACTGTGTACTTTGTCGGCCCGCCGCACTTTGCCGAGCTCGATCGGGGGAGGGAAGGAGGGAGGTCGACCCGACGGTTGGATGAGTGTCTAAACAAATCCTGGCTAGCAGGACAAGCTGCAGGCACGTTCACCCCTAAGGCTCCTCCTCCTCCTCCTTCCTCTTCCTTACTCATATCCCCGTATTTCCCGAGAAAAAAAACCCAAACGAATCTCGAGAAATTATTTAATTTTCTCTCTCCAACATCAAGTTTACACATTAGTACTATTACTATTGAATTCACCTAATGATAATATGGTCTTATTTACTCAGGGTAGCGTCATCAGTGAGAAAACCGTTTTTTATGAGTACCCTGCATAATTACCCCATTCACTGGATCAAATGGTCTTGCCAGGTACGTATGTCTCTCCTAGGAACGGGATTGAACTGATTTTCTGAAAAAGTGGGCGCTGCCGGGTTCGATCCGTTATCTTACTGATCCCGAGGAAGAGAAACGGTCCGCTGCACCTTGCAACTTCCACCAAAAACTAAATGAGTGGCTTACAATGTTACCACCTGCTAAATATTAGTTATTTTGTTTAATGCAAAATGTTAAATTAATTGCTTCAAATATCACACAAGGCCTTACCATCTGAACGATATATAAAAAAATAAATTATCTACAGTTGTATTTAGAAAAAAGAAATAGTCCAGGGGCATAGCTGAATAATTGCTCACATTTTGCACACATGTAGATTCAATTATCTAAGTAAGTTTGGATATTGAGCTCTCTTGAATTTTGCCCAGGGAGGCAATGGCGGCCATTCAAAATTTGAATGGAATTTCGGGTTTCATCTATTATGAGGTATCACATTAAAGCTAATCAAATTATCTAAAAGATGGTTCCAAAACTTGTTGAGTTTTGGGTTAATTTTCACAAAACCTTTTGGCAAAATGTGACTCTTAATTTTTATTTTGGCAATTACATATTGGTTCATAGTTCAAGAATAAATCTCGCTAATGGACTGAAACATTTTATTATAGAACTGCCTATGTATATATTTCATATTGTGGGTTAAAGTCAATTACATTCCATTTTATGATATATAGTTATGCTCTACAAATTTGATGTTTGCTAGAGCAGCATTTGGCGCATATCGATCTTCCGCCATATGTTTAACACGCAACCATGATGACCACGTGTATCGGATCTAAACGTCCGTATAGACTGGCCAAATGTTCTTAAACTTGGGGAATTTGGAACCATCGTCATCGTATGCTACTACATACACACATTCTCAGTGTAAAGTGTACGCCTACCCGCTTATTTTGGTATAAAAAGGGTTTAGTTGACCCCCTCCCCCTTAATATGCACATAACATGTAGGACAATGGTAGGTAGTGAACGAATGACACTCATTATACATACGCGCTTGTACAAACTTATTATAGGCTTAAGGGCGGCCACACACCTGCAGTCAGTTCCCCATAGTGTTATGCCTTAAAATTAATGATTAACATATATATATTGTTAGAGCATACTTTTTGGCAAATTTTGCGTGCTGGGACTCTGATTGGTAATATTATGTTGCTTGATTTACATCATCCGAGCATATTGCTACAAAGATAGGGATGGAAAACAACAAATCAAAGTGGATTAAAAAAAGAGAAAATGTTACACGATGGTTGCTTTTTATGATTAGATGTAGGAGGAAAAACAAAATTAGAGTGAATTAAACCAAAAATAAAAGGTTAAGCGTTGTTTCCAGGAGTTTAGCTGTCGTGACGTCGGGCTCGTACTTAATCTCATGACCCTTACCGACTACCATTAGTTTCCTTCTGGTATGGTGACCGGCCCATCTCATGTCCACCCCTGATCTCCTGGAAACCTATCCCCGAGGCCGGGGCCCTGACCCTTTAGGGGAGGAAACAAGGTAGATCCCAATCACACCGGGCCATCCGGCAAGCCTTGAACCTATACTGGAGTCAGACGGAGTCGATCTCAGAACTTAAATATCTGAGAGTGAGGCAGTCCCGGCGCTTATCCGCTCGTCTATAAGACGTCGATTCTGATGCTGGGGTATTTAAGCGTATAGACTGATAGTTCCAAATCAACGAAAGAAATGCAAAAGGAATTATAGCGCCTAGTCCCGTACTCGAGCCACGACCTTCGTGTCATCAGCACGACGCTCTACCCATAGAGCTAACTAGTGAGGTACAATAACTGAAATTGTTATAAAGGTTTTACCTTAGATATTGGGAATGTAATCCTCGCACCGATTGTGCGGAGGTCGATGATATCGCTGAGTGATTTTTTCCAGACTCATTGGATCCTACGCTCGCTAGATTCAGCAAGAATGTTTAAAAGAATGAATCATCCCTTTGAATGAGTTTTGGTTCCGCCACTCACTATTCATGACTGACAGCTGCTCTTTATACAATGCATACGCAATTGCGTCGTGTCCACTTGGATTTTACAATAGGTCATGTTAATTCCTAAACTTGTATATGTTTCAGCTATCGCTGAAGAGCTGGTAGTTTTATCACAGAGTGCATGTTGTGCACTTAATACGTGTAATGACAAACGAATTCGAAATTTGATACTTTTCGAAATTAAAATACTAGCTAGAGCGCGGATGGGCACGTTTGTCATGTTATTTGACTAAAAGGAAAATATCTTATAGTAACATTTCCCCAATGTAATATGATGCGGAACAGTACAAAATGGAGCCTTTTTTGTACTGCAACTCGTTCAAAGGGATGGATATCCATTTCTTTAAACATTCTTGGTGAATCTAGCGGGTATGGTTAGAAACTAACATGACCTATTGTAAAATCCAGGTGGACATAACGCCATCGCGTATGCATCGCATAAAGAGCAGCTGCTAGTCATGAATATTGAGTGGCGGAACCAAAGCTCGTTCAAAGTGATGAATAGGGACTTTTCGATTGGGTGAACGAGAGTGATGTGACGCCTGGCGGCAGGCGTATGTCAACGCGTTTACTCCCTACGTTGAGCCGCTCCTGAAATGCGTTTCGATTTCGGGCGTCACGTCTAGTCAACGTAGTGACGTCATGGCCCCTGTGGCTTGCGTGGCAATCACTGATCTCCCCACTGGTTGCAATACGTATACGGGCGCGGTTAAAATGTATATGTGGGACTGTAGTGTGCATTTGCAACTTGCTAGACGACAGAGCAAACAGGTACCTGATAGGTTGTAGTTGGTACGTCAGTGGTGCTCATGTTAAGTGAGAAGATGATGAACTTTCTGGTAATATAGCTATTTATATTTTGTTTTAAAAAATAAATGGAAAAATCGTTGAACTTCCCACTGATTTGCTGTAACTCAGCATAATCTTCCTCCGGCACCGTCCATATCGAGAGGAGTATGACGTCATAGACAGCACGGGATGAGCCCGGCGCGAGTGAATTGGGTGGTCGGTGAAAACCTGGGTAAACGCGTTGAGCCCACAGAAATAGAGAGACGTCTCTCTATTTCTGTGGTTGAGCCGAGGGGTGTTGAGCCGAGGGGTGTTGAGCCGAGGGGTCGACGTTGACGCATGCGCGGTGCGTAAAGGTGACGTCATTCACGGTGACGCCTGGCGGCACGTCCAAATCGAAAAGTCCCGAATATCGCTTTCTTCCAACATCCTTGGTTCGTCACATGATACACAATGCGCGGTATTAGCATAGAAAGAACTCGGATATAACTACGAAATACAGCAAAATAAGCAAATAAATACATTTACCAAGCTCACTTCTTGCATTAGTTAACATACCCCATATAGCCGCAAGTGCACTGGTGTTCTGGATGGAGCTTTGATCAATTTCGCTATGTTCATGAAACACTGCTCATTATTGTTCTCACTTCTTTAAGAATCATGGTTCTTTAATCCTTATTGTGCTAGATAGAATGCTGCTCTATGTGCATTGGGTGTATAATCCCCTATATCCCTTCCTCAATAAACCATTTTCATTATGTATGCAAAGTTTACGCACGTCTTTCAAACATTACGTTACTTTATAGTAACTCCACAAGCTTGTCTGAGGTTTGTCCGAGTAGAACAACTAATGATTCAGAGTGCGTTCCACTCGTTGAAACCGAATTGCCAGATACAGGTGATCGTAATACCGCATTACTACGCACTTAAGGGAACAGTTGTGAATACAGAACGAAAATGGATAATTGTTTCACGTGCTATGCATGTTAAAATAGGTACTAAAAATGATGACACTTTTGAAAAATATCAAAAAATAGCTTACATCTCAAATCAAACTGAAATTGTCACATCATAAAATCGAAGGATGTGAAATTTTTATAAACATATATTGTGATTTCTTTTAAAAACAGGTTTTGTGAAATTTAATGAAGTACTTTTATTGAAATAATGTTTTTAGTTTTGGACAAATTTGTGTGTATCAGATAATTAATTCAGTACACAACAATGGCCATTGTGCATCACCCATCTCAACCCACAACTTCTTTTCTGCAAGAAACATCATACATTATTAATGACACTGCGATGGCTGGTTGCTAGTGGATTGACAGGTGTGATACACAATGGTCATTGTTGTGTTCTGAATTAATTATCTGATACACACACATTTTGGGGTCCAAATAGACCGGTTTACTGACATATACAAATTTTATGCATACCAGTTTATTAAAGGTTGCACGTGATAACCTGACAGCTTTCCCGAGGTTTGCCCAACATAGCAAGAACTAATGTATGAAAAGTGGATTCCAAGCACTGAAATACCATTGTTAGGTACAGGTTAATGGAATAACTCGTTACTAGGCCCCGAGGCTAGAAACATCCATAAATTTTTACTACATTAGTAAACCGGTCTATTTGTCCCAAGGTAAAAAATCTCCTCATTAGATATTCCAAGTATAATTAAAAAAAGGAATATTTGATGAAAATTTTCGAAACCTCCTTCAAATCAAATTGACAACTAGATTCGAATTGGAACTCGTGTATTATTTTTCAAAAGTGTCAATAGTGTTTTTTGTTATACCTACTACATCAGACGGCAGACCACCACGACCAATATTAAAGAATTACTGACATCAAGAGCTTGGTTTCTGTCAACATGCTTAAGTTAACCAGTAATCCATTGAAGGGGGAGAAGTAAGTAATACATTTTTGTCATCTTCTTTTAAAGTTGGTTTTACATCATACGTACATGTCGATGGATGATGTGACCGATGATGTATGCTTGAGGTGACAGAACATCTCTCACACATCCCATGCACAAGCTCATCCCTCCATATACCCAATACAAATGCAACTCGTAACGTTCGTGGACTGTACGCGTAAGGCTGTTTTCACGGGGCAGGCGGACGATTTGCGAATGAAGCGAATGTAAAACAAAACCATTAAAATGTAAACTAAAGTGGATTCGGAGAAGTTTGTCTCCGACAGTCTGGCTTGGCAAATCATTCTCGCTCATTTTGTGTGAAGTTCTTACAAACTTTGTGCGAATGCCGTGTGTCAACTTGCCTGAAGTGAATACACATAGAAAATGCGACAAATACGCGAAGAACGCCAATGTTCTAAGAATCATGTGAGAAATTCTTGCGGATATTTAGCGACAAACTTCTCCGAGGGGGTAGAGAGACAAAATAGACATTGTAAAGAGAGAGAGAAATGGAGAGAGAGAGGGGGGGGGGGGGGGTGGAGGTTGAGGGAGGCAACGGTTATGCGTTGTCTTAGTGGATCCTACCACTTTCGCAATCTCAACTAACAAGCATTTTCTGACGGATGAAAACTCGTTAGTATACCTAACGTATTAACGTATTACTCACCGCAATATATAATTAATCACCGTGTTTGTAAATGTACGTTGTAAGCCATGCGGCTGAATGTGAGTGTTTAAACCCTGGTGAATTAAAACAAAGAAACAAACAAACGTGGTTGTTACCCTGATTTCATCGAAGGGTGTCGTGAAGTGGTTATAATAAAATTTGAAAATATTAGTAGTATACATATACTTAAGAGTAATGTTATTCAATATACAAGAAATGTACAACAACATTTGCTGTGGATTGATTGCCACTAATGTAGCATGTATACAGGTTTATGTTTATATTGTTTAATTTTATCAAGGTATGCTTATGTTTATGTTACATGATATGTTCATGTACACTCCAGCTCAGAGGAATTGGCATAGGGAAGGGGAAAGGGGAGGAGTCGTAGTTTTGAACCGCGGTATATTTTGTCCAGTTCAGCAAGAAACATGATGCTTTTTAGGCTTAAGCACCATGTTTCATGCTGAACTGGACGAAATATACTACGGTTAAAAACTGCGGCTCCTTCCCTCTCCCTATGCCAATTCCTTTGAGCTGCAGTGTATGTTGAATTTAATTTTGTACGAGTGGAAGAGGAATTTTAAACTAATAAACAAAAAGACTTAACTCCAGGAGAAGGCCATGTGATCAGAAACCCCAGTTACCATGACAGTTCCCGTCACGTGAGCTAGGGATTACATGTATGTCTTCTCCCAATCTTTTTTCTCTCACTCTCTCTCTCTCTTTCTCTCTCTCCCCCTCCACGCTATTTCTCTATCTCTGTGTATCTCGCTCTCTCTCTCACCCCCTCTCTCTCTCCCCTTCTCTCCCCCCCCCCTCTCTCTCTCTATCTCCCTCTCTCTCTCTCCTTTCTCTTTCCCTCTCTCCCTCTTTCCCTTTCCTACCCCTCTTTCTGCTTTTCTAGGATGTTGGGATGTGCAGGACCAGGAAGGAGTTAGAACTGGAGTTGGCACGAAGAGTCATTTATTCCAACACCAGTTGGGTTCATTGATAGCACAATAGAATATTTTACGCGTTTGGTTCTTTGATCGATGGAGGTCCGCCGCCAAATATGCAAGACAAATGTTTGATGCATTTAGAGGAATATATATTCTGTATGCGCAGAAGATTTCAGAACCACTTCATGTGTTGAAGTACATGTACAGTAGTAGAACATCGTATAATGATTCTGTGAATATCAGATTATATTGTTTATTTTTTTTTTTTATAAATCGAGAATACTGTCGAAAACATGTCAGAGAAATGCCTCCATATCGCACATTTTGGTAATCATATTTCCTTTCAAATATCTTGTAAATCGTTTATTGAGTGTTTCACCTTCCATGGAAACAACCTCGATTTTATATGCGAGGATGTCCGAAAAAGTTAGTGACCAAACTCTTTCTATAATTTTATCAAAATTTCCCTTCGCTCACCCCTAATCTAATTTCCAGTGTGTATAAGATCAGCTATGAACTCCCAGCGAAGGCTGTACGGTTGCCATATTTTTCAAACCAGATTTTCTTTTGTTATTCAGGAAGGCACTGACTTATTAGAAATATAGCGTATTGTTTGAAACACCTGAATGTCTAGAATATTAAGGCGGCGGTCATAGATGTCTATCCGAGCGCAGTCCATCCATGATTGGTCCTTGGAAGGAGCTCGGGATTACAATCCCGTCGAGGTCTCCTCAAATATATATGCCTTCACCCAATCTTTCTTTCAATCAATCTCTCTCTCTTTCAATCTTTCTCTCTCTCTCTCTCTCTCTCTCTCTCTCTCTCTCCCTCCACTGTCTTTCTCTATTTCTCTGTATCTCGCTCTCTCTCACCCTTCTCTCTCTCTCTCTCTCTCTCTCTCTCTCTCTCTCTCTCTCTCTCTCTATCTTTCACTCTTTCTCTCTCTCCCTCTTTACCGCTCCACCCTTCTACCCCTCCCTAGGCTTTGTCTTCTCTCTCTCTCTCTGCCTGTCTGTCTGTACGTCTGTCCGTCTGTCTGTCTGTCTCTCTGTCTGTCTGTCTCTCTCTCTCTCTCTCTCTCTCTCTCTCTGTTCTGCCCTTGGCGTGCGACGTGCGCAGATGAAGGGATTACAACCCCGCCCATGTCTTCAGGTCTTCTCTCCCTACGTACGTCTTCAATTCAATTCAATTCTTTATTCATTTGAATAAACAACTTTCATGAACAATGAATAATAAGGCATCACCAGAAAGCCGATGGCTTGTGAGGTGTGATAACCTTTAACATGTGGTTCAAAACTCATAAGTATAAAGTCCATTTTTTAAATGACATACAGTAAGATGAACCCGGGTATACAAATTACATACAAATACATACTTAAAAAATACATCAAAGAAAGACTAATAAAAGCAAATACAAACGAAGCATAAAAAAAACAAAGACAAAACAAAAACTAAAACAGAAACAAAAACAAACGAATGTTTAACAGCTAAGACAATAATCAACAGAGTTAACAGTCTGTAATATCAAAATGTCGAAGTATAATGCGGTTATGTATACCTCCATACATCCTTCACACGCCCCGAGGGAAACTCGAATTACAACAAAATACGTGACTACGCACCACCCAAGCAAGGTCGAAAAACCTCCGCGTGCTCAATCATTTCAATAGTATGAGTGGGTTAATAACTTTGTTGCGGAGGAAAATTACCTTGCGACCTGCCAAAGTTACAGTTGTCCTCAAAATAAATCATACCCTTGTTAATTTTTATGATTTTTTATTTTTGTGATGAAATGAATGCATTTTGTCAAGTGTGTATATCAGTTATATGTGACCAACATGTGAAAGAATAACAACAATACACAATTCAAGAAATTCATCATTTCAGGGGTATTTTATTCATGGATTTTCAAAAAATGCCATGTTCAAAATTATTCATACCCTAGGTTTACTGAGTCCAATGTCTTTCTTTAATAGTCAATAGCATAGCCTTTGTTTCTTATGACTGCTTCTAGACGGTTCTTGTACGTGTCCACAATCTTCCTGCATGTCTTCTGGGGGATGTTGGCCCACTCTTCCTTGGCAAAAGCCTCAAGCTGGGACAGGTTGGTCGGTTTCCTAGCCAACACTCTGGTCTTCAAGTCTCGCCACAAGTTCTCAATTGGATTCAGGTCAGGACTCTGACTTGGCCATTCGAGGACGTTGACATCATTGTCCTTGAACCATTTCTTCACTACCTTGGCGGTATGTTTTGGATCATTGTCCTGCTGGTACTTTCAATTAGGGCCAAGCTGGAGTTTCTCAGCGGATTCCTTCACGTTTTCATCAAGGATCGTGATGTAATCCTCCTTTCTCATGATTCCTTGGACCCTGACGAGGTTGCCTGTGCCACTGGAAGAGAAGCATCCCCATAGCATTATGTTTCCACCACCAAGCTTGACGGTGGGCACAGTGTTCTTTGGAGTGTATGCTTCTCCTTTTTTCCTCCAGACGTATTCAACATCCATATGGCCAAATAACTCAAACTTTGTCTCATCAGACCACAGGATGGTTGACCAAAAGCTGGAATCTTGCTTTAGATGACCTTTAGCAAAGGCTAGGCGAGCCTCCAGATGCTTCTTCCTGAGCAGCGGGGTCTTCCGAGGCCTACGTCCATGGAGACCTCCTCTGTGCAAGACTCGCTCAATAGTGGACCGTGACACCTTCGTCCCTGCCTGGTCAAGCGTTCAAAGTAGGGCCTTGGTTGTGGTCCGGGGGTTGTTGTTGACCTCTCGGCAGATTTTCCTGGCAAGTTTGGGGGACACCTTTCTCTTCCTGCCACGCCCACAGAGGTTTTTAACAGTATTGAACTTCTTGTGCTTGTTGATAATGCTCTGCACGGTTGCCACAGGGACATCATATCGCTTCGAAATGGCCTTATAACCCTTTCCTTCAATGTGGGCACGCACAAGACGTTGCCGTAGGTCCGCACTGAGCTCCTTCTTCTTGGCCATGATGATCAGAAACTGAGAATGATCAGAACACGTTTCCTCTATTTAAAGTCTTATGGAAAGATGCTATGTGTTTGACAATAGTTTAACATTTGGTCAACAAAAAAGGTATTTAATCCATTGGAACATCTTGAAATAACTATAGGACAAAGATTAACACATTCTCGGGAAAGGAAAACAATGGATACTATGAAGAAAGAACATTTTTGTTGAGGTATTGTCAGTGGTATGAATAATTCTGAACATGAGGGAAAAATAACTTTTGGACTTATCTATTATTATGCAAATGAAGTTTAGCCAACTCATATGTGGATTTGTGCATAGCAACAAGTAGACAAAAGATACACAGGAAGTACCAACATAATAGCTTTTACAAAGGAAGAATCTAACAAAGACTGTTATTTTCAATGGGGTATGAATAATTTTGAGGACAACTGTATATGCAGGATCAAGCTACTTGCTCTTGGGTGCGTCGCAGTATCACAACTATCCACATTCCTGACTTTTCACCATAAAGAGAGTGAGGCTCTAAAAATCAATACTTCTTAATTAACTATATGTCTTAAAAACACCAAGAAGCTCGCTCTTTATAATGAAACACAAATGTGGCATAGAACACGAAACGCAGGATAGAGAATAGCACCGAAGTGGTGACGCCACATGAGCATGTTTTCAAGACAATCGGCTCAAACTCACTACAGTGAGAGGCTTAGCCATGTTAGCAGTGTCTATCGGTTTAGTGTCGGGATATCCCTACCACAGCCCCCGCTGTGATAATCGCTGTTTGCTCGACCGTATAGTTGAGAACCAGTTGTCCGGGCAACTATGCTCAAACGACTTCTCACCTCGGCACTCCATATCACGCACTAAAAATGTATCGTTAGTAAGTTATTACTAATAAAGAGACATGAACTGTTTTTAATTGACTTTTGAAGTTACTGATGGAATTCAGATTTTTTTATATTTGAATCAAAAGAGTTCCAAAATTTCGCTCCTTTAAACTGAATAAAATTTGATTGTGTTAGATGCGAACGACAGGACAAAATTATCACTTTTATGAGTATTTAAAGTTTTAAGAGTATGGGTTTGGGAATATTGTTCAAAATAATCTGTAAAAACATGTGGCAATAAACCATTTAGAAATTTGAAAACAAAAACTCCGAGTTTCAACGATATGCGATCATGAATAGTTAAAGTGTGTACTTCTTCACCCCATCACGCTCTCTGTATCTCTCTTCCGCTCTTTCTCTCTCTCTCTCTCTCTCTCTCTCTCCCTGTTTCTCCCTCTCTGTCTTTCCCGCTCCGCACTTCCTATCCCTCTCTCTGAATTTAATATCTCCATTATTTGTTTGTATGTCTCCCCCCCCCCCTCTATCTCTCTCTCTCTTTCTTTCTCTCTCCATTTCTCCCTTTTTGCTGCTCCGCCTTTTCATATCGCCTCTCTTTGTTTTTCTGTCCCTCCCGCTCTCTCTCTCTCCCTCTTGCTCTCTAAATCTCTTTGTCTCTCTCTCTCTGTCTCTCTGTCTCTCCGTCTCTCTCGCTTTCTCTGTATGTCTGTTTCGTCTGTCTTTTTAGTTCAACACTCTTGTACCTTGTACCTCCCATCCTCTCCCCTCACTTTTTTTAATTTTGCTGTTCTCTTCTGTCTACTCCTCTTTCTTTCTTTTCCGGCCACTTTCTTTCTCCCCCAGACCTTCCCTCCTCTCTCCTTTTCCCATTTCATCCTTCTTTTCTGTCTGTCTGTCTGTCTCTCTCTCTCTCTCTCTCTCTCTCTCTCTCTCTTCTGGCGTCTTTCTTCGGAACCCTTTCCAGGCCCTCTCCTCCTCCCCTCTCACTTCCTTCTCTTCTCTCTGTCTGTCCCCCCCCCCCTCTCTCTCTCTCTCTCTCTCTCTCTCTCTCTCCTTCTCTCTCTCATATACACATACCCACACACACACACCCCACCGTTTCTCGCGATTCTCTCTCAGTATTCTACCCTCAATATTGGGTTGCTTTGCTAAGGGCCCTGTCACATATTGGTGTTCTCAATGGGTTCCTGCGGCGGTCAACGTTACTCGAACCTGCATGACATAGGCTTTCTGGCACACCATCCTCATGCGATGCCAGCGACCTGCATGGAAGCGGCCTCAACGCCTTGGTCGCATCTAGGCTTTTAGGACCGGTCACATCTGATCGTTTCGCGCACACATGCACCAGACGAATAGAACAATTGCTAAATCAATTTATTCGTCATCTCCATCAATGTCCATTGCTGGCCGAAGTGGTCTACGAAGGGATATATAACGTATCAAACGTTGCCGTGCATGGAAGGTATAGGCCGAACAAGAAAATGTAGAAACGTTACTGACACAAGACTGAGAAGTCTGTTGGTCACCAGATGTATGTCATGGTACGCTGTTATTTGAGTCACAAATCACGTGGCTGTAGAGCCTTGGCAATCTATGCACAACGCCAAATTAGGATGAAAATAAGGGCGTATTAAGAAGTCCTAAGGTTTCCTGTCTCGTGCTTTATCGAACACCGTAAGCATGGCAAGGACTTTATATATACCATACGTGTCATTAAAAGTTACTAATGACCCAGTAAACATGTTAATGACATCCAATGATCATGCTTGGGCATTTGTGGATACCATACACATGATACACTCGGAATATTGTATGTCTTTTGTTCGTGTTGACGATTGACACGGTGCGAATACTCCTCAAATAACGAAAAAGTGTGACAGGGGCTTCGTTCTTTATATTCTAGGTCTTCTTCCATATTCTGGGTCAGGTATTGCTAGGATTACTATCACTGACTATTGGGCAAGATCATTATTTTCTTATAACGAGAGATAAAGCATTGCTTAACAAATTGTCTACATAATCCACATAATGGTATGATTTATTACCCACTGGGTCTTCTCAATTCTAGTTTAGGTTATTTATGAAGCTAGCGGCACTCTTTATATAAACACAACAAAAAGAGTAAGCCCCCCCCCCCCCCCTAAGCAAAATAACATAACTTTTTATCCGAGAGGTTTTGAGCAAAATATCTTGGCAGGATTTTACCTCACTTATTGACTACCTTCCGCGTGAAATTCATGTTAATCCAGTCATGCATGAGTGAGCAAACATTAAAGGAAAAATTGTCACTTTTCAAAAGTCACAAGGGTAATTGTTCATGCCGTTTTAACAGTACATTTTTGTATTTCTTGTGCGATTTTTATAGTGTATTCACTCAACTATGACATGAAAATGACTAACTTATTTTCACATAGCAGGTCATGTTGCATCTTTGTCAAAATATCCAGGGTTTGTAAAAGCTTCAAACTCGCTCCTTTAAACTGAATAAAATTTGATTGTGATAGATGCAAACGACAGAACGACAGGACAAAATTATCACTTTTATGAGAATTAAAAGTTTTAAGAGTATGGGTTTGGGAATATTGTACAAAATAATCTGTAAAAACATGTGGCAATAACCCATTTAGAAATTTGAAAACAAAAACTCCGAGTTTCAACGATATGCGATCATGAATAGTTAAAGTGTGTACTTCTTCACCCCATCACGCTCTCTGTATCTCTCTCTCCCGCTCTTTCTCTCTCTCTCTCTCTCTCTCTCTCTCTCTCTCTCCCTGTTTCTCCCTCTCTGTCTTTCCCGCTCCGCCCTTCCTATCCCTCTCTCTGAATTTAATATCGCCATTATTTGTTTGTATGTCTCCCCCCCCCCCTCTATCTCTCTCTCTTTCTTTCTCTCTCCATTTCTCCCTTTTTGCTGCTCCGCCTTTTCATATCGCCTCTCTTTGTTTTTCTGTCCCTCCCGCTCTCTCTCTCTCTCTCTTGCTCTCTATATCTCTTTGTCTCTCTCTCTCTGTCTCTCTGTCTCTCCGTCTCTCTCGCTTTCTCTGTATGTCTGTTTCGTCTGTCTTTTTAGTTCAACTCTCATATACACATACCCACACACACACACCCCACCGTTTCTCGCGATTCTCTCTCAGTATTCTACCCTCAATATTAGGTTCCTTTGCTAAGGGCCCTGTCACATATTGGTGTTCTAAATGGGTTCCTGCGGCGGTTACTCGAACCTGCATGACATAGGCTTTCTGGCACACCATCCTGCATGGACATGATGGAAGCGGCTTCAACGCCTTGGTCGCATCTAGGCTTTTAGGACCGGTCACATTTGACATACACCAGACGAATAGAACAATTGCTAAATCAATTTATTCGTCATCTCCATCAATGTCCATTGCTGGCCGAAGTGGTATACGAAGGGATATATATATAACGTATCAAACTTTGCCGTACAAGAAAGGTATAGGCCGAACAAGAAAATGGAAAGAAACGTTACTGACACAAGACTGAGAAGTCCGTTGGTCATGGGATGTATGTCATGGTACGCTTTTATTTGTGTTACAAATCATGTGGCTGTAGAGCCTTGGCAATCTATGCACAACGCCAAATTGGGATGAAAATAAGGGCGTATTAAGAAATCCTAAGGTTTCCTGTTCCGTGCTTTATCGAACACCGTAAGCATGGCAAGGACTTTATATATACCATACGTGTCATTAAAAGTTACTAATGACCCAGTAAACATGTTAATGACATCCAATGATCATGCTTGGGCATTTGTGGATACCATACACATGATACACTCGGAATATTGTATGTCTTTTGTTCGTGTTGACGATTGACACGGTGCGAATACTCCTCAAATAACGAAAAAGTGTGACAGGGGCTTCGTTCTTTATATTCTAGGTCTTCTTCCATATTCTGGGTCAGGTATTGCTAGGATTACTATCACTGACTATTGGGCAAGATCATTATTTTCTTATAACGAGAGATAAAGCATTGCTTAACAAATTGTCTACATAATCCACATAATGGTATGATTTATTACCCACTGGGTCTTCTCAATTCTAGTTTAGGTTATTTATGAAGCTAGCGGCACTCTTTATATAAACACAACAAAAAGAGTAAGCCCCCCCCCCCCCCCTAAGCAAAATAACATAACTTTTTATCTGAGAGGTTTTGGGCAAAATATCTTGGCAGGATTTTACCTCACTTATTGACTACCTTCCGCGTGAAATTCATGTTAATCCAGTCATGCATGAGTGAGCAAACATTAAAGGAAAAATTGTCACTTTTCAAAAGTCACAAGGGTAATTGTTCATGCCGTTTTAACAGTACATTTTTGTATTTCTTGTGCGATTTTTATAGTGTATTCACTCAACTATGACATGAAAATGACTAACTTATTTTCACATAGCAGGTCATGTTGCATCTTTGTCAAAATATCCAGGGTTTGTAAAAGCTTCAAACTCAAGAGGGATAAATATTTTGTAAGCTGCGCTCACTCAACCAGAAAATGGGTTAAGTGTTGGGATAGGTGTTAGTGTGTCGAGATAAACAATGCAAAGACATAAATTATGTACCAGAAATGGAATTCATTAAAATTCATATGACAGAATCCCAAGATTGCCCTTGTGACTTTTGAAAAGTGAAATTTTTCCTTTAATGTGTGCTCACTCGTGGATGGCTAAGTGCATTAATGTGATTTTCACACGAAAGTTAGTCAATACATGGTCAATACGTGAAGGTACAATCCTGTTAAGTTATGTTGCTCAAAACCTCTTGAATAAAAAGATATGCTATTTTGCTTAGGGGGTGGGGAGACTTACTTTTTTGTGTGTTTACATCAAACTAGTCTGGATGTGTGTGTGTTTGTTATTCATGGACCTCTACCCGATGCGTACATGTCGACACAAGATAAAATAAGAGGCATATACAGTGTGTCCCAGACAAAAGGAAACCGAGATTCTGTGTTATTTCTCTGGTTGACTTAAAAAAATCATGGAATATCAAACACATTAGAAAGCACGGTGTTTCTTCTTTCATTTGACACCTAACATGATAGATAAGAGTCATGCATTGAGGAGCAACAGGTGTTTAAAAAATAATTGTCAAAATCAAGTTGCGCAGGACAAATGGTCAAGATTTGTAAAGAAGCATCAACGTAATGCAAACAACATTTATTATTCTACACAAAACGTTTCTGACATCGATCACTTGTAATTGCTTGAAATCAGTCATGCGTGAACAATTCAACGTGAATTTGGTAACAAATGAAAGAAGATACTTTACTCTTAATATTGCTGTTATTTTTTATAATAATATGATATTTTATGATTATGTTATCGACCTCCAAAAACGGGTTTCCTTTTTTTCTGGGACACGCTATATAACACACCAGTCCACAGCCCTCGTAGAACGTGTTGATGCCTCTGAGCCAGGTTTCTCCTCATCTCTCTCCCCTTCACCCTTTCTCATTCACGTTGGGATGTTTGTGTCCGAAGTAGGATCTCTTAACGGGTACCTAACTTCTGCTCCGACATCCTACAGCTGCCACTGGATTTCCATTAAAAATTTAAAAACACGTATGGAGACTAACTTCAGGGAATTTGTGATTGATGGCAATCACATAGTAGTTCTCAATCAATAGAAAATAAACTAATAATGAATAATACTACTAATAATAGTGTCTACATCGAAATATTTACATCTTATATGGTAGCCATATCATACACCTCATCTTGACAATCACGTTCCCTGACTGATTATGATAGCTTCAACTTAACTTCTTTTGAGCTGTTTATAGTTCAATATTTGCATTGATATCAATATTTCTTGTTTTGGCAAAGATATCGGTCAATATTACTTTAGTTTGCATAGTTATACAATAGTATATAAATAGAGACTGTTCTCAGGGACATGGCTAAAATTATAGGCACAACATAACTGTTTTGTGATCACTGTCATATGTATGTATTTATTCCTGAAAGAACAGACAATCTACATGCACGATCAAACTAAACTAAATCCTTTACACGTCTGTTGGAAGAAAGTCAAATTCAAGAAAAAAGAAAAGACTTTATGATATTCATAAATCTTTAAGTTCAATTAAACTGCACAGACACCAGAAGAAAGCGAAGTTAAGTTTATAGAAACTTTAACATTTAAACCAATTAACCTTAAATGCACATACATTAGTAGATTTCCCCATATAAATCGGCCATAACAGTATTGTAAAACTGCTTATCCTTTTCCCCACAACCCTTTGTTCAGTGAAATTTGTAACTATTATGAACTCGGATTATTTGTTCATTGTTGCACAGATTTTGTAAAGATATGTTTAAATTCAGCGCATAGGCTAACATGGAATAAACCCTTTAATGCACTACTTAATAAATCAGATATCCCATTCATCATAACAACTCATCAAAACAGCTATCAAAAGTCAATTTGACAACTGTGTATCACATCTCCACTGAAATTGAATTAGATGCATCATTGTGTTGTTTGTAATAACGGACACGGCGAACACTAAAAACAAGCCAACAGCACTTCTGTAATTGGTTTCTGTGACGTCACACTCAATAACCCCCCTTGGTGGGCTGAGTGTTGAGTGCTTCAGGCTAGGTTGTTCTATAGTGTCATGTGCCCGGCGTCGTGTACAACCCTGTGTCTCGCCTATCGGAGCTATCGGAGCTATCGGTGCTATCGCTGTTACCTCCTCGCCTAACCCCCTCGCCTCACTTGGGTGGCATCCGCATTTCATGTCCAGAGTAGTGTGGTTGACGGGGTGCACGACCGTTCTTAAAGCATCCTATTACCGCGGGAACATACGCGTTTGTAAACTCAAGTATGTTTAAGTACAAGGAGTACCATCAGCCGTTTAATTAATGCAGATTCATTGTACTCTCCTTCTAGTCACACAAGAATGCTTTACAAAGATTTTCTCTTTGATCTATATGTTTAATGCCGCGGATTTTCTGGACGATTTTGCCTGGATTTTATTTATGAAGAATTTGGGGAAATATCCTCACCCCATATGCTTGCGCAGCTGTGATATGTAATACCTTCAATGCAAATATAAAGATTCAATCGAGGAATATTGTTACAATATGGCAAAAAGACTCGAAACGTGATATCAAGCTTCAGTATAAAAATATCAATTTGACAATGTTTCGCATCATATCCCATTAAAAATTGCGTGAAACGTTACATTAAGATATTTTCCTTTCAGACAAGTAACATGAAAAACGTGTCCAGCCACGCCCAAGCTAGTATTTCTATCTCAAAAAGGATGAACTTTCGTATTCGCTTATCCTTATCAAGTACATAATAAGCACTTAGTGACAAATTAAAAGTTCAGCAGCGAAAGCTGAAATGTATGCATGTATAATGTGGATGACCTATTATAAAATCCAGGTTAACGTGACGCAATCACATAAGTATCATATTGTTAAGAGCAGCTGCTAGTCATGCATATTAAGTGGCGGAATCAAACCTTGTCCATTGATATCCATCCCTGGTAAACTGAATGGCTTCATTATGTCTTGGTACTAAGAGGATTAAGAGTGACGAAGAAAGTTGGGGGAGAGAACAGAAATGCCTCGCAAATTGGGAAGACCGGACTTGAAAGGAATATGTGTATACACCCTATGCGTTTCGTTTTATAATGATAGAAATAGAAAACGTGATAAAAACAAATGGAAAAAAGAAACGATGATAAAACAATGGGAAGTATTATGGGAGGGGAAAGAGAAAGTGAGATGGAGAGAGACGGGAAAATGGAGAAAGAGAAAAGGGGAGGGAATGAGATATGATAGGAGAATGAATGAGAAGGGAGGGGGGGGGGTCGTCACATTGATGCCAACAAGTCGACCCGAATGATTATACGATCTTTGAGAGATTTTCGGAGGTCACCCACAACCTTACAAAACACAACCATTCACTGCAAGCTGTTGCTCTTCTTCATTGAGGGAATTGTGCTTACAACTAAAACACATGTAAACTCACCCAGCTATTTCGAGCAGAAAACAAAAACCCGCCATCGCGCCTGGAAGGCATGGAAAGGGTGATGATATGAGGTAGCAGCTAAATCCCGCGCCATCAATGGTGGGTTGGCGGGTCAGGCTGCTATGCGCGAATCTGGGTTTCTGGCCGGGGTGCGAGATAAACGGGTAACATCATCTGGCGCCGAGCTTGGTGGAGCACTCTTAAGAATGCATCAATGGTGGTTACATCCAAGATCTACGAGGAGATGTGGATGGTGGTCATTGGAGACATTGAACTCACTTAGCCTATTCGCTGATTGGTGCTGCTGTTGGAGAGGAGAGGGCCGTGGTTGGTACACTTAAGTGTTCTAGTTCAAGCGAGATGGCTAAGACAAATGCTATCTCGTTATGTATCTCCCGTTCCCCACTGGTCACATCATCCGCATGTCTGTATTCATTATTTGTCCCATGTTTGGAATTTGGAGCACCGGTCTGGGCATCAGGCCTTACCGTGGCACAGGCGGACAACATTGAGCGAGTCCAGAAGAGGGCACTAAGGATAATAACTGGGACATTTCCAGACACAATATCCTATGCGGAACTTCTTGACTCTCTCAATGTTGCAAGCTTGTCCTCAAGGAGGTCTGTACTCTGTAAAAGGTTTGCACAATCAATACTTACCTCAACCCGTCATTGTCATCTCTTGCCTGAAACACGACAAATGGAATCTGGACGTGTCCTGCGAAACTCCTCGCAGCTCACCATTCCTCGAATGAGAACAGATCGGTATAAGCAATCGCCGATCCCTCATTTTGTCCGGTTGATAAATTCAAACTTATAATTACTTGCTTGTCTGTGTGTAATCACTTATCTATATTATATTTCAATTACCTATTATTTTTTTTTTTAAACAGAATGTTATAAGTCTCCGGACTCTCGTTAAACAATCTGCAAACCATTGTCAATCCCCCAAATTATCTGATTGATAAATTTAAACCTATAATTATTTTCTATTCTGTTAGGCTGTTAGTCCAGTCTACCGCAACAATGTCAATGTTTTTGTTTTTGTTTTTGTTGTTGTTATCTCTTATCATTTTCATTATCAGTTGCCTTTATGAATGAATTGTGTGGTTTTTTTTTTCAATTTTAAACTGAATGTTTTAAGTCTCTGGATGTTACTTTGACAATCTATATATAAACCATCGCCGATCCCTTAATAGTTTGACAAATTCAAACCTATAATTATTTGTACTTAATCTGTTAGTCCAGTCTGTCACAATAAGGCTAAAGTATTTTAGTTGATCTACATTATATATGATTTACCCATTTAAATGATTGTATTTTATTTGCAAACTAAATGTTATAAGTTTCCCTACTTTCTCTTAATCTATGAATAATCGCTGATCGAATTCAAAGTTATAATTATTTACTTGTCTGTTAGTTTGTCACAATGAAGTTTTGTAGTTATCTGTTATGTATGTCATATATGATTTATCTACATGTATATGAATGATTGTATTTTGTTTGTAAACTGAATGCCATAAGTCCCCGGACTTTCTATTTCAGTATGCTTTTATCAATAAACCAAAATTGAATTGAATTGAATTGAATTGATAGAGCTTTCGGCCTTGAAAATACAGAAAACCTATTTAACACTAATAACGCGACCTATATATGCTAAGCTTTGACTGTCTTATGTATAACTGAACATCAAGATACATCGCCATGAAATATTGCAATCAAATTGAAACATGACAAAGAAATCAAGATTACACAAAATATTTTTCATAATGGTACTAAATTTTGGAAGACATTGATTATTTTCCCTCGTTTGTTTGTTCATCTGTTCATGGCATAAGAAAAAACGAAATCAAATTTAATAGATCTATCATAATGTTAAACATTGGTGTAAAATTATGTACAACCACTTAATACAATGTTGTAGAAGTCTTTGAAACGCGAAGAGAAACTTTGATGGTGTACTTAACAACGAGTTTGACAAGAATCCGCACTCATGGCTAAAATCAGCTGTAGTCACACGCAAATATATGCCTTCGATGTCAAAGTTTATAATCAGGGTAGTTATCGAATCCCCATCATTTTGTGTATGCAATGAATGAATAAACAATTAATACCTTCATTGGTCTTTGAATGTTTCCATGGTGAGAGTGTACTAATAAATACTACCTGGGAAATGTCAGAAAGAAACCTATAGTTACTTGCAAAACGCACTCTATTTTAAGTACACATTTCCTTTCTCTCTCTCTCTCTCTCTCTCTTTTATTTCCTTTTCTTTATAGCTTCTTTGTGATTAGTTCACAACGTCCCTTTATTTTCGGTTTAAAAGGAACCGAAGCTAAAAACAGTCTTGTTAGGAAAGTGTTATGAAAGAACAAAATAATATCTCTTCTTTTCACTGTTTCGTTTAATTTCTGTATCCAGGAAGTAAGATGTGTTTGGAAGGAAATGAGAGGAAACAAAACAAGTCAAACAAAGAAGGAATGTAATTGGGACACACGGAAACCATACAATACATGATACAACTCCACCTCCTTGCACAAAGTAGAAGTATATCTATTAAGTAATATCTTCACCATCTGGCATGATATAATTTCACCAATTCAATCACTTCGTGGGTACTTTAACTATTGCATTGGGTGACTTTTCCCCCCTGACAGTTCCCTTTCTTCCTACCTATATTCAGAGAAAACTACCGATCAGATACGTCAAGTGCACATCTTTCTTAGCATAGCTATGTCATTTGTTTCAACATTTGTTCAAACGGTAAGGTTTAACCAACCTCGGTGAAAGGAGAAAACATAGTTAAAACAAAGCTAATCGAGATGAATGAAGCCTTTTTAATAAGTCGATTGGAATAAGGTATGGAAAATAAATTGGCACAAGTACTATGTAGGTCGTGACAAATACATAATATGTTTGGTAATTAAGGAAATAGGTTAGTGATCACACTCTTCGACAGCGGCCAGCTTATGACAAAAGGATGTCAAAATAAATCTGTGTCTTGACCAGCACATGTCAAAACACCTGTTTGATGCTGGCCGTACGGATCCATCATTAACCTGTTTTCAGTTGATGCACGTCTTAAATATCGGACTGCTCATGAAGTAGATACGCTAGGATATTATGTGTATTGAGTAGATAAACTTATTTATTAAACCATATAATCTGAAAGAAGGTCTACGGCTAAAATGTTGAGCATACTATTCTTCTCCGGCGTTTTTATTTGTCTGTATTTTCATTTACATGTTGAACGAAAACATGAACGAATAAAAAAGGTTCTAAAAGGACCCGCAATACAAATGAGAAAAATACAAATGACCGCTTATTGATAAGTGTAACTACGTGTAATAAAGAAACTTTGCTATTCTTTATTCCATTGTCTAAAATGCGAAGATAATGCGTGACACATCGATTATTTGGTACTAAACAATTGAATTCATCGTTCATCTCACCTTATATATGTATATCATGCATAATGTGTGTATGACTGTGTGTGTGTGTGTGTGTGTGTGTGTGTGTGTGTGTGTGCGTGTGTGTATATATGTGTGTGCGTGTGTGTGTGTATACGTTTGTGTCTTACATGAAAGTGAGTGCGTAGGAGAAAGTGTCCAGCCACTGAAAGGAGGCGTGACGTTGTTAGCCTGAATGCTATGCGTGGCGTATTCCACGGGCCTGCGTGCTGTTAATGGCGTCCAGAGAACACTGAAGTGGCCGAGGTTTGGCGTCGTTATCGCGGGGGATGCTTTACCTATATAAACCCCCGCGCCAAGTTCGCGCGCTTCACAACTTCTCCGATTCAAGCCATAAATGGATGAAGTTTCTCATTGGTGTCCCTCCTCTTCAGGCTATAGAAAAGGAGCTATTCTCGCCCTGAGTGATCTCGCAGACTCTCAGCGGTGTGATCGGGCAAGACTCATTAGCGTCCCGTGTGCCATTACTGTTGTTTGTACGGCGAAAAGGCCCAGAGCGTTTGGCGATTTGCGTTCCCCTCTTTTGAACCACAAACGGAGCATCCTGGAACACTAATCTACTCCGAGGGGGGAAGTCATCGGAATCTCACAGACAGCTTGGCGGATCGATACGACTCGAGAGGGACGAATCATATAGTTTATCAGAAATAATCACACATCAACTCACTCTGGTAAAGATCATCAGGAACTTCGTGTTGTTTGTGGGAAAGAAGGAATCACATTTGGAGATTCAATTCAATCTCTTGCATTTAAACGATTGAAGGTAAGCTGATTATGCCCATACATTAATATTGCAAAGTTTTGTTTGTTTTGCTTTGTTTTAGAAATGTTTTGTTTTTAAGCAGAGAGAAGGAATGTCTACTGCCATTTTTCTGTTAGTTATCAATCTGCTGAAATAAGTAGTATGAGTAATAGTAGTATGGTAGCACTGTTAATAGTAGAATAGTAGTACTAGTAATATTACTAGTTGTTGTTGTAGTAGTAGTAGTAGTAGTAGTAGTAGTAGTAGTAGTAGTAGTACCGGTAGTAGAAGTAGTAGTAGTATAATAGTACTACTACTAGAATGTACTTATACAAGAAGTAGTGATACTTGTAGTTATAACAGAAATAGCGATATGAACAGTAGTAGGACGATAGTATAGCATTCGCATTATTGTAATATCAGTGGTGGTAGAAGTAATAGTAGAAGTAGAAGTGGTAGCAATTATGGCAATAGTATAGTTGTACCATCAATCTTTCATGGTCACTAACTGTTGTAAAGCTATATTCGCGTCCTTCATCTTAATTCATTATAAGTTGAACTACAAACAGATGCAGATGGATTGTCTTGTCTCGTGAAAAAAAAACAACTAGACATGCTCTTGATAATCGAAACCAAACGTTTTGCTCGGAGGCCCGTCACTAAGCCACACGAACTTCATGGATATTCGAGTATCTCCGATTTTTTAATCCTTAACTCCTTCATTACTAGAGGTGCACGAAACTTGTATTAATTTCATGGGCTTTTTCCTGAGAGAGATTTCGAGAGAGTTAAGATGTATGAATATGGTAAACGCGGCTAAGGAACAAGTTTCTCGTCTTTGATTTCCTCCAGGGGCGTGGTGAGTCCATTACGTGGTATCGTCATCCCGCCGATCCGATAGCCGCTGACAAACATATCGTTTTCGTGTGAGGAATGCGACGCCTGCTTTCAGTTGGAAGCAAAAACGTAGATTGTAACTCTAAATCACGACAATCTCCCGATTCCCAAGATCTAAATACAACTGTTTCCCCTCCTATAATCTATCACCAAACGCCCCTGGGTGAAAACGAAGCCATACCGGTAACAAAGGGATGGATCAATAAATCACCTGTCCTATCGAAAAGTTGCAACTCGCCAAGGCATCTTGCCCCCGAGCTCACGGCCGAGATACCCCGCGGCTAAAGGTGGGGGTGTTTGGGTAAAAGGTGGCGCGGGTCTCGCGGAAAAGCGCGCCGTTTTGTAAACGCGGGAAATGAAGCATCACCCATCAAGAGTCACCTGGAATGGCGTGCCTGCCCCATATCTGCCTATGCTCTCCTCATCCATCATCGTCATCGAGTGCGGGTAGAGAAAGGAGAGGAGGAGACAGGAAAAGAATAGGAGAGAGAGAGAGAGAGAGAGTGGGGGGGGGGGGGGGGAGGGGGGAGACAAAGACAAAGGCATACATAATTAAACCAGGAAGCTGTTTATACAGCATGTACAGAGAGAGAGAGATAGAGAGAGAGAGAGGGAGAGAGAAGGGGGGAGGGGGTAAAAGCAGGGGGAGCAATATTGCTGCTACTGCTGCAGCTGCCATTACTACTACTACTACTTCTACTACTACTACTACTACTACTACTCCTGCTGCTGCTGCTAGTACATCAACGCCATCGATTCTAATGATAATGATAGCAAAAAATCATAGTAATTTTTTAATAAACTAAACTAGATACTCAGTGAATATTCCAGGTTAGAAGATGCACAATAATACACGAATGTCATAACAGTTCGCGCAAACTAACGCACTTATGTAGATTTTGCCTCCTTCACAGAATGAAGCGAACGCAATCATTTGACAGTTCATCAATTTTTACAAACGTCACATAATTACGAAAGCTAAATAAAGGTTGATTATCACACTTAGTAGCTACATGCGCGGTAGGAAATATTGAATGAAATAGATCTTACTTTTTAGTGAGGTAAAACGATCTCGTTTATTCATGTAATCAGCTCCTTGCTAATTTCTATGCTTATTTATGATGCTGTTTTGGGGAGTATATTTCATGTACCGTTTTGTATCACCCAGTAGATGTATGACCACTAGGTCTTCATGCTATTGCTAGAAACATTAAACAACAATAGCAGCGGGTATTGGTTATCTGGGACAAATAAATCCTCTTAATGACTCTACGTCTGCACGGGATGAAACGGATATGCTGTAATCGCTGCGTAAATCAGGCAAAAGATAAGTATACGCAGAAATGACACGATGGAATATACTGACCCCTTGCCCTTATACTGCATCAAGATTGATATTTGAGCAGTAATGCAGCTAACTGCGGTTACTCCGAAATAATTCATTTGAGCCGTGCCCTAAGTTGTGATACAGGGGCCTTGTTGCGCCTAAATATTTGATTAGCTTCTCACTCAGTTTTCAGCCGCTGCATCAATACCACATGGCTACTTATATCGCACCTACATGACTGTATCCCCCTTCCTTCATGCGAGGAGAAGTGTCTGAGCGATGTAATCAAGCATCTTACTGCTTAATCAGACAACAATGTACGCACCCAGGAAAGTCCTTCGAGCTGACCAGTCATTAGCACGAGTAACTCCTTCTCTGCCAGATTCTATACTGTCCTATGGGAAAGGTGTGTAATTCCCAGTGCAAGCATGCATCAATGACGTATGAAGGGTTAACTCTGTGTGTGCCACAATTGCTCTTTCTTCATGAATAATACACACAAATCACATAGAGCACCAGTTTATCTGGCACACAAAGGGTTAATGCGTTCAATATCACATTACCTGGGGGTGTTTCAGCAAGCTGTTCATAAGGTACGAATGACGTTACGCACGACTGGTAGTCTATTCTTGCGCTAAATCAGATTCTCAATGATTTTGATTCCCCTAAGCTAAAGTTACAAAACTGATATTTGAAAATTAAATTTTTTATTGTTTAAAAGTGTCTGAATAGAAAGTTTGTGATTTGTCAAATTTGATTAGGATTGCTAAATATGTTAATCATTGTGGATAATTCGCTAGTGATAATCGTTTGTCTCGAAATGTATGGTCAACGGAATCTAAAAAGATCATGACGTTTCGTGCGCCGCTGCAGCACTTCGTCAGGTATGATACAAAATTATAGTAAGTAGGGGTTTAATATCCTTTGGTCAGTGCAGCGCACTGACAATTGGAAATTGACTCCCACTGTGCTGAAATAGGAAAAATTGGGATATCTCATTTAGTACTAGAAAGGGTCAGCAGTCGTGCGTAAAGTCGTTCTTAGCTTGAGGTCAGCTTGGTGAAACACCCCCAGGTCCTCTTAAAATCCGTACATTGTGCTTGCCTTGTCACATGTAGTAAAGCATGTGGTTCACGTGCCACTTTCATCCAGAAATACAGCTTAACCAATTGTGCTCCAGTTAAAATGCTGCTCTATTTGTTTTGTGTGTAAGACTCGCGCATAAAATGTTAAGAGATCAACGCATCATTGGCTAACTATTCAACTCAAGGACGCAGTCACACCTTCCACTGAAAGGCTCATTAACGGGCGGACGATAACCTGAATGCGTCATTGAGGCGATCTGGGACCATCAAACACAACATTCCTAAACAGCGATTTAGTCATGGTGGCAGCAGCAGCGCATAAAAAAAAAATCCACTGCCTAGCATCAGGGATATTAAACATCCCTCCGAGAACCTAGCATAATATACCCCAAATGATCTTTAACCTATCTCTCTGTTTCACGTATGGAGACGGTTAATCAATAAATTTAGAATTTATATACGCTGTTTAGAAATTAATAAAAAAATACGTCTACTTTCATTTCATCTCATTTCATCTCATTTAACACCGAAGACTATAAAAGCTAAAAACAAATTTGTATAAGTGTTTTCAAATTAAAATGCATCTCTATCCTTTTCATTTCTTTAATTTTCTTTGTTCATCCCATAAAGTGTCAAATATCCTGACATAATCCAGCCGAATGGTTTAATAGAATATGTTACCATGTTCTAAACCAAATTTATTAGTACACTTTCATCATGAAAACATCCAAAGAACATTTCAAACTATGTCTGTGTTTTCATTTGGATTGTAACTGTACCTTGTCGATTTTAATAATTCCATACATGTGTGATTATCGGCGAGTCGGTTCATCAATTTCTCAACCATTGTTTTAATGCAGCAAAATAGACGAGTCGGACAAGCTATCTCGTGTTTTATCAATCGTAATCATTAGCTCATAAAACATTAATGTGCATGTCAGTTTGTCACATTAGGGAGCAGACGCGGATAGTTATTTATTAGAAACAAAAAATGTGCACCTGTTTCATTCATTACATCAATCATGTTAATCATAATAATGTGTTTCAGTTTCAATGATTTTTTTCTGTTTGATGTCATCTTGATCACAGACAAAGATGATATTTCCAGAAGAAGCATTGATGTCCACACGTCCCACATTTTGTGGGGTACAGTGCACGTGACTTGCTGCGATTTAGCGATACATGTAAAGTACATTGCAATAGTACTGTTCATAATAATCGGTCTTTAGAGACGCCCTTTATAGTAAAACCAACGATGGATAAATCAAAAGGAGTTACAATGATGTTGATAATAACAATCGGTCTTTAGAGACGCTATTCATAGTAGTATCAAGCATGTATGAATTACATGGAATGCCATCAATGGTTTACTAAATATACATCCATTGTACTTCCCCATGAAAGAAAAGTCACGAAAGAAAGCTTGGATTGCCTATGGATTCCTGCTCGTTTCCGCCAAACTGCTGGATGGGTTTACCGCGTGAGCGAAATAGGATGCGTATACGTTTTTTTTTACGGATAGATACGCTTACTGAAAGCATACATGGTAGAACGACATGATAGCGCTTACAATCATATAGGAACAACACCAATATTCCAATGGTACTGGTGATATTTCCTTCCAGGACAGTTAAACTATTATTGATACATCGTAGCGCTTGCAATATCCTTGCAGGATTAACACTGAGAATGAAATCTCCTTACGGCTTAGGGAAAAGAGGAGTGTTTTCCGGGAAGAGATGAATCTTCAATAACACTTATGAAATTGGTCTACTGAGCTTGCAGATTTAATGAAAGTGGGACGTTTGTTCAATAGGGGCTGTTATACAGTGAGCGAAAATCCCCTGCTTTACTGCTTGAGCGAGGTCAATTCAGGAGAAATTGATCCATATTGGAGCGGGGGCCGGGTTCGAGTGTAGTCATGGTAGTGGTTGTTCATGTTGAAGTCAATTCGATGTGTGATGACAAGGTGCTTTCTTCTGAAATGTTTCATTCATCACTGAAAATAATTTGAATATTATACTTTCTCGATTTGGGGAGCAAATGAAAACTCTTCAACGTGAATTCGTGCTGGTGTTTTTTTTTTTTTAACAGTATGCACTTCAGTGGACTGTCATGACAAAAATCGTTACCACGCTAATTGCCCATGCAACGATTCCAAGTATAGTGATAAGGATTTTTACAAAACATTCGACTATTTTGTAATTAAGTTTTATTTCCCTTCAGCTGTGCTACACTGATTTGTCCTTTTTCAGGCAAATCAACTGTTTCTTGGAGTTGTTTTTCACTGTTTTAACTCCAATGATGCATTCTTGCTCAGTTAAGAAACGCAAATCCAATGGAGGAGCGTTTTGCCTTGGCATTTGAGGGTTAACCACTTCCGACTAGAAATGTACGCACTGTGACCCTTCCTACAAACTGTTGAGAAAGAGCTATAACATGAAATCGCCCTTGGCTCGGGAGCTGAAAGAGCAAATATGGTTACACTTAGTGAAGTTTGCTGTACAGCGTATGAAGTGATTGCAAGCAGAACAAATCAATCACATGTCTGTATTCTACCGTGTGCACCAATGCTGTCACATGCTGTGATATAGAAGCCCGAGTTTACCGTTACTTGTGTATGTATGATGATGCTCTTATTCTCTTCAACTTTTCGCCAATTCTTTTCTTAGTTTCTCGTTTTAGTACAAAACGATGACTGTTCTTCTCCTTGAATTTGATTTAGAATGCGTACTAAGATAAAAAAAAAAAAAAAAATATGTGAAGGCAAGGAAATTAAACACCAAACTTTGTATACAAAAGGATATTTTACAGCAATTAACCAGGCAGTGTTTAAATGAACGCAAAAGCAGAAGGGGAAACATTAGTAACGTAAGCTTCTAAATTTTGAAAATGATAAGTGTTTGTGTGTCAAATGTGTCTCTTTGTATGATTAATATAAACAAATCTCAAAGAGTAGAGGTTTTATGTGGCATACAAAGGATTAATTCCCTGGTAGCATACTTCATACTTTAAAATATATTTCTGTGACCTCAGAGGTCAAGTGCCACTGTGTTTCTTTTGGGAGGCCATATGACATGTAATGGGGGAATATGGAATACACGTGATGATGTCGTAGTGACAATGGTAAAACTCGGCCTCACTAATTGGCTTTGTCTCAACCGTCAGCCGTATGTGTACCAGGCAAACAGCTGATCTGCACGATTTATGTATATTAAGTGTTCAAAATCGCATTATTTGTCACCATAGAGCTATATTAATGTAGCTCTATGTTTGCCACTTAAAGAGTTAAGCACGGCTAATCCTTTGTCTACAAGACAAGATGATACGCAATGGGATTGGTGTGCATTGATGGTGAAATAAGCCATAAATTGCATGTTAAGGGTTTAGAGGTTAAGAGGTAATTGTGTCCCGGCAATAACAAGATTCTTCCATACTGACTCTCCGTACCAGGTTACCATCTTGGAAGTCACATAGGAGCGTGCCAGGATCTGAACCTGACTTTTCACCCTCCAAGACTTTGTATACGACAGTCTTCAAGATGTACGACCGTCTCGCAGACGAGGACTCGGAGGCGGCGATGAACATGACTGAGTCGTACGGGGACCTGTCCTACCCGAACACCATCATCGAGGACCACTACGACTACTCCGATGACTCGACCTCGCAAGAGATCGGCGAGCTGTTCCCCCGAGTCAGCCCGGCCGCCAAGGCGGCACTGGGTCTCAGCTACTCGCTCATGATCCCCGTCTGCGGCATCGGCAACCTCCTCCTCTGCTGTGTCATCTACCGTTTCAGACGCATGCGCACCACCACCAACCTCCTCATCGGCAATCTCGCTCTGTCGGACTTCATCGTGGCGGCGGTGGTGGCGCCCTTTAACTTCTTCTACTATCTGCACCAGACGTGGCCGTTCGGTCAGGGCATGTGCGTGACCGTCGGCTACTTGAAGGCTACGTCTTTCTATGTATCGATCAACTCACTGCTGGCGATCGCTATCGACAGGTAAAGTATTATGTTATCGGATTTTGTGTTAATAAGAGAGAAGGTGGGAGGGTTTGAACGGTGAGAAAGTGCAGTACACTTAACCCACCTGGCTGCCTGCAGGGGCAGACGAGCTGTAAACATTGCAAATATCGATGAACATTTTAATTACGTTCAGATGTACGTGATCGGAATCTAGCTGGGTGATTGTCACATGAATTATGTGCATGCGAAAGAAGACCTGGGCCCCGTTGCGTAAAACTTACCATTAATGGTAACTGTGTCATCAATGGTAACTACCATGGTAACATGGCTCAACACGCAATCCACTTAAAGGTGTCCATAGAAGTTGCCATTGATTGCAAAGTTATCAACAATGGTAAGTTTTATGCAACAGGGTCCACATATGATATGTATGAAGATAAGAGAGATAGCGAGGCGCGTTAAACTATTGTAGAACAATTAAACCTTAACGTAGACTCATAAAGTTAGTCTGCGTTTCGTACGTGTTGTAAGTTAAACCACCGTCGTGAACATGAACCAGTGTCATGCCAGAGAATGGCTCGATGTTAAATCGTCAACCTACCATATTATCAAATTCGACATGTAAAATTAAATATACACCAATGAGCATTCACTTTTCAGTTCCTAATCTCTAAGAGAAGTTCTTAATGAGTTTTCCTTCTACGTTCAATGGTATTGACAGAAAATTATTTCGGCCTGAAAAGAAGGAAATACCATTTTTAAAAGAAGCTTTACGAAGATTATATCAGAACGTAGCTAAAGGGCGGTTGCAACTATTCAATCTAATTTCACTATCTTGACCGTAGATCAACTGCCGTGTTTTTGTTTTATTTGACATTTTAGTGACCACAAAAAAAAATGGTATATTGAGGTTCACATTGCAATGTCTGAATAGATTATTATCAAGACATAGAACATATCAACAAGTTGCCTTCTCATTGTTACATATCCGAAATACTAGATTATCGATTGCATGTCCTACTTTAAACGGCTATCTAGCAAGTTTGTCTATCGATCATGATTGTTTCTGTTTTGTCTCACGAACACATGCGTTTTTTAGCATGAGAATATCCGTGAAATATAGCACGTAAGCAGTGCTTAATGATTATTATCACAGAAATCATTAAAAATATGAACTTTAAAGATCATTAGTAAATGGATGGTGTCAGTAAGAGGCATATAAAGAAAAGCAGACATTTCTGCACAAGATCAACCCAGTTGTTTGGGGATTTTTTGGCCTTTCTATTGACTGTTACAAGCGAAATAATGGTGATCACTAAAATCTTTACATTGGCAATATGTTAAAAATATTGTAATTAAACTTTTTCTATTAACATTGGTACAATTATTGCTCTAAATTATGATTGTTTACATTATTTGGAAGTACAATGGAATGTACATTCCGTTTTACGTTAAAATGCCTTTTATCACAAAAATAGTGTTCACAATTTGAGGAAGCCAACATAACGATAATTTCTGCCGTGAAATGGAGCTGGTAGTGAATAAGTTACACGACTTGTGAGAATGGTACTAAAACATAAATGTTAATTAACATTACTGGTTGTCAACGCTTCACACAACATCAGAGCCCCGTTTCATAAAACTTACCATTGATGGTAAATTTGCTACCAATTGCATTCTCTATGAAAACCTTTGGTTTGTTTGGCTGTCGAGCGGTGTTACCATGGAAGTTACCGTTGATGGCAGAGCTACAATTAATAGCAAGTATTATGCGACAGGGCCCAGGTCGACATTGTGTAGTCGAAATGTTGGGGGTGCTGCCCTGACGTACACTTCGTCTTTTTGCATATAAAGAAGTCTTCCTCTCTCGTCTTAATGAACTTGAAAGAAGACTGAATAAGACAGTCATTTCGCCCTGGGCGCTACTTACTCCTCCCCATTAAGACGGAAGCCGTATTCATGTATGCATGTGTGTATGTGTGTGTGTGTGTGTGTGTGTGTGTGTGTGTGTGTGTGTGTGTGTGTTTGTTTGGTTGTGTTCTTAACTAAACCTGGCGATGTTCATGACAGATGGATATGGGCTTCCAATAATATTTTTTCCTCCGGTCAGTGCCCTAAAAATCCAACTGGTTTTGTGTGGTTGAATAAAATTAACTTAATGTACCACTCGAATTTAGCTGGGAAGATGAACACATTGCAGTCGATTAGATGTCTTTCAGAAATTTTCGTTCAG
Organism: Arbacia lixula; assembly: GCA_963669155.1. Lineage (NCBI taxonomy): Eukaryota > Metazoa > Echinodermata > Echinoidea > Arbacioida > Arbaciidae > Arbacia > Arbacia lixula. Next base: position 10,063,770 of record OZ022588.1, read on the forward strand.
GCATGGTTTTATTTATTTATTTATTTCCAGTTTTATTTAAGCAGGGTGGCCTCTTCGGTTATTAAACTACTGTCACTGCGGGACCCGACAGATAAAAACAGAAGATACGTTACAATACATAATAATGACGAAAATAGATCAACACAATACATACCAACATTTTTTAACAAAATCAGCGGACAAGACACAACGCAGTAAAATCAACAGTAACATTAAGAACTTCATATCATGTAATGAAGATGGGAGTCTTATATGATAAAACATTATACAAATTATGACACAGAGCTATACAAAGCTTATATTTGCACCATGTTCACGGCACACTTGGAAAATGGGTACATGGAATCGCCATACCCTCGGCCGCTTTTTTTTTGTGTGCATCATGTTTACGGCACCCTCGGAAAATGGGTCTAGTCGCACCGCCATGGCCTCTGCCGAATCCATCCAACCACTTGATAACTCTACAGGTCGACAGTGAATCCTTTACACCATTCATGCCACAGATCTGATTTGTCTTTGTTAATGCCATGGACGAGTCCCCATTCGACACAAATCCCGTAGGGCTGAGAACGACGGCGAGTTGTTGAGATGGGCATTAAGTGAAAACACATTACATTAGCGTGAGACATGCACGTGATACTTTAAGTGAAAGACAACAAACAATTATTTCGTGACAAGATCGGGGGGCTACATACGAGATGCGAGGAGAGGAGAAGGGCGTATGACCTACATCTGGCCCCTTTGCTCCAGGGGTGCGATTGGGGGGCCAAGCCGCCAAAAATACGCATCCATGTGCAACCTTTGCTCCACTTACCATCACTTGTTTCTTGTTCATTCGAGGACCGAGGCGGTTTTGGCGCGCAAAGTGGATTTCTCTCATTGCACCGTTGTCACGCTTGAGGCTGTCAAGGCCATAAGGTTACCCCGCATGCCCGGCGATAGCGGCGGAGCTTTAAAGGCGACGGAAGCCTTTCTTGTTGGGGGGTTGATATTGGTTCACATTTAGCATATTATTTGAAGGTATGGAAACAATATTTGAGGGAAGAGTGAAGGGACAAAAGGGAAGGAAGAGTGAGCGAGAAAGAGAGAGAGAGAGAGAGAGAGAGAGAGAGAGAGAGAGAGAGATCATGGACAGAAGGGGGAGGGGTGGAATGAGATAGGGGAAAGGCAAATCTGTCATTTCAGAGCTTATTCCACCCGTTGCCATACGACGAGTATCGTGCATTTTCATCATCATACCTAGTTTATTCACTATATCTGAATAACAACATTACACTGGATGCACTCCAATGTTGCGGTATTTTTATTTTACAATTAAATTTATATCATGTAAGCGGTAAATGATTCTCTCTTTACCAATATACAGCGTATAACTTTTACTTCGGATGACTGCTGATGTATCTCTCCTAAAATTACGACATCACGTGCGTGGTTGTTTTTACGCTAAACTGAACTAACATATATTTCTTATCATTATTCTACTTGAGTCGCATTTGAGCTGCAGGTTGATAGAAGCTTTAAAATAGTGCACGCATTTGAGAGACAATTATTCCCTTTAATGTGATCAGTGAAATAGATATTGCGCCATCATCTTTCACGAGAACAAATTATACGAGAAAGTTGTATTCGCCGCGGGAGATTCCAGATATTTACATCAACAAAACGCAATCACGATATTGACACTTCGTATCTGACATGAATTGATACAGACGGGAGAGACACACGGGGAGAAAGCGGGAGAGAGGGACAGAGAGAGACGGGTGGGGGTGGGGGGGGGGGGGCTTAGAGAGATATGAAGAAAGTGGGGGGGAGAGAGATGGATCGAAAGGAAAATGGAAAGGTGAAGATAGTTAAGAAGGGGGGGGGGGGTGAACAATTGATGGGGAGAAACAAGAAGCAGAGAAATTGCTAAAGAGTGAGGAGGGGTGAGGGGTGAGGGGGGGGGGGGAACGAAGTAAAATAAAAATATACAGCGGGGGACATGGATAAAGAGAGAGAGAGAGAGAGAGGGAGAGATGCAGTTTGGGAGAGAGTGGGAGGGGGAGAAAGAGAGAGAGAGAGAGAGAGAGAGAGAGAAGTGGGTGAAGGGGGGGGGGGGTAGTTGATGGAGAGAAAGTAATACACATAGAAAGAGTTGGATAGAGCGATATGGAGAGAAGGTAAAGCGAGACAGGGTGTGAAAGAGACCGGAACAGAGAGAGATTAACCCCGTTCATATACACCGCCTATCCGCGAAAAAGGCGCAACATTTGCGGCAATTTTGCCGATGCATTACCGATAGCTGCGTATATGAACGGGAATCGCTCAAATAATGCGGTATTTGCTTCCTCCTTTTTTGCGCTTATTTTGCGGCTTTTTCGCGGATCGAGACCAGCCCCGTTCATATACCATATACCGCTATTATTACCGATGCACATCGGTAAGCAAATTTCCAGCGAGCCGCAAAAGCACCGTTCATATACACCCCCAAAAGCCGTAATGTTGCGGTGTTTTGGACAGCTGGACTCTCTCCAAACTAATGGTGACATGCTCCGCTCAGCCATACGAGCGGTAGGATTAGCGACCAACAGGCCAGAGCGCGATGCTAAAGGCGCAACATTTACGCCTATTTTGCGGACGCAGTTTATCAGATTCGCTTACCGCAATATTGCGGTATTATTACTAGGTCTCGATCCGCGAAAAAGCCGCAAAATAAGCGCAAAAAAGGAGGAAGCAAATACCGCATTATTTGAGCGATTCCCGTTCATATACGCAGATATCGGTAATGCATCGGCAAAATTGCCGCAAATGTTGCGCCTTTTTCGCGGATAGGCGGTGTATATGAACGGGGTTACCTAGTAATAATACCGCAATATTGCGGTAAGCGAATCTTATAAACTGCGTCCGCAAAATAGGCGTAAATGTTGCGCCTTTTGCATCGCGCTCTGGAATGTGGGTCGCTAATCCTACAGCTCGTATGGCTGAGCGGAGCATGTCACCATTGGTTTGGAGAGAGTCCAGCTGTCCAAAACACCGCAACATTACGGATTTTGGGGGTGTATATGAACGGTGCTTTTGCGGCTCGCTGGAAACTTGCTTACCGATGTGCATCGGTAATAATAGCGGTATATGGTATATGAACGGGGCTTATAGAGAGAGAGAGAGAGAGAGAGAGAGAGAGAGGGGAAGAGAGAGAGAGAGGAAAAAATTGCAGAGTGAATGAGGGTGAGAGAAAAACACAGTATGAAATGACAAGTAGGGCACTAGAATTTAGATGAGGTAGAGTATTGATTGTCAAGGGAGATTGCATGATTTATATCCTTTCATTGTCACCCTTTCATGACCGTTGCGTGAAAGTTTTATGTATGAGCTCTCATTCTTGTAAAATGCTTAAATGTTATCGCAGTCTTCCTCCACACGCAGAAATCTGTAGTATAATAAAAGAAAAAATATGTGCATTTTCGTTGCAAACCTTCTCAGTTACTTAAAGGGGAATTTCCCTAAATAGGTTACGTTAAATAGACGGAGAACAGCCTGGGAAGCAGAGCAACAAAGGTTTTGAGAGGAAAGTACGAACATTGAGATTTTGGGGAGGAAAACTGGTAACTCGGTTGTAAGGCTATAGTGTCACAAACACACCTTACTGCTATTATATTACATGCTCTAGAAATATAATTTTCTCTATGAAACTGATTTTCTAATGTTTACCCATTTTAGGGATAGCAATTTTTCTTTGCATCCAAGCGCTGATATTGAAGCGGTCGTCATGTTACTGAAATCTAATAAAACAATACTGTAGATAAAATCTTATTTACAAAATGATATTTATCAATATACAAAATATCCACCATTGTGTGTTTATAGAAGGAAAATACTTATTATGAATTATCGGGCAAAAAATATATAAAATAAATATCGGGCAAACAATATATAAAATAAATATCTGGGAGGGAAACAATGTGATATTTCGGATATCAAAGCGTGTAAAGTGATAGCAGGAAAGTGCGTCTGTGACGTCACAGCCTCATTGCCGAATTGCCAATTTACCTCACCAAAATGTCAATGTTCGTATCTTTAAAACATTCGTAATAAGGTCATGCTTATATTACCTGGCAATTTAAAGTTTGAGTATGTGATAAGACCCAGACAGACATCAATACTTTGGGTATGACTCAAACAAAATCCTTGATCCAAAGAAAATTAAACAAGAAAAAGAAGAAGTACGATGATATTGAAGGGGTCTTCATGATATCGAAATCTAATGAAAAGAAGTCTTTAAATAAAAACAGTACGATGAAAGTCCAATAGCGTAGAGTAATGAAGAAGATATCAAGAAAGTTTCAAAGATCGTTTTTGACGAAGATGCCCAGTTCAACCTCAAGTTGCCTTTCGATGATTACATTCACGATTTAAGATGGACGCTCCAGAAGTCCTTTATCAGAGCATGGTATTCATATGTTTGTGATTAAAATCATGATTTAAAAAAAATGGTCTTATCCTAAAGCAAACCCATCTTTATTACCAATTAGAAACCATTTTTAAGCTTGACGAATATTCAACTGCATCTACATAAGGGGAATAAACGAACAATTTACAAACAAATATTCCATGCCTTTCTCGATCATTTTTTTTAATATCAAATCGTAGTGACGTTAGTAAAACGACCTTCCCCCCTCCCCCATTACAACATCAATTTTATAAAATATCTCGGTGAACAGCCGTTGTACACAGTTCATCGGCATCTTTTCTCAAAGTTGCGCCCCATTAATGTAATGGGCTTCAAATTGCACGTAAGCATCGTTTAGAGCGACACTGAATTCGCCATCTGCATTCCAGCCTGAGCTCTGATACAGGAGTAGTTAGAAAAGTATCGGATTTTCCTTGACTTCCTTGGCGAGGCAATCGCCACGCTGACTGACGGGGAGTATCATGTATCAGATCTCAGTCTCCTGTTTTTCCGCTGCTCTTCATTTCAGTAATTACTTGAACTAATGTGGGAAAAGTGATTCAGCTTCATCTTTACTGATTGCTAGAAAGAATCATTCTCATTTTATAACGCTTGAAAGGTTGGGATGAAGGTATACCTTTCTCGTCTCAACAAATGTCTCGAACAATTTGAGAGCGAAATTTTCCGTGTCCCTCCGGGCTCGTGAATGATCAAATATAATTAAATTTTTCCCCACCTAAAGACGCCCGCAGCCGAGAAGCAGCGAATAGTCGGAAGGGAAAGTCTGGTCCCAATGGGCTAAAACCTGAGACATATTTTCGCGATCGATTGTTGGAAAAGGTGTGAATTGTGAAGGTCAGATATTGGAGTT